>LPNX010254989.1:30069-151935 GCA_001517045.1 Pseudotsuga menziesii
TGGGACTGGGGGACACCTCAATTTCCCATGGGAAGAATGGAAAGGGAATTATGAAGAAGACAAGTGAGCAACGATAAGCCACAAGGACCCAGATGCATGCCCAAGAGGAAACTGATTTCTTTAAATAACATGTAACTCTGGCCATTCGTAAGGAAATTGAAAGGGTCACAGGAAATATGTGAGAAGAAGTTAAACTCATTCCTACTGAGGAATTACATAGGGAAGTGGACAATTTAGTGGTTGACCCTGGAAACACGACAGGGAGAGCAGCGACCTATGATAGTATGCTCATGTTATATTGGGTTAATATGAACTTGTTTTCCCACTTTTCCCTAACCATGGGTACTAAACGAGAAGGCGACGAAGAACCGAATAAGTCTTGGAAGGAGCATTGTAACGTCCCTGACCCTCCGACCAGTGAAGAGGACGCTACCATACCATTATCTATCCAGGAAACTAGCCCCATGAACATACACACATAAAAAATGAAATTCTTTGAACTAAACATACATACAGTACCATACAACGGAAGCAAAACCATACTTTCAAGCATTCGACATGTTCATTGTAATTCATTAAACAGTAAATGCAATTGTATAGATGAAATAGACAAGAATACTTATCTTTGAATGAAGCTCCCCGCAACCAGCTATGTCGCTACAACGTTCCACCCAACCATAAGCTAGTGTTATCCTTAATCTCTCAGCAACAATGCCACCCCTGAGCTAGGAATGATTCCCCAAGGGATAAGGAACTAAGCAGGCTCACACATAGCCAAGATACACAACTCATCCAAGCCAACAAAGTTGGGTTTATTAGGCCATCAAGGAGCTGGAAAAAGATGACTGCTAAGATGGTGGGCTTACTAGAGAGCTAAGGACACTTACACCAGAACTATCTTGACTTCTAGGACACCTACACACACCCAACCCAAGGAATTAGTCCCTTCTCTACTACACAGTCCCTTAGGCCCTGACTTCCAGTGCTATTCAGGGGTTGTGGAGAAGAAATCCATCCCTCTAGATCCGTCTATGAGGCTCCCAAACACACCAGGTTTATCAATCATACCAAGCCTTCATTCCCACTCCAATTCAGTCCAAAGACCAATCACTGAATGCACACAGCAAAATTGAGCAATTCACAGCTCTAGGGAAGAAAAGCAAACACCATAGAACAAAACCAAGGTGAAAATTTGGGTAATACATAGCTCTGACTAGGAAATTCGATTCTGAGTCATTCTTGGCCCTATCATGGCCAAATCATTTCAATAGGAATCCACAGCAACCCAAAATTTCAAAAAATTAACCCACAACGATTCCTTAGCTTGGAAAATGGTGGAGAATGTCACAAAAACGTTTGGGAGGAAACCTGACCACAGTTCATCACCCAAAACAAAATTCTGAGCCAGGAGAGTGAAGAACGTGAAGAAGAACTGTTCATGTGAGGTAAAAAAACACATACAACAACCCAACATGGATGAATGGTGATGGTAAAACTTCTAGGGGCTCCAATTCGTGAATGAGAAACATACATCAAGCAAAATCGTGGAAGTAAGTAAATCCCCAAGCTTCCCTGCATGAGCAAATGAGGAATGTGGGTGACTGGGCCAAATGGCATGGATTTTTGGGTGATTACTTGCCCCAAAAGTCAAAATTGGTTTTCCCCAAATTCGAAATTGCTGCCCATACTCTTCCCATCCCGATGCAATAACTAACTCAACCACATTCTGGCCAAATTTAATGATTGGGGGGAAAAGACAAAATGGGTAGTTGACTAATTGATGGGTTCTCCTATTGACATTTGTATTTTCCCTATTGACCCCAAAGGTTAAATAATCCCCCCTCCTTATCCTTAGGAAAATCATTCCCTTTTCATTATGGTTGCATTGACATAGCTGATTGGGGTTAATTTTAATTAAAATGCAAATTTACATGATGCCACAATTATAATGTGCCAGATAGCACGGTATACCATCAGTAATGATTTTAATCACCGAAACATAAAATGATAAATTGATGGTGGGGCTTTCGCCTTTAGCTCCACACCATGATTAATTACAATATATACATCATAAACATTTAATGAAAATGGGGTCAAAACTGGGTTGTTACAAGCATAATGTAGATTCTCTCCTTATGCACAAAAAAAATTGATGTCATGGCTTCTCGCATGTGAATTCAGTTCTATCATCCAAGGTTGGCACAAGAGGAGGTAGTTGGTCCATGAAGGATGGAGAATCAGAAAGAAACCATGCTCTATGACAACATCATTGTGGAATTTGCAAGGAAATCCTAGCAGGGCAAGTCTCCTTCTTCGACTGCAGTTGTTCGCTCCAGGCTGGGAGCTATAGACTAGAGTCGGGTTTGAGTCTCTTTTTTTTTATGCATTATGTATTTCCTTTAGTCTTTGGTTTCAAATATGGATAGGTGTTATGGGTTTTCTAAGGTTACATGGATTATATCTGTATCAAGGGTGGAACAATGTTAGAATCAAGATGTTGTGTTTTGTAGGGAATGCGGCACTTTTTTGAGCAGTCTGTTAAGAGATGGACGTTTTTTGTGATCTCTTTTAGTCATGTAACCAAGTGATATTGCAGTTATATAATTTTTTTATTTACAAAAAAAAAAATTCTCTAACCTTTTTAGAACAACCCCGACTTTTCGCCTTCGACCCTAATAGTTTTGGTGTCTGTACAGTCGAAACGTTGGTACCATGCAACGCATTCCAACCAAAACCATTTTGACATTTCAACTCTGATGCTTACATCATTCGGATTTGGAAGTCAAAACTATTGAACAGATTCCAACCAAATGGTCCTTGACTTCTCGATCATGATATTGTCAAAGTAAAAATTAGAAAATCGGTATGTCAAAAATGCTTCCTATTAAAAACCCCCAACCTCAAGACCCAAATGCTTTCGATGTCAAGAGTCAGAAGTTAGGGCCATAAAATTCACCCCTCCAGTGTACCTCTCTAATGTCGATATTGATTGTACCCTCCCCGGCCTTTGTACATTAGACCATAGAAGGAGGCACCCTTAACACATTCCTTAATCATTTAACTATTGACTCCCAACTTTTGCATTCCACCATCAGTACATTGCCTCCCCGATGTTGGGTGTTTTAATTTAGCACGTCCACATTGAAATCGATGACTCTAATTGCATCTGATACAATGATCAATGGTCAAGTATTCTACCATATTCACAAACCAACATTCAATAAATTTTAATTGATTTCCCTTTTTCCTTAGGAACTCGACCCTACATATTTTGACACTACAATTGGACTTGGTTTATTTGATCTACAGGTCTTTTTCATGTATGCCCTTGGTTTGACTAAGGAATTGAATCTAGCCTCTAAGGACCCGGTTATACACTCATAGACTCATAAACGCATGCATATACATTCTAGACATTCACATTTGTAACGTAACAAAATAAAAGTGCAATTCATGAATAAACTAGCTTATTCATCACAAATATGAGAACAATCACTCATACACGACATATAACTCATTTTAGTAATGAACATTCATTTCATAGTACAAGTCAATCTAACACAGCATTCCATTCAACATGAACAAGTAACATTTATCACATAGGAATTATGAGCATGCTCGTAGCCAAAATGAGACATTTCTTTAATAGAAGATTTCCAAGGAACTAATTATTTGAGGTCAACGTTCCACCCAACCATAGGTCAATGTTCCGCCCAACCATTCAAGACATCGATATAGTTCTATGGGTGTTCTTCTCCTTTGGCGCCATGGACAAGGGATCCTATTTTAGGTCAATTTTGGAAACTAGGGTTTTGCTCACTAAGGGGATGTGAAATTTTTACACATAGGGGTCAATTTTACAAATTCCTCGAGTGAGAACTTGTGGATATATTTCCCACATGGAAATTTCCTAAACACACTTCCTTGACCACCCGAAACCCAATTTTGATACACAGTTGGAATTCTATGCCCTGGGTAGGGATTCAACAGGGGTCCTTGAAAGCCTATAGGAGGTTAACTTCAATGTTCCATAGAATCATGACCATGGATTGGATCAACAATCCATCAACTATGTTGGATTCAAGACATAGGGATAGTGCTAGGGGTGGCCCTCTCATCTGGATCCATGGACAAGGTATCCTATTTTAGGTCAATTTTGGAAACTAGGGTTTTTCTCAACAAAGGAATGTGAAATTTTTGCACATAGGGGTTAACTTTTCAAATTAATTGACTGAGAATATGTGTCTAGCATTCCCACATGAAAATAGCCTAAACAAACTTGGATGACCCCATGGAACCAAGTTTTGATCCACGGTTGTAATTCTATGCCCCATGTAGCGCTTCAACGTTCCATAGAATGATGATCCTGGATCAAATCAACAATTCGTTGACTATGTTGGATTCAATACCTTGGTATAACACTAGGGGTGGCCCTCTCATTTGGATTCATGGACAAGGTATCTTATTTTAGGTCAATTTTGGAGACTAGGGTTTTTCTTAGTAAGGGAATGTGATTGTTTTGCACATAGGGGTCAACTTTTCAAATTCATCAACAAAGAACTTTTGGATAGTGTTCCCACATGTAAAAAGACTAAACACACTTGCATGATCCCCCAAAATCCATTTTTTATCCACGGTTGGAATTATATGCCCAGGGTAGGGATTCAACAGGTTTCCTTAAAAGCCTATAGGAGGTGACCTCCAACGTTCCCTAGAATGATGATCATGGCTCAGATCGATGAAATATTGACTATCTTGGATTCAATACATTGGGATAGTTCTAGGGGTGGCACTCTCCTCTGGATTTATGGATAATTCATCCTCTTTTAGGTCAATTTTGGAAACTAGGGTTTTGCTCAGTAAGGGAATGTCAAATTTTGCACATAAGGGTCAACTTTACAAATTCCTCAACCAAGAACTTGTGGCTAGAGTTCCCACATGGAAACTTCCTAACCACACTTTATTAAACCCTTGGAACCCATTTTTGATGCACGAGTGGGATTCTATGCCCCAGGTAGGGATTCAACAGGCGTCCCTAAAAGCCCGTAGGAGGTAAGCTTCAATGTGCTATAGAATGATGACCGTGACTCAGAGCGGCGAGTCATCGAATTCGTTGGATTTAGGACATCGAGATAGTGCTATGGGAGAACCTACTCTATGGATCCATGGACAAGGGATCCTATTTTAGGTCAATTTTGGAAACTAGGTTTTTCTAAGTAAGGGAATGTGAACTTTTTGTACATAGGGGTCAACTTTACAAATTCCTCGACTGAGAACTTGTGGCTAGATTTACCACATGGAACCTTCCTAAACACACTTGCATTACCCCCTGAAACATATTTTTAATGCACGGTTGGAATTATATGCCTTGGGTAGGGATTCAATAGGTGTCCCTGAAATCCTGTAGGAGGTGAGCTTCAATGTGCCATAGAATAGTGATCCTGGCTTGGATTGACGAACCATTGAATCCATTGGACTCAGGACATTGGGATAGTTTTTTTGGTGGCCCTCTCCTCTGACTCCATGGACAAGGCATCCTACTTTAGGTCAATTTTAGAAACTACGGTTTTGCTCAGCAAGGGAATGTGAAATTTTTGCACATAGGGTCAACTTTATGAATTCCTCGACTGAGAACTTATGGCTAGCATTCCTAGATGAAAAATTCCTAAAAACACCTGCATGACCTCCTAGAACCCATTTTTGATGCATGATTGGAATTTTATGCCTCGGGTAGGGATTCAATAGGTGTCACTGAAAGCATGTAAGACGTGAGCTTCAACATGCCATAGAATGATTACAATGTATCAAATTGAAAAACTGTCAAACCAGTTGGATTCAGGACATCAGGATAGTGCTAGTGGTGGCCCTCTCCTCTGTCTCCATAAACAAGGGATCTTATTTTAGGTAAATTTTGGAAACTAGGGTTTTGCTTAGTAAGGGAATTTGAATTTTTTGCAGATAGGGGTCAACTTTGAAAATTCCTCGAGCGATAACTTGTGGCTAGAGTTACCATGTGGAAATTGACTAAAAACACTTGCATGACCCCCCGGAACCTAGTTTTTATGCATGATCAAAATTCTATGCCCCGAATAGGGATTCAACAAGTGTCCCTGAAAGCTTGTAGGAGGTGAGATTCACTATGCCATATAATGATGATTGTGGCTCTGATAGACGAACCATAGACTCTGTTGGATTCCTAAAATTGGGATACTATTAGGGGTGGCCCTCTCCTTTGGCTCCATGGACACATGATCCTCTTTTAGGTAAATTTTGGAAACTAGGGTTTTTCTCAGTAAGGGAATGTGAAATTTTTTCACATAGGGGTCAACTTTAAAAATTCCTCAGCCGAGAACTTGTGGTTAGCGTTCACACATGGAACCTTCCTAAACACACTTGCATGACACCCTAGATCCTAGTTTTGATGAACGGTTTCAATTCTATGCCTTGGGTATGGATTCAATAGGTGTCAGTGAAATCATATAAGAGGTGAGATTCAATGTGCCATTGAATGATGACCATGGCTCGGATCAGAGAACCATTGCATCCATTGGACTCAGGTCATCAGGATAGTGTTAGGGGCAGCCCTCTCCTCTATCTCCATGGATAAAGGATCCTCTTTTAGGTCAATTTTGGAAACTAGGGTTTTTTCTAGTAAAGGAATGTGAAATTATCCACATAGGGGTCAAATTTTCAAATTCCTCGACTGAGAAATTGTGGCTAGTGTTCCCACATGGAACCTTCCTAAACACACTTTCATGACCTCCCAGAACCTAGTTTTGATGAAAGGTTGGAATTCTATGGCCCGAGTAGGGATTCAACAAGTGTCCCTGAAATCCCATAGGAGATGAGCTTCAATGTTCCATAGAATGATGATTGTGGCTCATATCAATGAACTGTAGAATTTGTTGGATTCAATAAATTAGTATAGTTCTAGGGGTGGCCCTCTCCACTGGATCGATGGACAAGGGATCTTGTTTTAGGTCAATTTTGGAAACTAGGGTTTTACTTAGTAAGGGAATGTGAAATTTTTGCACATAGGGTTCAACTTTGCAAATTCCTCAACTATGAACTTTTGGCTAGTGTTCCCACATGGACCTGCATAAAAACACTTGCATGACCCCCCGTGACCAATTTTTGATGCACAACTGGAATTCTATGCCTCGTGTAGGGATTCAACAGGTGTCGCCAAAATCCTGTAGGAGGTGAGCTTCAATGTGCCATAGAATAATGATTGTGTCTTGGATATATATGTTTGAATAAGAGTTACACATTGGAAGCACATAAAATAAGGCTACCTTATTAGTACATTTTGTTCCTAGTATTCCTCTTATAATCGAATTGTTTTACCGTACTACTTGGTAAATGTTTACACTACCACATACAATAAATATAATTTAGAGAAATTTATAAATTAACACTGTAGAAATAATAGGGACAATAAATTACACCACATTTTTATTCCATTCATTACTAGCCACATTCATCACAGAAATCTATTAGTCATGAAAAGGGTAAATCTAGAGCACCAGAGTGTTGCTCATATTATTTTTCCATACAATACCTGGATATAAAAACTCTTTGTTCAAGTCCAAGTCAATCAAATACGAACTTGTGGACTCAAGGTCATCACTTTCATTTTAGAAATAGATAGAACAATAACAATGAGTAATACTGCAACTAATTAACAACTCAAGATTGGTCCTTTAAAGTATTCAAGTCATTTGTAATTATTTTGGGGGTATACTGTTAAATTTTAGGGTTAGTTTAGATTTGACATAGGTAAATATATATACTTCAATACATAAACATAAATATAAAACAATATTCAGAATAGTACTTTTCCAATCAATTTAAACTATAATAAATTCACACATAATTTTCATCTCTTTCAACTTTAACACTCCATTGGTCACTATGTTAAAGTTGGTCCTCAAGGTGATTCATCAAATGCCATGTACAATAACAAAATGATAAAATAATGTACAAGAGATACAACAGTAAAGAATCATAACCATTGTTTTGAATCAACCTTATACTCAGCTACTTTTACGTTTGATCTTGTCACCGAAGGGTACCATCCTCCCTCAGAATGGGTCTCATAGTTGCACTAAATTTAACATATACAACTATTCATACACATGGTTTATTATGTGTTGTATTTAATGCATGACCTCTGTGTGTTTTTTGGTAGATGATATATGTGTATCCCATATATTCGTTAGATGAAAGTCATTATACCAAACACTGATTTCATTTATGTGGGTCACACAAGTGCATCACTTAGGTGTGTCAACTTCATGCATCCTTTGAATGTTTGTTAGGTTGTTATGTGCCTAAGGTTATTTTGTATTCCACTTAGTTGGCTCAGTTGCTTAGGTGTGTTGGGTGCTTATGTGTGTTAGGTATGTTGCATTTTTGTGAATNTGTTAGGTTCTTATGTGCCTAAGGTTATTTTGTATTCCACTTAGTTGGCTCAGTTGCTTAGGTGTGTTGGGTGCTTATGTGTGTTAGGTATGTTGCATTTTTGTGAATACACTTTAACATTGTTTATGCAATTGGATTGTGGTAAAAAACAATTTAAATGTCAATTGTTGTCATTATGCTATGTTTTAATTGTGCATTGTTCTCAAATTTATAACTGATATCTCCATACAATCGTAAAATCTATCAAAAATTGGGAACATTACACATAGAAACATTCCTAGACACACATGTATGATCACACATAACACTGAACTATAAAGATCTCAAGAGCCAATATGAAATATTTTTTATATCATGAAAGTTATAATACAAAAATTGAAATCCCTTAGATGTCCTGTCAATTTACATGTATCAAAAACATCATTAATGTACATGCAAACAAAAGTAAATCTGTTCTAGATTGCACCCCTAAAATCTAACTTCCTCTTGTACACAAAAGTACAGATTTGTCCTGGACTAACACATCAAAACTCTAACTTTCTCTTGTTTTTTCCTGACTCTAATTGCTTGTTTCCTCTCTCCACAACTACTATGAATCTCTAGTGACTAAAAATCAAGGATAGTATTTCTTGATCAAGTAGCAGAACTAATATTGTCCACTACTAACAAAGATTGAAAATTTAAAATACGACTCAATTATACATAAAAAAAAACACTCATTGATTCCATCAGGGGTATAGATTCCTCTAGTTTCCTCTTACTCGTAGAGAGTCTCTCTACAATTCTTCTCTGCGAATAAATAAAACTATGTCAATTATATCAACAATTATCAACATGTACATGCATGAGAAAGTACTAACCAATTATGTAAATAATGAACATCTCATCGAAAAAATATGTTATTAGGAATGAAATTGTGTTTATTCAGTAGCAAGAGGAGTCATAGGTTGAACATCAACCTTGGTCGCGCACACTAATGGACTAGGGTGTGGATACACTCACCAAATGCTAAAATAGTTATAAATCATGCATGTCCATTCACAATACAAATGAAATATACAAGTACGGATATTCAAGTAGATATCTATGTGTGACTTATCCCCATTGTAGATGCAACATTGAATGAAGCATCAACAACTCCGCTAAGTTCTGGCACGGAGGACTCTACCTTCTGATGCTGTAAACATGCGGAAATAACATTAAGAAATACTAGTTGTGAAGTTAGTTGAAAGCTAACCAGCAACTTCCATTGGAGGCTATGTGTAAATTACCATGGAATTAGTAGGTTCATCATCATTGACACCCTCTATTTTTATTAAAGAGGGTCATGTAGTGTAGAAAACACGCTTATCTAATTTTTGACTACGAGGAGATACAAACCAAAGAGGTGGTGCATGGATTTGTGTTTATCATGTCTACAGTAATAAAGTGTTACCTTAGTTAGACATGGACATGAATGGATGGAATAATATTTACTAAAAAACTAATATGTTGTAATATACTTACCTCTGCTTGGGACATATCTTCCCCATCGAAGGGACCATTGCTGCAAATTTCTTGCCCCTCTATAGAGCTAGATAGCACCTACAAGTTTAAAAATTATAAATATTAGCAATCTATAAAGGAGTGTACAGTAATAAATGAATAATTTGAACAAGATTCAGTCATTAACCATGTACTTACATTCCTGAGATAATCATAGAATCCACCTAGGGGGGATTCACTGAGATCAATGTCTCCAACATCTTGTTCAAAATGCGATTCCTGTAACTTCAAAAAGTGTAAACATTGGACCATTTAAGAAATTAATCTAATAACATGTATTAACAAAATTATGCATATTAACAAAATGACACATGTTGAAATATTACCTCAGTGTTGATTTTTTGAGCCTCGGATACGACAAAACCCGCTACACTACCACCCCCTTTAGAGGCATCAAGCTCCTGCAAGATTAAAAGTTGCACATATTAAGAATATTTTATATTTGTACAAGATGGAAAAATTAAATTAAACAACAATAGAGTTTTTACAATGTCCTTACCTGACCACCAGTCATCGTAGAGGTACCATGTGTTGTTCCAGAACCATAACAAGCTTGACCACACGTTGTGCACATGTGTGGATCGATCTAGGGATCATGGGATGTCATTCTATCCCCACCAATAGATGGTCCTCTACCACTGGAAGTTCATGGTTGTACCCCACCAGAGGAAGAGGGCCCTATTTGTTCAATAGTTGTTGTGTGCGGGAAATCATCTCAGCTAGTGTATGAAATGTATCTTGTGTCCAGGTAATGACATCATGTGCAAGAGGGATGTCTGGACTTGGTAGCTGGAAACAAGTTGGAAGTATCTAGCGATTGGCATCTCTATGCCTAGTATTGGGACGGTTTTGGAGAGTCCCCCTACCAATGCCTTGGAACCCCAACATGTAAAAATATTTGACTTGTTTTCCCATCATAAACTTTGCATAAAGTTTTCGTAGAAATTACAAGGGTACTTCCCTATTGTTGTGCAGAAGAGTATCAAAAAATATGTACCATATGTCCATCCAATGGTCTCTAATTGGTTGGCATATGCAGGTCCACTCAATGGAAATATGTGGTCTGCTAATGTTTGGAATGCCATCTGTCCCAAGCACTCTAAGTTGTGAATATATATGCTGTTTGGTTATTTTGATCTTCTTAATCTCATTGTAGCTCAATCCATTGGCATATTATTGACATTTTGTCTCTCTATACAATGCTATGCTATACAAAGCATTGTTAGATCTACTGATGGTATCCACTATGGTCAGTAATAATGATAATAAGGAGTGACAGAGTACATATCCACCCCTCCAAGATGAACCGATATCTCTCAAATGACCAATAACTCTCAAAATGTCTGCACTGTGGTCCATAGTATCCACAATCATAAATACAAATAAAATATCATTAGAAAAATAAATGCGTCGTAATATGACATCTCTAAGCAATGAAAAGTGTGAAACTAATGTACAAAAAATAACAACATAAACTTTATAATTAAATTTTTTAAATTGATCTTGAGTTTTACACTAAAGAATAAACATTTATCATTTTTTCATCTTAATTTTATGTCATAAATTTGTATTAATTCCAATTTCTAGATGCATAAATTAAATGTCCTATGTGCATATGTTGATTGGGAAGCTCCATTACCTTATTTTAAGGTTTGGATTATGAAGTTTCATCAAAATTGTGAGGTGTTCACTAATTCCCTTGGAGGACCAACTCCCAGATTGTGGGTATGCAAAAGGGCTAGAGCCTAGAGGAGGTGGTAGAAGGTTCTATTGATAAATAAAATCCCAATATAGGCAAGTATTTTGATAGATATGTAATTATTTGTTGTAGCATGAATTTTTTGGTCTCCATAGGCCATTTAGAATGTTTGTTTATATATGTAATTTGAGGCATATGTTGATTGGGAAGCTCCTCTACCTTATTTTAAGGCTTTAATTATGAAGTTTCATTGAAACTATGAGTTGTTGACTAATTCCCTTGGAGGGCCAACTCTAATATTGCGGGTAGAGGAAAGGTCTAGAGCTTAAAAGAGGTGGCAGAAGGTGCTATTAATGAATCAAATCCCAATAGAGGCAAGGATTTTGATAGATATGTAATTATTTGTTGCAACATGAATTGTTTTGGACTCCATAGGACATTTAGCATCTTTGTTTTTATGTAATTGGGGGCATGCATGGATTCCACTTGATGTTATTTTAGTTGTATGCACTCTTTCTATATACCCATGAGAGACTTTACATATTTGTGTATAGTGGATTATAGGGTTGCAAGGTTTCCATTGGATTCTATCATGCGTATGTGATTGACATGTAATAAAACACAGCAACCTCCCTTTGTATCTCGATGTTGGTAGATCCTATTGTTGAAATTTGTTGTCTTGACCTTAACCAAAATGTACTCTTCAGTCAAGGGAAAATATGTGTTAAGCATGGGAAGATTCTATACCTTATTTTAACACTTGGATTAGGAAGTTTCATCAAAATTATAAGATGTTGATTAATGTTAATGGATGACCAACTTCGATATTCTAGGTATAGGAAAGGGATTTACCATGTTTGTTTATGTATTTTAGAGAAGATATGAATGAACTACTTGAATTTTTTTTTAGTTGTATGCAGCCTTGTAATATACTTGAGAAAATTTGCATATTTGTGAATTTTGGTTTGGATTCACAAGGATGCTTGTGGATATACATATGCAAATGGTGAAATTGATTTGTTTCTTATGAGTAAATCGGGGTTTTGGTTTCCATTGGGCATGTAAATTTCTTATGCAACCTTGCAATATACTTAAGAAACTTTGTATATTTGTGAATTTTGGTTGGATTCACAAGGATGCTTGTGAATATACATATGTAAATAGTGAAATTGATTTGGTTTTTATGAGTAAATTGGGGTTTTGGTTTTCATTGGGCATGTAAATTAAAAAATGTTTGGTTTCAATTCATATTAGGGCATAGAAATTATTTAAAATAGGGAAACTAGCATGAGATATTTTGGTGTAAGTACCTCACAATGAAGAGATCGATCCCTAAGGTGGATTTTGTTTTCCTTTTATCACCCAAATAGTGTTCACCCTTTCTTGTTTTGGTCGACCCATACACGTTATTGTGTGTGGTTGTGGAGAAAATGACAAGCTCAGCCTGTTTTAAGCATAAATCATGTTTTACATAACACGTGTGTGTTTTTATACACTATAACGCATGCATGTTTTAGAGAAACATAGCACACACATGTTTTACTTAACTGTCCTAATTAGCAAGCATGTAGGTAGTCTTGGGACTAGGCTTGGTAGGGTCGGCTTTGCTTGGGATGATTTTTGTTTCATGGATCTTGAATCATTGGGAGTCAATCTACCATTGAATCTAAAAGGTCCCTCAACTTAGTGCACTCATCATGTAACGCAACCAAAATTATCCCTTACATAGTTTTGCAACTCTCATTTATCTTGAAATGATGAGCCTCCTTGTCATCCATGATTGAAAATAAAAAAACGATATGCCATATCTCTTAGAAATCTCTTGCAACACAAGTGTTGTGAGTGGATATATTTCATGGATGTCATGTTTGAGCATAGCGAAATTTTTTGCATGCCTAGTTCTATACTCATTAAACACATCATGGTTGTTAAATGATTGTACATGATTATGAATCCTACTGTGTAAAACTACCTAAATATTCCCAACATTGAAATAAGGAATTAGTACCACACTATGGAATCCCCATCCATGGTACATTGATCAATGATAAATTCATTGAAATATCGACCATTGAGAGATACTTTCACCATAATAACACAAGTTCTCTCTTCCACGGATGCCCATAATTCATTTAAATGCATGCATCATGTGAGATTATAACAATGTAAAAAAAACAACAAACATGGAATAGTAATCAAGTGACCATGTTTAAAATTAAGCATATGCATTTAGGGTTGAGGTTACCCCATGTTAATCTATGTGGTTGTTCATGTGAAGAAATCCAATCTACAATCTTTAAGTTCAATCTGCGTACTGCATATCACTATAATCCATTTATAGTTGACACTCTCTTCCACCTCCTTACACACCAAAAACCTAGTAACGTAAACTTATTTTATTAAAATCACTTGATTGATATTCATCCCTTCTAGTGGTTTTGAATGCATGTATAAAGATTCCAATTTCTTAAGTCCCTTTTGGGAATAACCTAGAAGAATATAACTTTGGCACTTAAACAACTAATGTGTGTCAATAACCTATGGGTGAAGGCTTCAGAACTTGTCCACCCTCTTTACTCATTGATAACCTCTCTATCACTTCCTTTGGGTTTACAAATTCTCTATTCATATTGTTCATTTTTTGTCATCCTTGCATTTCTACTTAAAAGTATCTTTTGAAGAACACAACATGAGAGTCTAAAAACTAGAACACGATAATGTTAAGAATGAAGTTGATACTAATACAATTCGAGGTATTATGAATGAATTTTATTTTGATAGGAGAACTAAATACCCTTACATTTCTCCCATCGTGATTGAAGTAAACCAATGCCCAAATTACTATTTGAGGTAGGCTTCATGAAAAAAGGACGAAATCAAAATCGAAAGGAAGGATTTTTTTTAAATTAGGATGATTATTAGAGTGAGATCGCTTAGCAACAAAACGTGTCAATTTGAGAATCCAATCCTTTACTAGAGTATATATTAGAAGATAATATCGATATCTATCTTTTCTCCCAATGGATGCTAGTTGGAAATAAGGGATCCCAATATATCATTGGATTCAATTCATCTAAGGATTTGATCCCTCTATGAATATCAAATGATTGCCTTCTAAATTACATTTAGTCACTTTGGTATGTTCTTCAAAATAGTGACAAGAGGTTAAACATAAGAAAATAAAAGAAAAATATTAAAGGGTGAGAAATAACTTATAAATTTGTTGGGTAATTTGACTCTTGTAAGTTAGTATGAACATGTGTTAATGTACATGTTTATATACTTTACTTAGACATTATATAATGAGATTAGTTAGCTATAACAAATATAAATTTGAGAATCCAATCATTTCTTAGGGTATATACTAGAAGATATACATACTATTAGTTACTTTTCTCCTTCTTCAAAACAATGGGAAAGGGATAAAAAGAATAAGGAAAAATGGGAATAGTGCATTATGTACATTTTCTTATGTAAGTGTTGTATACAGTTGTACTTAATTTTTTAGGCTTTGGTCACAAGTAGAATGTGGTTTAATTTGACAGTATAATAGATATTTGTGATTTTTCCCTCCAAAAACTGATATAAGAATTGATAGGTCTTTCAACCTAGAACAAATGTTAACTTACATGACAACATCTCACCCATACTCAGTTGTAGAGTACTTTGCTCCTCAGTGTGCAATAATTTTAAAAATTAAATATTAAAACTAAAAAACCATGCATCAGTGTGTTGTATCATAGTTGTGAGAAGGAAGTTGTCCTATTAATTTTTTATAAAAAATAAAAAAAGAAGAAAAACAAGGGAAAAAAACAATACCTTGAAAAAAAATGCATGAATAAGAGTGCATGCATCAATGTCTTCGAGCATAGTGATGGAGGGGTATGTGATGTAGTTTAGTGGTGAAATGTTTGCATATTTAATCCATTTCAAAGATTTGTAGATCGGGAGTTAGATGGATCTATACTAGTAAATGGATTAATTTTTTTATAAAAAAATAAAAAAAAAAATTTAATAAATTTTAAATTTTAAAAATGATAAAAAAATTTAAAAATAAAAATGTGTTTTGTTTCAGAGTGAGAGGGAAGTGTCAATCTATCACTTTAAAAAAAAAAAAGATTAAAAATAAAAATAACATCACTCTTAGGGCTTTGTATAACCCAAGTTAGATGGATTAAAAAAAGTTTATAAAAAAATTAAAAATTAATAAAAAAATTAAAAACAATAAAATAAAATAAATAGGAATGCACGAATAAGTGTGTTGTAACATAGTAGCAAGAAGGAAGTACATCAACCTCTCACATCAAAAAATAAATAAATTAAAATTAAGAGTGCATACATCACTTGTTGCAATATAAAATGGATCTATAGTGGGATATATATTTTAAAAATATATATAAATAATTAATTAAAAATAAAAGAAAGAAAAAATACTAATACATGAATAGTGGTGAGAAGGATGTGTAATATGGCTTAGTAGTAAACAATTTGCATATTACTAAATCTATATTAGTAAATAAAAATAAATAAATGATCTAACATAAAACATCTCATCTTTTTAAAGCAGTCCGTCGAAAAAACCCAATTTGGAAGTGCTATTTTTCTGGTCATCCATGAGCTGTACAGTACTCAGGTCCATCAAACATCAAAGGCCCCAACTTTTGACGTGCTTTTACTTTGTTTTGCAATAAGAGAAGGGTTATCTAGCTCTTGTGATTTCAACCAACCATAGAGAAGGGTTATCTAGCTCTTGTGATTTCAAACCTGCAAACCAATTTTCACAAAATATTTAATATTATTTAATTCATTTTCATAATAATATCTTTATGTCCTGAAATGGGTTTAAGAGGCCATTATATATGTGAGTTGTGTATTCACTTGTTTCTCCATTTTTCATTTTTTTTCAATTGTGTTGGAATTTAACTTTGATTCGTGGAAGTCTGTATGGTATATATGTTTAATTTATGATATTTTTTATTTTATTTTCTTAAAAATTTATCAACAAAACAAAATATAGAGATTTTATATTTTTATTTTTTCAAAAATTTTCAATAAAACATATTTATATTTAATATTTAAAAATTAGAATTTTAATTTATTGTTTAAAATATTAATTTTTAAAAAATAAAACAATTTTAATAATAATTTTTCAAAATAAAATTATATAAAAAATCATAATGAAACATTTAAATTTCCAAAAAAACATGGAAAACTATATCTAATAAAAGGTAAAATTAATAAATGTCATCTTAATATGATCTTGGGAAATGATGTTCACTAAGAAAAAACATTCCTCTCTAAAGCAAACACAAGCATTTTAACTGAACTTCCCCACTGCAATCATATCCTTTCCGTTTTTTATGGTTCATCTAAACAAAATCCATGATTGTCTAAATTTTAGAAGTGGTATACAATCATAAAGACCAAATCATCAAGTTAATCCCATGGAGCGCCAAAGAAGCAATAAATAAGTAAATGGGACACCAAAGAAACAATAAATAGGTAAATTGGAGAGCACCACCCATAAACCTTACTGTCACAAATAAATTACATCGAAGGTTCATATAAGATTGTTTCCTAAATCTATAGTGTCCCTGGTTACCTCGGTGGTATTTGGAGGCAAGGGGAGACTTTTTGGAACAACCAAACTAAATTTTTCTTTAATACAATTTTATTATGCCTTCATTCATCCAAACGGGTATTGGAAAAACCTTACATCAAATTGGGCTTCCAAAATTCACTCAAACAATCCATCCCAACTGTTTAGCTTGGCCTAAGGACCAAATCTAGCGGCCTTAATGCCATCCCATCCCTTAACTAAGCTTACCAATCTGATATGTTAGTTAATAATCAATCCCAACAAATTAATTAACTTCTCTAACCTTTTTAGACCAACCCCGAATTTTTGCCTCCGACCCTAATTAACTTCTCAAACCATACCAAGAAAGGCACACAGAGCCAATAACCCAATAACTCAATATAATGAGAAAATTGTAGGATGCCAAAAATCCTTGAATGCTTTATTGAGAAGGCATAGACCCTTTTTATAACATTATTACAATGTGCCTTGGGGCAATGCCATGGGTTGTGAAATACCATGGATGTGAGAGGTACAATGTGTCTTGAAGGCATACCATGTAACAAAACCATGGGTTGTCAAATACCATGGATGGGAGAGGGTGGACTCTCTATTTAAGGTTTTATGATGAATGAGAGAGTGTGGCCCTAAAATTTGGATCAATAAGAAAATATCATGGAGGTGAATACATTAAAATAGATTTTCATCATTATTGTGAATCAAAGGGGATTTGAATGGAACACTCAATTCCATACACACCACAGTAGAATGGTGTGGCTGAGAGGAAAAAGAGATCATTGAAGGAGATGCCAGCATGTCTTCTCCAAGCCAAGAATATTCCTCCTTCTCTTTGGGCAGAAGCTCTAAATTTTGCTTCATACATACAGAATATATTTCCTCATAAATCATAGGTTGGGGCCACTCCATTTGAAGCATTGCATGGTCATAAGCCCAATGTCTCTCACTTGAGAGTTTTTGGTTCCAAAGCTTGGGCCAGAATACCCAATGATAAGAGAAAGGCCTTCCAAGCCTAGAGTAGTGAATGCATACTATTGGGATATGCTGAAAATGCAAAAGCATATAAGTTGATGGAAGTTGCAACTAGGAAATCCTTCATTGAGCGCAGTGTTCAGTTTGAAGAAGATCAGTTGTTTCATCTACCACCATCTGAAGCACAATAAGATTAACCACTCTTCCACTTCCTTTTGATGATGCTTTTTGTCACATGTTTCAGATTCAAATGAAAAGGAAGAAGATCAGCATGATCTTGGTATTGAGGCTGAACCCCATGAGATTCTACATCCAAATCCATCTCCCATCCCAAATTAGTGGCCTAAGCCTGAATGGGACCAAAATCTCATTGTTGCAGCTGGGGATGGTGCTGGGAATCTAGAAGATAGAAGGAGAACAAGGTCCCAGTATCAGAATGACCATGTTTCTCTCTCTCTCATAGATTCGCTTTCTGTAGAGTGGTGCAACAAGGTTCCAAGAAAGTGTTACTTGATGATAGCGAATGATCAACCATTTGGACCACAGAAGAAGAAACTTGAGCATTCCCTTCCTCCTCCAGCAAGAAGAAACACATACTACATCCATCATATCATAAGAACATTGAGAGGTTCATATGCACAGCTTCATGATGTTGTTGCACAGAAGAACCATACTACTGCATAGTGTTGCAAATTGAAGCAGAGTTTTTTGCAAGTTATTTACCAAAGAGTAGGATTTTTCTCCTAAGAATAGCTTTCCATTTCCTATTCCTACTTATTGTGAGGGCGGGGGGAGCGGGGGGGGGAGGTGTCCCATGAGGTTTTCCCCTATTTCCTCAGTTTATTAAGCATCTATTATCACTCCAGGAAACTCCTCTAGGTTGCATTTTGAGGATGCATGGTAACTTAAATGTTTTTATGGTTTTCTAAGTGGATCAAGTCTGGTGACCTACAGGACCTCACACACTCAAGACATGCATGAAACTCAATCAGCGATAAGGCTTCTAGCTACCATTGTTTAGGGGTTTGATAATATGGTGCAGAGATGGAGAACTTATCATGCTGGAAGATTCATACATAAAACAGATATATATAAATGGCTAATCATAACAAGGAAAGTACTTATAATTCAAATCATCAATATGCCAATAGGATGATAGCTATTAGACATCAATTAACATGAATAAACCTGAATAACACATTCAAGCATCAGCACAGAACAAACAAGAAATGGAAGCTGAACATATGATAGCAAAAGAGCTTATATTAGGACATGAGCAATATGAGAAGCTTGATAGTAGTAATGGTCTATAAGTCCCCGAAGTCGAACCCTTTCAATAACATAAGTCTTAGGCTTTGTAGCCTTTACAAAAATATTCAATTCCTGAAAAATTAGATCTGATTTACTAAAAATAGACAAAATAATTGTTTTTGCATAATTAGGTCAAAAAACCCTAATTTAACTTTGAGTCTATCTAACTGTAGAACTCGTTCACTATTTGACCCTTTTGATGACTGCAGTGAGTACTAAGGGTAAAGTTGTAACTGGTTCACTGCTAGATAAGTCACTGTTTGCTAAAACATGCAGGGTTTCTGACCCTTTCCCCTTTGATGTGTCTTCAAAACTGGAACAGACCTCCTTTGATGGTGCACTTCAACAACTTTCATCTTTTACACTTCATCCTTCTCTTGCCCAGGTGTTGGTGAAATAAACTCTTCATAAATCTCAATACAACAAGCAGATGCATGGAATGAAATCACAAATTGATATAAATGGGAGTCCTTGTGGGAGATGGCCAACATAAAGTTCAAGAAAGAATATGAGGTTCTTTCTCAAAGACATGGAGTGACTATAAGGGAATCCCATACCTAAGGCAAGAATCTCAGCCTGGGTATCAAATAGAAAAGAGGGATTTACCTAGCGAAGCCATGAGTAGGAAGGCTCTACCACTTACGTAATGCCACTTTTAGTAGCAGTGTGAGGTTTTGTAACATTACAAAGTGGGTTTGTACCTATAGTTGAGGCGACATGGTCATAGTACGATGCATGATGCATACGAAAAGTGATCCTATCCTATATGCTAGTTTGAAATTCTACCTATGATAAACATGAATGGGTCGAGAACTTTGCGAAAGTGGACTCAAACAAGTCCCTACACCACAACATTAGGCCAAAACAACACAAAAAGGTTAATAAAGATCCAAACTATAGGCTAGTGGGAAAAAAATTCAAAAGGAATTTTATAAATAGTAAAAAAATCATATTTTCACCATACCATTTTGTTTTTTACCACACAGTGCATTTGAACCCATTTGGACCACAAATTTCAGCTGTTGATCCTAAGAGCTAAGAGAAACGAAATCATGAGCCATTAGGAATAGGTAAATCCTCATCTCATTCCTTATCTTTTCAATGTATTTATTTCAATTTTTCATGGTGTAAGTTTTAGTTTAAAGAAACAACAATTAGGTATCCGGACCCATGCAAGTCAAAAGCCATTAAGTCGTGTATAGGGCTGGGTATATGCGAGAAAAGAAAATCCTACCTGTCTATACACGTGACTATCATGAAGAAAATTAATGTATAAGGGTGCACATACCCAATTCTATGGTAAATGCTCGTCAAAATCTATTGTTCTTTGACAAGATGGTGTTAGGATGGAGGGAGCGTGAACATGAGGATGTGGATAGGGAATTCCAGCGTGATGCAAATGATCAATAGGATTTAAGAGGATGTGTATTATATAAGTTTTGACAACTTGGGGGCTTGAGGTCCCAACCAAGTCTTCTACAGATGCTTGTTGACTATTGGGACCTAGAAAAAGAGGATTTTTAGCTGGATGGGATGCCCCTAAGACTCAAAGTAGAAGATATTTATTTCATTACTAGACTATCTCTCCGAGTTGAGGTAGTAACCTTGATAAGTCATGGGGTGGGAGGTGGGATCACCATTAAGGAGTATATAGTTGTGTACTACCTTCCAGATACTTAAAATATTGGAAGCACTGCAACTGTTTGTTGGGGCTCCGACCTTAACAGCCCTTGAGTTTGGTAACTCCACGGTTTTGGTGAAATTTTGTAAGCGGAGTTACAACTCAAAATAGTCTTAGGGGTGTCGGGGTTGAGTCAAAGGCCTCTTTTTGTAATAAACCCATGGTTGAAGTCCATGGTTTAGGGTTTCAGGGTGCCCTTGGTTTAAGTCCATGATTTTGTAAATAGTGCGCTATATAAATAGGCACTTGTGTAAAGAAGTAAGGCAAGGTTTTTGATGTAAGAAGAATCGGTGTGAAGCTAAGGCTATTTTGTAAGGAAAGGTTAAGTCCCAGCTATGTGTGTGGATGACCTCTGAAGCTATGTGCACAGAGGGTTTATAAGTGACTAAGAAGATCTGCAGCTGTGTGCACAGAGGCCTGCAGCTGTGTGCGCGGCTTTAAGGACTTGAAGGGATCTACAGCTGAGTGCGTAGATCAGAACTATGATTTTGTAAAGAAGTTGAATAAAACACAATTCTATGGATGTAGCCCCTACACTGGGGGTGAACCACGTTATATCTGGTATTGTAGTTCTTTGTGTTATTTCTGTTATGTTCTTTATGCATTGATAATTAGATATAACTGATAAGTAAGATCTCTGCTTAAATAATAGCTTCGCTATGAATTCCAAGTAAGGGTTAAGCAAGTCACTGTTTGTTTATCTAACCGCAAGGATATATATATGAATGTCTAAGCACTATGTTAATTGATTACAAGTTATTAAAGGCTAAAGGTACAGTAATATCCCTCTTTTGCTTGCAGAAAACTGATTTTGCGGCACCCCATAGCTGTTTCGGGTGAGACTGCAGCCTGTTCGCAGGATGTTGCCGAAAGGGCCAACACTGTGGGTCTTTTGTTGGTGCAAAGTAACTATTATAAACTCGAGTCTTCCCTATTCCCCAACAAATTGGTTCTATTGCTAGTTGAACTCAGTATCTGCTCAAGAGGGTTTTACATCATACCTCGAGGGCTATGTTCTGGAGACCCTCTGTGAAGGAAATCGGTGATTGGCTTGATGAGACTTATCTGAAATTTGCTGAGCAAGAGAACAAAGATCTGCGTAATAGTGCAAACGACTTTTTACAAAGGTATGTTTTTTGTGATGTTTATGAAATTTTCTTTGGTAGTATCCACATCGAGTTGCACCAGTGGGTATCTAGGTTGGCCGAGAGAAAGACGAACTTTCGTGAAGGTCAGTTTCCTGCTTGGAGCTCCGCAAGAATTAATATATTGAAAAGGGTGAACACCAAGATATCTCGAGCCGTTGATTTCTGGACGACGCGAACCCTTGAGGCATTTGTGATGGAGTTCGCCATCGACACGAGTATTTCCTTTAGTGAAGCTGAGCGGCAGTTTTTCAAAGGACCAAGGGGTAATTTTTTGAATTCATTTAGTTTGAGAATTAAAATGCTATTAGCTGAAAAAGGAATATTGCTTATTGAATCAGACTGTTAGATTTTGTATTACTAACATATGTTTGCAAGTGAAAACACCTTCGACGAGCAAAGTGGTTTACTGCGAAGTGGCAAAAGGTACAAGAGATATTTTGAGTCCTATACCCTAGGTCAGGATACCGAGTCTACCCCTGTCAGTCCAGCAGCCTCAGAGCCCAAAGAAACCCCTTCTGTTGGAAACCCTCTGGTAACCCCGCAGCGCAGACCTGTTATCCCTGAGAATCCGTCGCAAACTGAAAGTAACCCTAGTACGAGTATTCCTGTTGTAGGTCAGTCTACCCCGGTAAGTTCCCCCCCGCCTACTTCCCGTCCTTCTCCAACCCCTCCTAGATCTACTATGGCCCACATGACTGATGATATTAAGCTCCCTGTTTTCAAAGGAACTGGATCAAAGGATCCAGAACAGCTCTGGTTTTTATGTGAAGCAGTGTGGAATGCTAAGAACATTACATATCCAGCTGTAAGAAGCGCGCAGCTTGTTACTTCTTTCAGGGACCGGGCTTTGACCTGGTTCATGAAATTCTCCAGTACTCAGAGTCATGCCTTATATGATATTAAAGCAGCAATAATCAAAGAGTTTAAGAAGCCCAAATCAGAGTCGTAGTGTATCACTGAATTGAAAGAGATTCAGCAGTGGCGCGGCGAATCAGTGTGGGACTTTGATCAAAGGTTCAAAGTTCTACTAGACCAAGTCAGTTTCACCATTAGCCCTGCGCAGCACAAGGAATGGTTCATTGCAGCATTGCTACCGCATATCAGAATGCCACTCATGCAACAAAAGGTTGCTGACCAGCAAGAGGCTCTGGAAATCGCGATGAAGCTTAAGACCGCCCCTGTCGAAAATTATTCTGGTATCGCTCAAATCCAAGCATAGTTGGTCACGATGGCTCTGGAGCTTCACGATATGACGAAAGGAAAAAATGGTCGCGAAGAGGTTTGGTGTACACAATGTCAAACAGAAGGTCATGACAGGGAACAATGTCCTGTGGTAAGAAATTACCTGAATACTAGTGCGCCAAACCCGTTCAACCCCGTTGTTCTATATTGTGAGATCTGTTGGACAACTGGCCAGCATCGACCTGAAAACTGCCATCTAATCCAAAGGTATGTGCAAGTTCCCAAGAACCCCTACTGCAAGTTCTGTAAGTCGGTAGGACATAATGAAGATGAGTGTCGCAGTTATGACCTCATGAGAGAGCGCACCTATGATGCCTATCAGGTACAAAATGAGGGCCAGGGAAATGATGGCTACGGTTACCGCGGTGGTGCATCCAGTCAAGGTGCTTTTGGAGGTCATGGTCATGGTGGTATGGCAGGAAGAGGCAGAGGCCAGGTTGTGTGTTACAACTGTAACCAAGCCGGGCATCTAGCTAGAGATTGTCGGAACCCAACTACGACATGTCGATATTGCCGAGCAGTAGATCATGTGATCGAGCAGTGTCCGCAACTGATAGGTAAGATTCAAGAAAGAAACAGTGGCCCTACTCAAAATATTCAGATGATTTCCGTCGAGCAAAGACCTGCCCCATCCATTAATGTTGTTACGTGGAGTGGAGCTACGATGCACATATAGAATACGGGGAAACAGCCTGATGAGGCTTGGGTTCGTAAGGTCCCCGAGAAAGTCCCAGCATTGGATATTGAAAGAGAACAAGAGACATTCATGGAAGCCAAGAGAGATTTTGTTGATCCTAGCACATCAGTAGCACCCGCGCAGCAACATCACCAGGAGTCGTAGCCGCAGGAAGCTTTGACAGATAAAGTAAGTACACTGTCCTCCTTTTTACAGAGCTGTATGAAACTCTTAAGGAATCAGAATGCTTTAAAGGAGTTGCAAAAAGTTATTGCTTCCTGTGAACCTTAGAGAAGTGTTGGTAAGGAAAAAACTGTTAATAGAGTCAGAAGAACTGGTAGGGAAATGAGATTGAATGTTCAGATAGGAGAGTATGATATGACTGATGTCATTCTGGACCTAGGATCAGAAGTCAATGTCCTCACCAAGCAAACCTGGGAACAAATGGGAAAACCTACCCTTGCTTGGTCCCCTATACAGTTGATATTAGCCAATCAGCAGAGGATTGTGCCCCTAGAGAGATTCCCTAGTGTCCCAGTAGATATTGATGGGGTCAATACTTTAGCGGACTTTGAAGTTATGGAGATCATTAATGACAACAATCCCTACCCAGCCCTGTTAAGAATTGAATGGGAAATGGAAAACGCTGCAGTCATTAACCTTAAGAACTGACATATGACCTTCAAAGGGAAGGGTTTAAGAGTCATAATACCACTAGACCCTTCTCAAGGAGAAGGGTACACAGAACCACTCAGTGACGAATCTCAGGATTTCCTGGACCATATTTATAATATCACAGCTAAGGAAGAAGATTATGTGGATCCTACTTCCAAAGGTATCATGGATTGGCAGTGTGACAACTCCTACATGACAGACTCAGATGATGGGTTAGAAAACTGGCAGAACAGACTTTATGAGCTACATGGACATTGATGTGCCCGAATTACCAAATCTCTCAGATGGCTTGGTGCCCAAGTAAGAGTCCTACCTATTTTCGATGGCTTATCAGACCCAGAACAGTTTATTGAACAATTTTCAGGACATATACCAGAGTTACAGACAAGGGATACTTTGGACTCAGCACTCAGAGCCACAGTAGCCAGATGGTGGAATAACCATAAGAAGTACATTCCTAGTTGGACAGCTTGTCAGAAATCCCTGCGCCTAAGAATTTTGGATCAACCCGAGGAGGTGCAAAGCAGGTTTGATGGAAAGACTAGCCCTTAGGAACAGTTGACGCAGTACTACACAGCGTGGAAGCATGTTCCTCAGGAAGAATGGGTACATCAGTTTGTGCCTACTTTAGAACCAATAACAAAGAATTGGTACACGGTGGCTGAGCTTCGCCGAGATACTGTAAGTTGGGATTGTCTTGTTGATAGTTTTGTGCTTACCTTTTCCACTAATGGAGTTTTTCTAGGTGTAGATTTAGCTATCAGGTTGATTTATACTAAGGTATTTGATGATCAAGAAGTAGTAGAATACTGACCTGATTGGAAAGCACAAGAATATTATGCAGTAGACCTCGCAATTGACGAGGATGATGATCCGCGCAATCTTGATATTCCTGAGTTATAAAGACACTACAATGTGCACGGACCAGTAGTTGAAACCCCTAAAGTGACTCATCCCCTGAACACGCGAACAGTCAACAGTGGATCCGAAGAACAGCCTAAGTATGCTACCATCGGAGATTATTGGGATGCAAAAAGGGTGAGAAAGGCGACCCAACTTCTCCAAGATTATCAGGACCTATCTCTGACAGCGCTCCCAAAAGGAATCATTGATACAGTGGAAGACATTCTGTCACGGGTGGAAGTTCGACTCCATTTCGAAGATGGTGTCCAGAAGTGTCGAATGTCCGTATTAGAGCGCAGTCCGAGTTACTGCTTGTGTCGAAGCAGGAAAAATATGTCGAACCTTCAAAAACGTCCGTTGGAAGAAATCCAAAGTGGCGGCGCCGGTACATTCTCTGCATTAAATGCCTATATTAATGCGATATTGGACAATCTACTGTCATTTGGACAAAATCTCTGCCCGATTCGGTATCATCAATGCCCATTTATGACAGATTTAATTAATGGATTCTATAAGAAGACACCCACACCAACGGTGCTCGTATTTTATAGTTTCTTGCATTTTATACTTGAGCCCATGACAACTGATTGCGAGCTTCAGGATTTAGTGAGAGAATTTGAGCAGGGGGGTCTGCAGGATCTTTTCAGCCACCCACCTACACCTGCACCCCATGAAGAGACCCCACCAGCACCATTTCAGCCAATGCAGACACGCTCTGCTAGAAAGAAGTTTAAGCCTGAAGTTCGTTCTAAGAGGAATGAAGACAGACACAAGCAATTAGGGCAAACATCAGAAGATCTTGGGATGGATCCGCCTGGTTCAGCAGAGATCCCACTTAGTGGTGATGAGAACATTGCACCACAGCGCCCACCATATCTTCAGCCTATTCGACCAGGGGTTAAACCACCTCGGCGGACAAAGAAGTTCACAATATGCACCCCTTCGCTGCCACCGGGTGTTTAGCTAGTCAGGACCATGACCGAAAAAATCGACTGGCTTAAGTATGCCGACCACGATACGAATGATCATGGAAAGTTTCCACAGTTCGCGCCAGGCACATATTTGCACTTCGTTAAGTACGATGAGACTGGAGCGACATTATTAGAAGTAAAACAGTGGGATGCCGGTTTGGATCAAGTTGGTCTGCTGAAAATGCTAGATGTTCCCCATTTTGGTCGCAGCACACAGGTGACCATAGTGGTCAAGTAGCTGTTGGCATTAGTACATGACGACCACCTATGGATAGGTGACAGGAAAATTCCTATTAACGGCAAGCTCATTCATAGGATTACTGGCTTACCACTAGAGGGGCCTGATCCCGGGATAGAATTTCCTTCCAAGCATGAGGATACGAAGCTTGCACAAACTATGAAGGAACGCTTTGTCCTGACGAAAGGGAAATGTGGGTATCACACTTCCGCGATTCGAGAACAGAACATTCACTTCGCAGCTGAGCTCCTAGCATGCAAAATCATACGAAAGTGCAGACCAACTGAAGTGCCTGCCCCGGTTATCAGAATTGCTATGAACTGCATCGAAGGCTATAGCTACAACTGGGCAGCGTATATTGCGAAGGAATTCCTTGAATATGCTTGTGATGCGCAGGAGAAAGGTAGGCCATTCCACTACTCATGGTTGATAGTCCTCATCACATTGGTAGGATGGCAAGAACCTGTTGATGCACAGTTCGCTGCTGTTCCTCCGCACATGCCTGGTGCCGCAAGGTATGCATCTCTGTGGGCTTCACAGGATAAAACCCTACAACAGATGAAAAACTATGTATTTTCCTTTTACATGATGAGTATTTTATATGTGATTTCCAAAACCCCGCGGCTCAGTAATGAGTTATTCTCTCAGTATGATGGAGTGGTCAATTTCAGGGCCGATATGCACCATATTTTTATTCAGGCTTGCGCAGATAAAAAGCATCAATGGTTTAAGTTGCCATATGTAGTGACTAAAGATGACATCCTCACGATACTACAGCAGTGGCCGGCAGAATGGTTGAAAGATACAAGGACAAAACCTCAAATTCCAGTCCCTCTAGTCACCAATGTGGTCGCAGGCCCTAGTCACACGCAACACCAAGATCCCCCCGAAGACAGCACAGAACAAACTGAGTCGCAGCAGAGTGAAAGTGACCAGGGTGGAGACGAGGGAAATGACGATGAAGAAGGAGAGGATCTCACTAAGAAATGGTTAGAATTTGTAGCTGCGCATCTGGATGCCATCACCGGTGTAGCAAAGCACGTTTCGGAGTTGAGGGACTTAGCAGAAAAATCAGTGACTGACCCTGCAGCAAGAAATGCCCTAGTAAGCGCGTAGCCAGACCTAAGGCAATGGCCGATTAGAGAAAAAAAGGGCCAAGTGTCAAGCGCTGCCCTCGTCATAACTGATGTAGCATCACACACAGAGATGAGCATGATCGTAGGGATCGATTACACCAAGATGTCCATGATGGAATTACATCTCTGCCAGTCAGCTATCGTGAAAGAACTCCAGGCATGAGATTACTATTCGCAAATACAGTTGGAAGATACCAGGAAACAGAAGGATAACCTCGCAACGTAGCTGGAGGTCGCGGAGCAGAGAAAGAGAGATGCAGAGCATAAGCGGATTACACTGGTACACATTTTGGATGAGGCATGTCGAACTCTTCCTGACTTCAACGTACAGCTGGTGGAAGAGCCAGAACAAAGATTAGTCAGGATGAAAGACTACGCCCAGCAGTCTCGCAGTGAAATTGAGTAGCTCAAAGCAGAACATGAGGCTCAGATTTCAGAGCTTCAACTCCGCATCACCCTGGAGAGCCCACCAGAGGTCAGGGAGCAACGCCGAGCAGACATTCAGGCCTCCATAGAAAAAATATCGGATAATGTGAGCAGCGCAGCAAAGCTGCTAGAAGACAGCGTTGAGGCCTGGACCACCCTGCAAAAACATCCAGAAGTCGGACAGCTGCAAGAGACCATCAGGCAATGACAGGCAGAGTTGGATGCAGTAAAAGTGAAAATTAAGACTCTGCCGCCTATGGAGAAAATGCTAAAGGTAAAGTGAAGCAATGAACTCCACCAGGAAATTGAGTCGTGCAAAGCAAGAGCAACAGAAGTGGAAAATTCTCTGCAGCTGTTGTACAGGATAATTCACCTAATAACCTAGGTCTGGGGGTTACCAACGTACTCAGACTCTTGCAGACAATTTGACTTATAAAGTATAGAATAGGAAATAGGAAAGTAGAAGGACTTACTTGTATTAAACGAAGGTTGATCCTTGCTATCTTCTTCCTCTCTGCTCCACTTCAAAGTCTCCAGGATAGTTCCTCTTTCACCTGTTAATAAACAATCTTCAAGATACAAAATGATTCATGTATATATATGCAGGTTAGGCAAATCATATATTGTATTGAAATGTAAACATTTACCAATCTACAAGCCATGAAACACATATGGAAGAAGTAATCTCTTTATTAACAATACTGGAAAGAGTTTAGGTTACAACCCAATGTCTGAGACAAGGACTCCTCTGTCACCAAAGGAATCTGAGTTTCTTTGCTCCAAAGATTTCTGTAGACAATCCACCAGCATAACTTTGCTCTCCAAGTATGACTACCAACACCCTCCCCAAGGCCTCTATTTATATGGATGAAATGAGGTAGTTCTCGAAGGTTAGGGAGGTTATAGCAGTTAAGGGGATTAAGTTAAATGACTAAACTAATCTCCCATTAGCGTGTGGTTTTATATTTTAATTTTGAGGAAACCATTCGCGGGTCTGTAGTAAAGCAACCCGCGAATGATTCGTGACTCTATATAAGCGCAACCCGCGAATACAAAGATTCATGACTTGCTGTAAAGGATACTCGCAAATGATGTGTGAGTTGTCAATAAAGAGAGTCGCGAATACAACTCAAAATGGAAAAATGGCAAAGTAATCAGCTGAGTATATAGGTAATGTATTTCATCATAAGCCAAGGTATAGTGAATATGGGAAAACCTCTATCCATAAGTGTCCTTTTGTGTGCCAACCTGAGGGAAGTCGGCACTCGGATGGAGAGGTGCCATCCAGGTGTATAATAGATGCCCCCTAATGTGTGAGGTAAGAGGGGAATGATGGCTGAAATACATTATAATATTTAACTCTGGAGAAACTCAGAAATCCAGTGGAGCAGAAGGAGTACCTGAAACCAAGACATAGTAATGACATATACAAAGTTACATCTGAGGATGCTATGTTCAATTTACTAGAACACTAGCTCCTTTACAATATTTGAGTACATCATATGATATGGGTAAAAACCACGTATAGTACAAAGGTGGATCAAAAGCACAATACAATAATGATGAGTCTTCAAAGATCTGGAAGCTGGATATAGAAATGGAACATAGTCTTGCGCAACTTAGTTCATAAGTGAGGAACTAAGGTCTTCATATAGGATCCCAAAGAACTAAGTACAATCCAAGCCATGTGAATGAGGGTAAGCTGAAGTTGAACATGGAAAGGATTCAACAGTTTGTCAATCAATAGATGATAATTGACAACTGAAGCAAAGGAATTCACCAATGATGAAAGTGAATCCTGAGGTACTATCATCAAAACTCTAGGTCTTCGTCATCAGGAAGTGCTGAAACGGAACCATACTATGATAGGGAAGGCAATAGATCCTCCAACAGATCACAAGAGTGACTAGGAACTAGGCAAAAGAAGATAGACAGAAGTAAATGCATAACAGATATAATAGTGATGGGATCAGGCTATAGATCAGACAGTGGGAAGAATCCTTGAACAGTGAGCACGACACAGAGATGACCCAAGGCAGCGTATAACAGATAGATAGGACAACTAGACTTATCTGTCATGTAGGAGACATGATCAGATTCCCCAGGTATAAAGGACAAGCAGAGGAGTCAGAAAACTCAAAGTGATAGATGAACATAGATGTACACTGAAACATGGATATTGGAAGGCAAAGAGTGCTATGTTCAAGGATGACATGCTGCCATTACTAAAAACAAGAGAAAACTTCTTCCTTTCCTTCCCTGTTAAGTTTTAACGAGTCCAGGAAAGTCAACTCGATTCCCTCTTCATTTTTTAACAAGCTTGAAGAGATGGGAAAATAATGCTTGATAGTGTCACTGATTCGTGGATTTAATGAACCCAAACTAGTACATGCTCAGTTGGTGCTTTCACATTTAGAGAGTCTAAAAACACCAAAGAAGACTCCAAGGGGGTCCTTTTTCGTCCAATTTAGTCTCTTGAGGCCGAAAAAGTGTAAAACAAACCACAAAAGAACTATCTTAACTTCCGAAGAAGAAAAGGTGAACCTTTTTCGTACTTAGTCGGGAAGGTCCGAAAAAGGTTAAATTACCACCTACCCAACGCTCCTTCAATAACAGCATACAATAGCTTGAGTTTTACGAGTGTGAAGGAAAGCAAGATCACTCGGAAAGATCCATTTGGTTACGAGAAATGGGGCTTACAACAATAAACTCGGTGCTTTGTTCTTAAGTGTTTAACGAGCATGACAAAGACACAAAGTACACTCGGAATCTTTTTCATGTTTGGGTCTAGAGCACGAAAAAGAGAAAACTAAGCTCATACCGTGTGTTCCTTTTCCGTCCAATTTAGTCCCTCAAGTCCGGAAAAGTGATAAACCTATACCTGAGAATACTCTTCTCAATTCCGAAGAAAAGAGAGTGATCCTTTCTCGTATTATTCCGTATGGTCCGAGAAAGAGATAACCTACCACCAATGTAGATGCCCGCTCACATATTCTTAACGAGCTTGAACGGACGAGATAACTCAGCAGTCAAGTCTATTTTGAAGGAGTCAGACCTGGGCCTAAAGAAACTCCATAAGGTCGGGGAGTCCTATAAAGGGATAGCTTGTAAAGAGATATTCATAAGAAGCTCTATTTGGCGTGAAAAATAGCTATGAGGAAACCCCTGGGCCTGAAACAGTGACAGAATGAGTACCAAAGGCTGGCAATGGCATATAAGGATGATACTCATAAAATAGGGATCCTAGCCATGGAAGAACAATGGTAGAGTGATAAGTTGCCAACATGTGTTGGAAAGAGCAAAAACCAACCTATAGAAGCATCAACACTTTGAAAAAGTTGGTAAACCTGTTCCAAGGCACAAAGGAGGTAAGATTAGTCAATTGGCATTTCACACTATACAAAGAGACCCACTTTACGAAATATTATTTCTATAAATAGTTTGAAAATTGAAATATTTCTCACCATTTGCACTTTTTGAACTAAAAATGAAAGTTTACCCTCTATCTTTGATCGCTTGTTGTGGACAATTGGACTGTTGGAATTCAGATCCATCAGCTTCAGATAAATCTACACCCTAAGCTCTTCAATTTGATCCAAACAAATGTTAAAATTAATTGTCAATTCAGTATATTTCATCAAACTAAAATGTGGCAAAATGTATTCGCGGGTTGCTAAGCATGAAAGCCGCGAATACGCGTTTCATTTGCGGGTTGCTGAATAGGCAAGTCACGAATGACTTGTGACTTGTCCCAATGGACAGTCGCGAATGCTGCGCAATAGGGAATATGTTTAAAAATGATCAAAATTTTTAAATTTTTATGATGAAATACTGAATCAAACTATGTGTTTTTGTCAGGAAAAAACATGGTGCTGGAGTGGAGGGAGAGGGAACATGAGATGATGGATCAAGCGGCTCTCCAAATCCCGCCTACCATCCAAGCATTGAGGAATAGTGCGCTGCTCAAGTTCTTTTGCACATCGCCCATGCGGGTCAATGTCCACATATTAGAGTTTTTGGTCAACTACTGGGACCATGACCTGGGGATGTTTAATATCCAAGGTGAGACTTTGGAGCTTACCGTAGAGGACATCTATTTCATAACCAGATTATCACATCGGGGAGCCCCGGTGAACCTGGAGGGCACTGGTAGGGGTGGTGACCCCTTGAGTGTCCAGAACTATGTTGATGTATTCTGCAGACCAGGTACTTAAAAGAAAGGCAGCAGCGTTCTCATCATAGACATACAGGACTTTACACTGCAGGTATTGGCCAGTACTATTGTTAGACTTTCAAGGTCATCAGGACTACATATGGCCACTAGGACTCAGATGAGGGTGGCGGTTGATTGCTTTAGAGGCGCTCTTTATGACTGGTGTTCGGGAATTGCCCCCATTATGAAGAGGCAATTATCCGACTGTAGGCAAGGAAGACACAAGAACTTCGGTTATGCGAGTATATTGGTTACGTTCTTCTTTGAGAGAGTGCCAGCTATGAGCCCTGCGATACCATTAGAGGTCAGACATGCACGTCAGCTGAGGCTGAGCAGGTGGGGAGATATCTTACTCCGTCAAGGAGGAGGATACATAGTACATAGCATGTATGATGACGATTTTTATACATGGTGGGAACGGCAGGTGTTGGCATTGGAGCAGTTTCCATATGCTGGAATGGATTTCCGAGGTGACCCGGACCTAGTCCTCCCTCCAGGAGGAGCATTGGGAGAGATGGGTAAGTCATTTTTTAATTTTTTATCATTATCAAATTTTTATGAATTTTCAAATAATATAAAATATATACATATGCACAAGTCTAAATCCTACTCATGTGTCAAAATGCAGATATTGGACCAGTCCGCCCTGAAGGGCACCCATGTACCTTTGTACATCCTGTAGCAGGAGGAGATCCTGGACTGATCAGGGTACTCGAGACGAAGCTGAGCAGGCGAACCGAGAGAGTACCTACTATACGGATAGAGCATCTCCCTGCAGCTATGCAGGAGTTTGTAGTTGGGGTTCCACCAGCCTGGCTACGTCTTTTCAGACGAGTAGCTAGGGCAGTAGTGGTATACAGAGATGTGGTGGAGGCTGCCGAAGTTGAGGAGGATGAGGAAGCCACGGGGCGCAGAGATCACGGGGACCAAGGAGGTCCTAGTGGCCATGGCAGCCAGGCTTAGTCCTAGGGCATTTTGATGGATGATGATCGACATTTTTGTATATTTTGTATATTTTGGGATCTACGAATCAGACTCGACCTATCCTATGTATGAACAGATATTTACATATATATATATATATGTGTGTGTGTTTTGGTTGTCAGTATATTTACAAATGTTTCTTATATGTTTGCGGTATAATTTTATCAAATGTGTGTGAGATGCCAGTCCAAAATATAATTAGCATATGCATCAGATCATGAATTTTGGTTTCTTGGAATATGGTTAAAAGTAATAACTTCAAAATGTCTTTCCAAAAAACGGATTCGCATGAATTGACGTAACAAGGTAGGATTACGCACCTGGTAAGCTCGATTGAGCTGGGAAACTACCAACTGGGAATCGAAATGGACTTCAAGCTGGGTAATACCACGTGACACAGCATCCCATAAAAGCTCAATAACAGCCCTATATTCAGCAACATTATTAGAAGCGGGACCTAGGCAAGCGCCTCCCGTGGCAACAAGCTGTCTCAAGGGAGAATAAATGACCCATGCTGCCGAAGCCATGTTACAAGTGTGACGGCTGACGCCATCAGCGAAACCTACATACATTTCGGAAGACATCTGCAACAACCAGCAGATAGTATAAAAAACAAAACTGACAACGTAATGTACATAAAATACATACACTAATATACAAGAAAAAGTGCTAGGCCTAAGCGTAGTACTTCTTCAGGTAGAGCCCATTTCTAGGCTCAGGCAGCTTATTCCCATCATAATCTACTAATTCATATGCACCTTTACTCAATACTTTAAACATGACATAGGGTCCTAACCACATGGCCTTGAACTTTCCTGCCTCCAGAGGTTCTTTATCTTGGTCCCAGAGCAAGACAAGTTCCCCTTCAGAGAAAATCCGAGGATTGACCGATTTATTATATTGAGCTTTAACCCTATTTTTGTGAGCCTGGTTAGCAGTCAGCGCATCTCTACGCTGTTCATCAAGGTGCTCTAAGTGTACCAAGCATTCTTTAAGCTCAGTCGTATCCGGTAACACATGAATAGCTATCTGCAAGGATGGGATTTCGCATTCAATCGGTGTAATAGCTTCCACCCCATGAACGAGTTGGAAGGGGGAAAAACCCGTAGCAGTTTTGACATTGGTTCAATAAGCCCAAAGAGCAGGATATAACATGATGTGCCAATTGGAGCGGGCTGCATCAATAGTACGTTTAAGAATGGTTTTTAAAGTCTTGTTTACAGCCTCAACCTAACCATTTGCTTGCAGATAGTATGGAGAAGAATGTTCTTGTCAGAATCCGAGCATGGTGGTCAGTTCTGTCATCATGTTATTTTGGAAATGACTGCCATGGTCAGTGACAATCACCTTGGGAATACCGAACCTTGCAATAATCTGATTGAAAACGAAGAAAGATGTTGTTTCCCCGTCGGCTTTAAAAGTAGGCATTGCCTCTGCCCATTTCGTAAAATAGTCTACAGCGACAATGATGTATTTGTGCCCCCCAGCCGAGGTTGGGTTGCATGTCATATAATCAATCCCCAATTTCATGAAGGGGCCTACCGAGACAATGGGAAACAAGGGAGTAGGGTATGACCGCATTTTTCTGGTATAAAGCTGACATGGGTGACAACGCTTCACTGCTTCCACACAATCTTTAAAGATTGTGGGCTAGAAGTAACCGGCACACAAGATTTTCTAGGCCATTGCTATCCCAGATAAATGACCCCCACATGCTCCACTATGAGAATCATTTAGGGCAATCTTCGCTTCCTCATGAGTAAGGCAGCGACGCAAGACGGAATCTACCCCTCTTCTATATAAGGTATCTCCTATTATGAGGTAGTTTTTAGCATGAAGTCGTAACTTACGTCTGTCTTCCCTAGAGTAAGCGGCAGGATACTTCAAAGTCTGGAGATATATAAGAATATCTCCGTACCAAGGATTAGAGGTGGATATAAGGAAGATGTGCTCATCTGGGAATGAGTCATCATGTATCACTACATCGTCTTCCGTAGGAAAATCTGCTATAAGCTCAACAAATACTAAGGACTTTTTAGATTTAGCAGATTGGAAAACCAAGTCAAACTCCTAGAGAATGACTATCCACTTGTTGAATTCCCCCCCAACAATGCGTCGGGATAAAACATATTGGAAAGGGTTCACATCTGCCACCACAGTAGTGGTCCTCAGTAAGATGTAGTGCTGTGACCTCTGTACAGCATAAACAACCGCTAAGGCTAACTTCTCGACGTGGGAGTACTTAAGCTCAGGCCCAACCAAAGCACATATAAGATAATAAATGACATGCTCAACGAGCTTATCGTCCTCCTGAACTAGCACTACCCCAATGGTTGACTCCGACGCGGCCAAATACAATATAAAATCCCTAGAATAATCTGGTGGGCGTAATAAGGGAGCCGACAACAAGGCTTTTTTAAATGCCTCGAATGCAAGTTGTGCAGTTTCATCCCATACAAATGGGGTGTCCTGTTTGAGCAGGCGCATGAAACCTTTCGTGATCTTGGCATAATTAACGATAAAACGTCGAAGGAAGTTAGACTTTCCTTGTAGACTCTGAAGTTGCCTGAGAGAACGAGGAGGAGGCAGATTTACAATGGCCTCAACTTTTAGTGGATCCACCTGGATGCCCCTACTGGAAACAATGAATCCTAGTAGTCTCCCTGACTTGACACAGAATACACACTTGTGGGGATTCAAGCGAATTTGATAGTATCTGCATCTCTCAAAAATCAACCGTAAATGATCTGGATGTTGGATCTTCTTGCGAGAATGTGCGAGCAGATCATCTAGGTAAGGCTCGACAATGGCATTTATATCGTGAAAAGCAAAGTTCATGGCTCGTTGAAAGGTTTCTCCTGCATTTTTCAATCCAAAGGGCATTTTCCTATAAGCGAATGTACCCCAAGGGAAAATAAAAGTTGTTTTATGTTGGTCTTCCGGTTTGATTTGGATTTGATTGTAGCCGGAAAAACCATCCATAAATGAAAATACTTCACTCCCCGCACAAGCATCTATGATCTGATCAATAAACGATGTGGGGTAGTTGTCCTTGGGACAAGCTTTGTTAAGATCTCGAAATTCAGTACAAACGCGAATAGTCCCTTGCTTTTTATCAATAGGAACTGGGTTGGACACCCACTCAGTCAAAGCTATGGGATATATAAAACCTGCTTTCAAGAGCTTTTCTACCTCTGCCTTCATAGCCACCGCTTTACGCGAGTTCACGGGACGTAATTTCTGCCGAACTGGTTTGGCATTAGGGTAGGTACGTATTTCATGTTGGACAATAGATGGATCTATGCCTGGCATCTCCTCATATGACCAGGCAAAGATATCGTGGAATTCCTTGAAAAGGGCAGTGTAGATAGCAATCTCCTCCGGAGAGCAGTTTGCACCTATATAGATGTTCTCCAAGACATCTGGCTTTACGGAGATATTGATAGGTATAGTGGCGGAAATGTTTTCCATATTACCCTCGGCAAACACTCCTTCCCTAGGTAAAGGGCTAACAGGTGTATCAACATCTCCAGGCAGTCTCACATGAAACTCTTGGTTTTATATCTTGCTTAGGTCTGGAAGGAAATAAGAGCAGTGATGAAGATCCTCACATATCTTATCATGTCCACACATAGCTTCCAGAATGGCTTCATCGGAAGGTAAAACAGTATCTAAGCAATCTATGGAATGTAAAGAGTTTTCTGCCCATGCAGACAAATAGACTTCTTCCAGATCGTCCGAGACTGTAAGAGGATCTGGAAGGGAATCAATAGTGGATTGGGTAATAGCTTGCTATGCCACTTCCACTACTGATAAGGGCACTTCCGGTTCCTAGGGAGTTGGGAGAACCCAAGGATCAGTCCTATCCACTACCAAAGCAATGGACTTCCCCACATTGGTGGAACCGATATAGTTAATCGGGGCTGGAATATCAAATGTGCCCATCAAAGATGTGTACATTCCAACCCCCATGCTCTGAGCAGGCTTGGACCGATCAACCAATGGTACATTGGAATCCTTAGACTCTAAACGGCCTTTTTGAGTAAAATCAAGTTGGTCAACAGTAACTAACTTGCCCTCATGTGGAAATACCATGACACGAAGAACAGCCGATGCAACAGTAGTCATTGCATAAGTCCAATTCCTACCCAGAAGCAAATTGTAGTCCAAGGGTGCATCAATCACTTCAACTTCAACAGATACTACTTTTCCTGCCAACTTAATCTCGAAAGATGGCAAGATACCATGTGGATGGAAAGACCTTCCATTGAAAGCAGTAAGTAAAGTGGTTGATGGGACCAGCTCTGGGGATCCAAGAGCTTTCCAACATACCAGGGACATAACACATGTAGAGGCTCCCTCATCAACAACTACTCGTCCAATGGTCTTACCACCATGGACAACAACTATTGATAGGGCTACATGGTAAGGAAGGCGAATTTTGACATCAGACAAATGAAACTTCGCCGCGAGACTCGAAGAGTCCATGCTACCTAAAGCTGCCAAGAGAGCATCCCACTGAGCAAGACAACTCTGTAGCACCTCCAAAGCCGACATTGCACAAGGGTTTTGAGCTAGGTCTTCAACCACTAAGTAGTTGGAAGCAGCCCTGTTGGGGTTATGCAAAGTCTTCTTAAAGATACCTTTGGGTATCTTTGGCATTATTTCCATAGGTTTCTCTATAATAACCGGGTTGGAAGGTTTACCTATAGCTTTACCCGTCTCTGGAGTCTCTTTCTCATAGTTTTTGTTCCTGGTTTGCAACAAAGTTGAGGATCTAACCATGTTGATATAATTAGGGTCAGGAGCAGTTTGACTGCCCCCTGCTACAGTAGAAGCTGACGCGGAGTTCTGTTGTTGGGACGCACACCCTAGCGGTCCTTAAGATGGATAACTCCATGAGTTTGGACTCAAAATAGTCTTAGGGGTGTCGGGGTTGAGTCAAAAGTCTTCTATTGTAATAAACCCATGGTTTATGTCCAGGGTTTAGGGTTTGGGGTGCCCATGGTTTGAATCCATGTTTTGTAAATAGTGCGCTGTATAAATAGGCACTTGTGTAAAGATGAAAGGGTAGGTTTTTGGATGTAAAGAGAATTAAGGCGAAGCTAAGGTTATGTAAAGAAAGGTCAAGTCCCAGCTGTGTGCGTGGACGACCTTTGCAGCTGTATGCGCAGAGGGTTTTTGTAAGAGGATAAGAAGATCTACAGCTGTGTGCATAGAGGCCTGCTGCTGTGTGCACAGATTTTAAGGACTTGAAGGGATCTGCAGCTGTGTGCGCAGATCAGAACTGTGGTTTTGTAGCAAGTTGAATAAAACACAATTCTGTGGACGTAGCCCCTACACTAGGGGGTGAACCACGTTATATCTGGTGTTGTGGTTCTTGTGCTGTTTATGTTTTTGTTTATCTTTTATGCATTAATAACTAGATAAATCTGATAATTAAGATAACTGCTGATAATAAGCTTCGCTGCGAATTCGCTGTAGGGGTTAAGCAAGTAACTGTTGTTATCTAACTACGAAGATATTTATATGTGAATGTTAAAGATATTGTTGATTGATTGTAAGTTAATAAAGGCTAAAGGTACAGTAATCCCCCTCTTCTGCTTGTAGAAACCTGATTCTGCGGCACCCCATAGCTGTTTCGGGTGATACTGCAACCTGCCCACAGGTTGTTGCTGAAAGGGCCAACACTGTGGGTCTTTTGTTGGTGCGAAGCAAAAGGTTTAAACCCAGGTCTACCCTATTGCCGAACAAAGTGGTTCCGTTGCCGGTTGAACTCAGTATCTGCGCAAGAGGGGTTTACGTCGTACCTCGAGGGCTATGATCTGGAGGCCCTCTGTGAAGGAAATCAGTGATTGGCTTGACGAGACTTATCTGAACTTCGCTGAGCAAGAGAACAAAAATCCGCGTCGAAGCGCAAGATACTTTTTGCAAAGGTATGTTTTTTGTGATGCTTATGAAATTTTCTTTGGTAGTGTCCACATAGAGTTGCACCAGTGGTTATCTAGGTTGGCTGAAAGAAGAACGAACTTTCACGAAGGACGGTTTCCTATTTGGACCCCCGCAAGAGTTAATCTGGTGAAAAGCGTGAACAAAGAGATATCCCACGCGGTTGATTTTTGGACCACGCGAACCCTTGAGGCCTTTGTCACAGAGTTTGCTATCGACACGAGCACTTCCTTTAGTGAAGCCGAGCAACAGTTCTTCCAAGGACCAAGGGGTAAGCTTTTAAATTTATTGAGCTTGAGAATTAAAATGTTATTGGCCGAAAAAGGAATATTTCTATTTGAATCAGACTATTAGATTTTGTGTTACTAACATATGTTTGCAAGTGACAATACCATCGCCGAGCAAAGTGGTTTGCTGCGAAGTGGAAAGAGGTACAAGCGTGATTTCGAATCCTATTCCATTGGGCAGGATCCCGTGTCTCCCCCTATCAAACCCCGAAGAGTCAGACCCTGAAGAAAACCCCTCATTTGGAAACCCTCCGGTAACCTCGCAGCACAGCCCTGTTATCCCTGAAATTCCGTCGCAGTCTGAAAGTCACTCTAGCCCGAGTATTCCTGTCGTAGGATAGTCTACCCCAGTAAATCCTCCATCGTCGACTTCCTGTCCCCCTCCCATGCCGCCCCCATCCACCATGGCCCACCTTACTGATGATATTAGGCTCCCTATTTTCAAAGGCACTGGATTGGAGGATCCAGAGCAGTTCTGGTTTTTATGTGAAGCGGTATGGAATGCTCAGAAGATTACAGATCCAGATGTGAAATGCGCGCAGCTCATCACTTCCTTCCGGGACCGGGCGTTGACCTAGTTCATGAAATTATCCAGTACTCAAAATCATGCCTTAGCGGATATTAAGGTAGCAATTATAAAGGAGTTTAAGAAGCCCAAATCAGAGTCCCAGTGCATCACTGAGTTAAAAGAGATTCAGCAGCGGCGTGGCGAATCAGTGTGGGACTTCGACCAGAGGTTCAAAGTCCTCTTGGACCAAGTCAGTTTCACCATTAGCCCTGCGCAGCACAAGGAATGTTTTATTGCAGCATTATTACCACATATAAGAACTCTACTCATGCAACAGAAGATCGATGACCAGCAGGAAGCTCTGGAAGTCGCAATGAAGCTTGAGACCGCCCCTGTCGAAGATAATTTAGGTATAGTTCAAATCCAAGCGCAGTTGGCTGCGATGGCTCTGGAGCTTCGCGACATGAAGAAAGGACAAACCGGCCGCGAAGAGGTTTGGTGTACGCAATGTCGGAATGAAGGTCACAACAAGGACCGGTGCCCTCTGGTAAGAAATTACCTGAATACTGGTGCGCCAAACCCATTTCCCCCACAAGTTCTATATTGTGAACTCTGCAGGACAAACGGTCAGCATCGACCTGAGGACTGCTACCTCCTACAAAGGTATGGAAAAGGACTTAAGAACCCTTACTGTAATTTCTGTAAGTCTGTGGGGCATAATGAAGATGAGTTTCGCACCTATGACGCCTACCGGGTGTGCAATGATGGCCCGAGTAAAGATGGCTACGGTTACCGAGGTGGTGCCTCTGGAAGAGGCGCTTCTGGAAGTGGTGGTGGTCTCACCGGACGCGGCACAGGCCAGTTGGTGTGTTACAACTATAACCAGACCATGCATTTTGCTAGGGATTGTTGCAACCCCACTACGACATGTCAATATTTCCATGCAGTAGATCATGTGATTGAGCAGTGCCCGCAGCTGATAGCCAAGATTCAGGCACGAAATAGTATCCCTCCCCAGAATGTCCAGCTGATTTCCGTCGAACCAAGATGTACTACAGCCATCAATGTTGTTACCCGCAGTGGAGCTACGACGCACATGCAGCAGACAGTGAAACGGCATGATGAGGGTTGGGTTCATAAGGCCCCTGAGAAAATCCCAGCATTTGATGTCGCACAAGAAAAAGAGACATTTATGGAAGCCAAGAAAGATTTTGCTGGCCCTAGCGCATCAGTTGCACCTACGCGCCCATCTCAAATGCCATCACAGTCCCACGAGGCTTCGCTAGATGATGTGAGTACAATGCCTTCCTTTTTGCAGAGTTGTCTTAAGCTCTTAAGAAATCAGGATGCTTTGAATGAGCTGCAGCAAGTCATTGCTTCCTGCGAACCTCAGCAAAACCATGGTAGGGACAAAACAGTTCATAGAGTCTGACGAACTGGCAGGGAAATGAGATTGAATGCTCAGATAGGTGAATATGACATGACTGATGTCATTCTGGATTTAGGGTCAGAAGTTAACATCCTAACCAAGCAAACTTGGGAGCAGATGGGGAAACCTTCCCTTGCTTGGTCCCCCACACAGTTGAGGTTAGCCAACTAGCAGAAGATTGTGCCCCTAGGACGATTCTCTAATGTCCCATTCGATCTTGATGGAGTCTGTGCTGTAGCAGACTTCGAAGTCATCGAGCTCATTGATGACAGTAATCCTTACCCCGCCTTGTTAGGGATTGGATGGGCTATGGAAAATGCTGCATTCATCAACTTTAAGGAGAGACAGATGACCTTCGAAGGGAATGAGTTAAGAGTCATCGTGCCCCTGGACCCATCACAAGGAGAAAGGTATACAGAACCACTACGCGCCGCCGATCAGGACGACCTGGAGCACATCTATAATATTACCGCGAAGGAAGAAGATGATGAGGGTCCCCCTGCCAAAGGTTGGGAGTCTAGTAGCTCTGTTATGACAGACTTTGAGGATCACTTAGAAAGTTGGCAGAACCGGCTGTATGAGTTCAATGGACGTAGATGTGCCCCGATTACCAAGTCCCTCAGGTGGCTGGGTGCACAACCAAACGCGATACCAGTTTTTGATGGTTCGACAGACCCTGAGCAGTTTATTGTACAATTCTCAAGCCAGATACCTGAGCCACAGAAAATGGAGGCTCTGGAGTCAGCATTCAGAGCTACAGCAGCCAGATGGTGGACCAGCCACAAGAAGTACCTCCCTGGTTGGGAAGTGTGTCAAAGGTTCCTCCACCTGCAATTTTTGGATCAGCTCCAGGAAGTGCGAAGCACGTTTGATGGAAAGCGTAGCCCCCAGGAAAATTTAGCGCAGTGCTATGATGCATGGAAGCATGTACCACAGGAGGAATGGGTACATCGGTTTGTGCATACCTTGGCACCGACAGCAAAAAATTGGTACGTGGATGCTGAGCTTCGCCAAGATACTGTAAGTTGGGATTGTCTCATTGATAGTTTTGTTCGTACTTTTTCTACTGATGAAGTGTGTCCAGCTTTAGATGCAGCTATCAGGCTGATCCATACTAAGGTATTTGATGGTCAAGAAGTCATAGAATACCAACCTAATTGGAAAACACAAGAAGCTCATGCTATAGAATGCTATAACATCGCCATCGACGAGGATGATGACCTGGGCAATATTGATATCCCTGAGTCTGAAGGCCACTGCGATGTTCGAGGACCAACACTCAAAGTTTCTGAAGTGACTCAGCCTCTGAAGACGCAGACAGTCAACATTGGATTAGAAGAGCAGCCCAAGTATGCTACCATTGGAGACTATTGGGACGAGGAGATGGTAAGCAAAGTCACCCAACTCCTCCATGAATATCAGGACCTATTTCCGACGAAGTTCTCAGAGATGAAAGGAATCCTAGGTGATATTGGTGTTATCAAGATTCCTTTAAAACCCGATGCAAAGCCAGTAAAACAACGCCCTTATAGGTTGAACCCTAAATACAAGGAAAAAGTTCGGATAGAGCTGGATAAGATGCTCGCTGCAGGCATTATTGAGCCTGTCGAAGAATCCGAGTGGGTCAGTCCGATGGTGGTGCAGGAGAAGAAGACTAAGGGTGAAATCCGCATCTGTGTGGATCTGAGAAAACTGAATGATGCTTGTCTACATGACCCATTCCCCACCCCCTTTACAGACGAAGTGTTAGACAATGTCGGGGGGCAAGAAGTGTACTCTTTCACTGATGGATTTTCAGGGTACCATCAAATTAGAATTGCTCCAGAGGATAGACACAAGACAACCTTTTCTACAGAAATGGGGTCCTTTCAGTACACTGTAATGCCCTTTGGTTTGAAGAATGCCCCTGCTATGTTTTCACGAGTAGTTATCTCTGCATTCAAGGAATTTATACATAAATTATTAGAAGTTTATTTTGATGATTGGACCATATTTGGACTTGTTAAAGACCATATCAATAGTCTGAGATTGATGCTAGACAAGTGCAGACAGCACCAGATCTCTTTGAACCTAAAAAAATGCATATTTTGTGCACCGTTTGGAATTCTGCTGGGCCATATTGTATGTAAAAAAGGATTGATCATGGACCCTGCGAAGATAGTTGTTATTGTCAACTTGCCACCTCCGAAGTCCGTTAAATAGCTTCGCACTACGCTTGGCTACACAGGACATTATATGAAGTTCATCAAAGATTATGCCTAGATCACTGCTCCGATGGAGAAATAGTTGAAAAAAGATATCAAATTCGAGTGGACACCTGAGTGCCAAGCCAGCTTGGATATTTTGAAGGAAAAGATGGTTACTGCTCCTATTCTAGTATTCCCTGACTAGAATAAGGAATTTCATGTGCATGTCGATGCATCCTCGATTGCTCTCGGTACTGTGCTGACTCAGTCAGGTGCAGGTAATATTGATCACCCTATTTCTTTTGCAAGCAGGAAATTGTCCACAGCGGAGAAAAATTATACTACGACAGAACGCGAAGGTCTTCCTATGGTATATGCACTACAAAAGTTTCGACATTATCTGCTAGGATCTCATTTTAAGATGTTTACTGACCATTCTGCTTTGAAGTACTTGGTTAACAAGCCTATGCTAGGAGGAAGAATATGCAGATGGTTGATTCTATTTCAAGAATATGATTTTGAGATCATTGTTAATCCTGGAAGACTTAACCTAGGACCTGACCACTTGTCGAGGCTCGAGTCAGGCGAAGAACCTACCAGCTTGGACGAAGGTCTTCCTGATGCCCAATTATTTTCTATCTAGATGGTTGATGAATATTTTCAGGATATTGTTCAGTACTTGTCTATAGGTTTTCCACCCCCCGAGATGACCACACAGTAGAAGAAGCAGTTGGTGGTTCGAGCAGCGGACTTCACCTTAATAGCAGGACAGCTGTACAAAATGGGACCAGATGAGATATTGCGCAGATGTGCTTTGGAGCACGAAAAACCTCTAATATTGGCTGAAGCACACTCAGGCGCAGCAGGAGGCCATTATGCAGGCAAAGCTACAACACAGAAGATTCTGACAGCCGGCTTATGGTGGCCCACACTTCACAAGGACGCAAGATAATATTGCCACAGCTGCGACGTATGTCAGAGGATAGGTAAACCATCCAGGAGGGATGAAATTCCCCTAGTCCCACAGGTAACATTACAAGCCTTTGACAAATGGGCTATTGACTTTGTTGGCCCTATCAACCCTCCTGCGAAAAAATTTGGAGCCAGATACATCATTACAGCGACTGATTATCTTACCCGTTGGGTCGAAGCTCAACCAGTCAAGACCTGTAGCGCTGTTATCGCTACGAAGTTCATCTTCGACAACATCTTGTCCAGATTTGGGTGTCCTAGAGTTCTTATGAGCGATCAAGGGTCACATTTCTTGATCAGGACTATTGAAGTATTGACTGAATAATTTCAGGTTTATCATCATAAGAGTACAGCATATCATCCACAAGCAAATGGGACTGTCGAAGCTTTTAACAAAATCCTTGAGCATGCCTTGACGAAGGTTTGTAATGCTAACCAAAATGATTGGGATCTTCGAATTCTAGCAGTACTTTGGGCTTATTGAATTACTTGTAAGAAGTTGACAAGCCATACACCTTTTCGGTTGGTCTATGGGCAAGAAGCAGTCATGCCCATGGAGTACATTGTTCCCAGCCTCCGAATATCCACTTTCACTGAGATGGATGACCCAGCCGTACTGACAGGAAGACTGATGAAGATATTAGAACTCGAAGAGGATAGATTTATTGCAGGATTCCAGCAGCAGGTCCAGAAAGCTCGAGAAAAAGCGTGGCATGATCGACATATCAAGAAGAAATAGTTCCACCAGGGTGATCTTGTGCTTCTGTATGACAGTAAATTCATGAAGTTCCCAGGAAAGTTAAAGACACATTGGAAGGGACCATATATAGTGCAGAAAGTTACTGATGGGGGCCCAGTCCAGCTAGCTAAGTTGAATGGAGAACTTTTACATTCTATGGTAAATGGGAGTCATTTAAAAAAGTACAAGGACAGACCAGGACCTCAGGATTGCAGGTAGCTACTAGAAAGAAAAGTTTACCTAACAAGAACAGTTGAAATAGGGTGCCAGGCTATAGAAGAAGCTGTTCTTAGCATTATGGGGTGTAGAATTCTAGCTAGTCTGAAGGAGGAAGTACACATCCAGTAGGGGATCAAAGGTTGATCAGGGGTCACAGGTTCATGCTGTGTCGAAGTTATAGGTAGTTGTTATGTCGAAGCTCCAAGGTGTGTCGCAGCCTCAAATGAGACGGATGGGACAAAATGGATTTGGCAGCGTCGGCACGAGCGATACTCTCAATACTCGTAATAATGAGATTTTGGGAAAATTTGGGGATATGTGTGACAAGATTTCCGGCATTTGGCGACATTATTACACCATAATGACAGATTCTGTAACAAGATTCTATAAGAACGCTACATTGGCCCATGAGTCCTTCGCTAAAGTACCTCTAGGAGTCTGCTCGGCTAGAGCCATGTCAAACAATTGTGCAGTTCAGGAGTTAGTACAAGAGTTCAGAGAAAGGGGCCTGCAGAACATTCTCAGTAATCTGCTCGGACAACTATATTCGACTTAAGTACAAAGGCAGGCTAGAGTTTGCTCTAAATCAGACAAAGGCAGCCTGGATTTTTCTCTAACGTAGAGAGACGAAGGGTACAACGCCTTCCAAAAACACCCTGGGGAGTCTCGTCATGAATCCTCCTGGTCGAACAGAATCATGGCAGCTGTGTGTCTTATGCAGTGTGACATGCAATCCCAGGGGACCCCAAGTTGTGGATGGTGAAGGGTCGGCAACCAGGTCGGAGGATTGGGTTGAAGATGGATCGTGAAGGCCTTCATCAGCAAAAATTCTGTAAAAGAAAGAAACAAGCAGCTGGCAGCAGCATGGAAAACTTCACCAAGCAGCGCACCATGCTTCGTCAATAGAATTTTACCACTAGAGAAATAGAAGAGTGCCCCGGGACGGGCCACTGGTGAGTCTTAGGGGCTTGTTGGGACGTGCACCCTAATGGTCCTTAAGATGGATAACTCCGTGAGTTTGGAATCAAAATAGTCTTAGGGGTGTTGGGTTTGAGTCAAAAGTATTCTATTGTAATAAACCCATGGTTTATGTCCAGGGTTTAGGGTTTGGGGTGCCCATGGTTTGAATCCATGTTTTGTATATAGTGCGCTGTATAAATAGGCACTTGTGTAAAGATGAAAGGGTAGGTTTTTGGATGTAAAGAAAATTATGGTGAAGCTAAGGTTATGTAAAGAAAGTTCAAGTCCCAGCTGTGTGCGTGGACGACCTCTGCAGCTGTGTGCGCAGAGGGTTTTTGTAAGAGGATAAGAAGATCTGCAGCAGTGTGCGCAGAGGCCTGCTGCTGTGTGCGCGGCTTTTAAGGACTTGAAGGGATCTGCAGCTGTGTGCGCAGATTAGAACTGTGGTTTTGTAGCAAGTTGAATAAAACACAGTTCTGTGGACGTAGCCCCTACACTGGGGGTGAACCACGTTATATCTGGTGTTGTGGTTCTTGTGCTGTTTATGTTTCTGTTTATCTCTTATGCATTAATAACTAGATAAATCTGATAATTAAGATCACTGCTGATAATAAGCTTCGCTGCAAATTCCCTGTAGGGGTTAAGCAAGTAACTGTTGTTATCTAACTGTGAAGATATTTATATGTGAATGTTAAAGATATTGTTGATTGATTGTAAGTTAATAAACGCTAAAGGTACAGTAATCCCCCTCTTCTGCTTGCAGAAACCTAATTCTACGGCACCCCATAGCTGTTTCGGGTGAGACTGCAACCTGCGCGTAGGTTGTTGCCGAAAGGGCCAACACTGTGGGTCTTTTGTTGGTGCGAAGCAAAAGGTTTAAACCCAGGTCTGCCCTATTGCCCAACAAAGTGGTTCCGTTGCCGGTTGAACTCAGTATCTGCGCAAGAGGGGTTTACGTCGTACCTCGAGGGCTATGATCTGGAGGCCCTCTGTGAAGGAAATCGGTGATTGGCTTGACGAGACTTATCTGAACTTCGCTGAGCAAGAGAACAAAAATCTGCGTCGAAGTGCAAGAGAATTTTTGCAAAGGTATGTTTTTTGTGATGCTTGTGAAATTTTCTTTGGTAGTGTCCACATAGAGTTGCACTAGTGGTTATCCAGGTTGGCCGAAAGAAGAACGAAATTTCGTGAAGGACGGTTTCCTTTTTGGACCCCCGCAAGAGTTAATCTGGTGAAAAGCGTGAACAACGAGATATCCCGCGCGGTTGATTTTTGGACCACGCGGACCCTTGAGACCTTTGTCACAGAGTTTGCTATCGACACGAGCACTTCCTTTAGCGAATTCGAGCGACAGTTCTTCCAAGGACCAAGGGGTAAGCTTTTAAATTTATTGAGCTTGAGAATTAAAATGTTATTGGCCGAAAAAGGAATATTGCTATTTGATTCAGACCTTAGATTTTGTGTTACTAACATATGTTTGCAAGTGACAATACCCTCGCCGAGCAAAGTGGTTTGCTACGAAGTGGAAAGAGGTACAAGCGTGATTTAAAGCCCTATTCCATTGGGTAGGATCCCGCGTCTCCCCCTATCAATCCCAAAGAGTCAGACCCTAAAGAAAACCCCTCATTTGGAAACCCTCCGGTAACCCCGCAGCGCAGCCCTGTTATCCCTGAAATTCCGTCGCAGTCTGAAAGTCACTCTGGCCCGAGTATTCCTGTCGTAGGACAGTCTACCCTAGTAAATCCTCCATCTTCGACTTCCTGTCCCCCTCCCATCCCCCCCCCATCCACCATGGCCCACCTGACTGATGATATTAAGCTCCCTGTTTTCAAAGGCACTGGATCGGAGGATCCAGAGCAGTTCTGGTTTTTATGTGAAGCGGTATGGAATGCTAAGAATATTACAGATCCAGATGTGAAATGGGCGCAGCTCATCACTTCCTTCCGGGACCGGGCATTGACCTGGTTCATGAAATTCTCCAGTACTCAGAATCCTTCCTTAGCGGATATTAAGGTAGCAATTATCAAGGAGTTTAAGAATCCCAAATCAGAGTCGCAGTACATCACTGAGTTAAAAGAGATTCAGCAGCGGCGCGGCGAATCAGTGTGGGACTTCGACGAGAGGTTCAACGTCCTCTTGGACCAATTCAGTTTCACCATTAGCCCTGCACAGCATAAGGAATTGTTTATTGCAGCATTATTACCACATATAAGAACTCCACTCATGCAACAGAAGATTGCTGACCAGCAGGAATCTCTGGAAGTCGCAATGAAGCTTGAGACCACCCCTGTCGAAGATAATTCAGGTATATTTCAAATCCAAGCGCAGTTGGCTGCGATGGTTCTAGAGCTTTGCGACATGAAGAAAGGAAAAACCGGTTGCGAAGAGGTTTGGTGTACGCAATGTCGGACTGAAGGTCACGACAAGGACCGGTGCCCTCTGGTAAGAAATTACCTGAATACTGGTGTGCCAAACCCATTTCCCCCACAAGTTCTATATTGTGAACTCTGCAGGACAAACGGTCAGCATCGACCTGAGGACTGCTACCTCCTACAAAGGTATGGAAAAGGACTTAAGAACCCTTACTATAATTTCTATAAGTCTGTGGGGCATAATGAAGATTAGTGTCGCACCTATGACGCCTACCGGGTGCGCAATGATGGCCCGAGTAAAGATGGATACGGTTACCGAGGTGGTGCCTCTGGAAGAGGCACTTCTGGAAGTGGTGGTGGTCTCGCCGGATGCGGTACAGGCCAGTTGGTGTGTTACAACTGTAACCAGAATGAGAATTTTTCTAGGGATTGTCGCAACCCCACTACGACATGTCGGTATTGCCGTGCAGTAGATCATGTGATTGAGCAGTGCCCCCAGCTGATAGCCAAGATTCAGGCATGAAATAGTATCCCTCCCCAGAATGTCCAGCTGATTTCTGTCGAACCAAGACATACTGCAGCCATCAATGTTGTTACCCGCAGTGAAGCTACGACGCACATGCAGTAGACAGTGAAACGGCATGATGAGGGTTGGGTTTGTAAGGCCCCTGAGAAAATCCCAGCATTTGATGTCGCACGGGAAAAAGTGACATTTATGGTAGCCAAGAAAGATTTTGCTGGCCCTAGTGCATCAGTTGCACCTGCGCGCCCGTCTCAAATGCCATCGCAGTCCCACGAGGCTTCGCTAGATGATGTGAGTACATTGCCTTCCTTTTTGCAGAGTTGTCTTCAGCTCTTAAGAAATCAGGATGCTTTGAATGAGCTGCAGCAAGTCATTGCTTCCTGCGAACCTCAGCAAAACCATGGTAGGGACAATAAAGTTCATAGAGTTCGACAAACTGGCAGGGAAATGAGATTGAATGCTCATATAGGTGAATATGACATGACTGATGTCATTCTGGATTTGGGGTGAGAAGTTAACATCCTAACCAAGCAAACTTGGGAGAAGATGGGGAAACCTGCCCTTGCTTGGTCCCCCACACAGTTGAGGTTAGCCAACCAGCAGAAGATTGTGCCCCTAGGATGGTTCTCTAATGTCCCAATCGATCTTGATGGAGTCTGTGCTGTAGTAGACTTCGAAGTCATCGAGCTCATTGACGACAGTAATCCTTACCCCGCCTTGTTAGGGATTGGATGGGCTATGGAAAATGCTGCAGTCATCAACTTTAAGGAGAGATGGATGACCTTCGAAGGGAATGAGTTAAGAGTCATCGTGCCCCCGGACCCGTCACAAGGAGAAAGGTATACAGAACCACTACGCGCCGCCGATCAGGACGACCTGGAGCACATCTATAATATTACCGTGAAGGAAGAAGATGAGGAGGGTCCCCCTGCCGAATGTTGGGAGTTTGGTAGCTCTGTTATGACGAACTTTGAGGATGACTTAGAAAGTTGGCAGAACCGACTGTATGAGTTCAATGGACGTAGATGTGCCCCGATTACCAAGTCCCTCAGGTGGCTGGGCGTACAGCCAAACGCGATACCAGTTTTTGATGGTTCGACAGACCTTGAGCAGTTTATTGTACAATTCTCAAGCCAGATACCTGAGTCACAGAAAATGGAGGCTCTGGTGTCAGCATTCAGAGCTACAGTAGCCAGATGGTGGACCAGCCACAAGAAGTACCTCCCTAGTTGGGAAGTGTGTCAGAGGTTCCTCCACCTGCGATTTTTGGATTAGCTCCAGGAAGTGCGAAGCACGTTTGATGGAAAGCATAGCCCCCAAGAACATTTAGTGCAGTGCTATGATGCATGGAAGCATGTACCGCAGGAAGAATGGGTACATCGGTTTGTGCATACCTTGGCACCGACAGAAAAAAATTGGTACGTGGATGCTGAGCTTCGCCAGGATACTGTAAGTTGGGATTGTCTCGTTGATAGTTTTGTCCGTACTTTTTCTACTGATGAAGTGTGTCCAGCTTTAGATGCAACTATTAGGCTGATCCATACTAAGGTATTTAAGGGTCAAGAAGTCATAAAATACCAACCTGATTGGAAAACACAAGAAGCTCACGCTGTAGAATGCTATAAAATCAATATCGACGAGAATGATGACCTGGGCAATATTGATATCCCTGAATCTGAAGGCCACTGCAATGTTCGAGGACCAGCACTCGAAGTTTCTAAAGTGACTCAGCCTCTGAAGACGCGGACAGTCAACATTGGATCAGAAGAGCAGCCCAAGTATGCTACCATTGGAGACTATTGGGACGAGGAGATGGTAAGCAAAGTCACCCAACTCCTCCATGAATATCAGGACCTCTTTCCGATGAAGTTCTCAGAGATGAAAGGAATCCTAGGTGATATTGGTGTTATCAAGATTCCTTTAAAACCCAATGTAAATCCAGTAAAACAACGCCCTTATAGGTTGAACCCTAAATACAAGGAAAAAGTTTGGATAGAGCTGGATAAGATGCTCGCTGCAGGAATTATTGAGCTTGTCGAAGAATCTGAGTGGGTCAGTCCGATGGTGGTATAGGAGAAGAAGACTAAGGGTGAAATCCGCATCTGTGTGGATCTGAGAAAACTGAATGATGCTTGTCTGCATGACCCATTCCCCACCCCCTTTACAGACGAAGTGTTAGACAATGTCGAGGGGCAAGAAGTGTACTCTTTCACTGATGGATTTTTAAGGTACCACCAATTAGAATTGCTCCAGAGGATAGACACAAGACAACCTTTGCTACAGAAATGGGGTCCTTTCAGTACACTGTAATGCCCTTTGGTTTGAAGAATGCCCCTGCTATGTTTTCACGAGTAGTTATCTCTGCATTCAAGGACTTTATACATAAATTCTTAGAATTTTATTTTGATGATTGGACCATCTTTGGACTTATTAAATACCATATCAATAGTCTGATATTGATGCTAGACAAGTGCAGACAACACCAGATCTCTTTGAACCTAAAAACATGCATATTTTGTGCACCGTTTGGAATTCTGCTGGGCCATATTGTATGTAAACAAGGATTGATGATGGACCCTGCGAATATAGCTGTTATTGTCAACTTGCCACCTCCAAATTCTGTTAAACAGCTTCGCACTACGCTTGGCCACACAGGATATTACAGGAAGTTCATCAAAGATTATGCCCAGATCACTACTCCAATGGAGAAACAGTTGAAAAAAGATATCAAATTCAAGTGGACACCTGAGTGCCAAGCCAGCTTGGATATTTTGAAGGAAAAGATGGTTACTGCTCCTATTCTAGTATTCCCTGACTGGAATAAGGAATTTTATGTGCATGTCGATGCATCCTCCATTGCTCTGGGTACTGTGCTGACTCAGTTAGGTGCAGGTAATATTGATCACCCTATTTCTTTTGCAAGCAGGAAATTGTCCACAACGGAGAAAAATTATACTATGACAGAACGCGAAGGTCTTGCTATGGTATATGCACTACAAAAGTTTCGACATTATCTGCTAGGATCTCATTTTAAGATGTTTACTGACCATTCTGCTTTGAAGTACTTGGTTAACAAGCCTGTGCTAGGAGGAAGAATATGCAGATGGTTGATTCTATTTCAAGAATATGATTTTGAGATCATTGTTAAGCCTGGAAGACTTAACCTAGGACCTGACCACTTTTCGAGGCTCGAGTCAGGCGAAGAACCTACCAGCTTGGACGAAGGTCTTCCTGATGCCCAATTATTTGCTATCTAGATGGTTGATGGATATTTTTAGGATATTGTTCAGTACTTGTCTACAGGTTTTCCACCCCCCGAGATCACCACACAGCAGAAGAAGCAGTTGGTGGTTCGAGCAGCGGACTTCACCTTAAAGACCGGAGCAGGTATCCCTCCACTAAACAAAGATAAGCGAGAGCTTGTGTATGGGACCAAAATAGGGGTTTGGAAGCTTTTCCCATAAGAGGTATTGCCCCCAAACTGCACTCCTACATATGAAGGAGGTGGACCTACGTATGGACTGGATGGGGGTATGTGCCCCCCATTCCAAGGGAATCCTTGGACAAAGGCCGAGGATCCCACCGGACCACTGTGGGTAGTGTAAGGGAAGGAAGAAGGAATTGTAGGTATACTGGGAATCCTAGTAGCCATATCACCAGACATACTTCCTATGTTAGAGTAAACCGGTGGTTGGACCACCCGGCTTGCTGGAGTTAAGGGTGTGGAAGGTAAACTAGATCTAGGGGTACTAACCAGGGGAGGTAGTACCCCTTCAACCAAAAGAGTTGAGGTGAAGACAAATGAGCTTTCTACCTCAGAAGACATAACTCTACCTACAGGTACACCTAGCACTGGTGAACTAAAGGGTCTAACCTGCACGATCACTGGATCGTTCAAATCAGTCAAGGGGGTATTATAATTTCTTGCAAACTCATCAGCCTGCAATTCTTCTATCTCGACTGTGTCAAAGTAAAAGCGGTTAGCTATCAGTTTCGATTCACCAAGAACCTCGCTTATTCCTACTGGTTCAAAAGAACCACCTGTGCTTAATCTCCGCCTTTGGGGTAAAGGTGGAGGTTCCAGTGGTGTGAGAGGAGGAAGGGTTCTCAACCTTCTTGACCTTCTAAGCAGGTGGTCCTCCAGAATTAAGACTTTAACTAATCACACCCTAAGGTCACACTAAACACAAGCAAATCCACAGAGCATACACTAAAAAGATCCTAGAGTCTCAAGCAATCAAAACAGGCTATAAAGATATACTTTCCAGAAGAAAGCTGATGAACAGCTACTTGGTGTCCTTGAGGGGTTCTCAGGCACAAGCGGAGGAATCACCCACCACCCTCCTACACTTTCCACAAGGGTTACCTTCCAAGTCCATTCAAGGTGAACCAGAAATAACCTTCCGGTTTACCTAGGTATGAGCCCTAAAAGACAAGAGACTGAAGGCTACCTTGACAGTACCTACTGTCTAGGGGGACAGTCGTCAGCCAAACTCGTACGCATGGGTAGGGTAGCTGAGCCCGAAAATCTGTCTAGGATAGAATCCCCAGATGCGCAAAAGTCCTGGGTTACGTTTTGACAAGGATTCGGGGGGTTATCTCCTCTGTCCAAGCCTCCACGCGGCCTAGTGCTTAACTCCCGTTTGAGAGGAGCTTCCCAGATACAGTAGTAGAACCAAGGATTTACCTAATGAATGGTCCACTATGTCTAAGTTTATAACTTGTGGGAAGTTTACACTCCCTAGCCCACAAGTCTAGCCTAAGCTAGTAGGTGGAAGGCCCTAAAAATAAAAACTTACTAATAAATTTTAAGTTTATGCGTTAATTTTAAGGGCTGTTTCTTACTCAAAGGAAGTGGAAGTGATGGACTGTATGGTGTTTTGACTCAGCAGGAAATAAATAAAAATAAAGGTGCATTCAAAGCAAATTAACACTATAAAACAAACTTCTTTTCATTTTTTCAAATATGTATTGATGAATTAAATGCAACAACAGAGAAACTAAGCCTATATTTTTGTATTTTTCTGAGATAATATTTTTAAAACTGAAACAAACACTACTTTATGCAAAAATTACAATGCAAAAGATTAACTATGTTTTGTTTTTCACTTTAAAAAATGCTCAAAAAATTACTATGCATCTATAATGCACTACTTGAGTAAACTTGAGCCTTATGAACTGTATAAAAACTACAAACTGAAGCAAACAGGCAGACAGGACCAAAAGACCAGCAAGAAAAGTAGGCTAGGAACCCTAGCTTGGGTGCAAACAATGACCAAAAAATCACTGCAGACTTTAAACAGGCAAGTGCTAACCAGTAATTGATAGAAAGCAGATTGGAAAAATAGAGTCTAAGACCCTGATGACTAATCTAGACTGAGGCACTCTAACCAACAACCCAAACAGGCTAGAAACTCCAGGATGCAAACAGTAAATAAAACAAGTAAAAAAGAACTCAAGGGATTTCAAAAAGCACTAAGATGTGATCACCTGAGACTTCAAATAACTCTACAGCACTCTTAAAGAAAGTCTTCTCAGAAAACAGGAACTATAATAGGAAAAAGAACAAGCAAACTTTTACACAGAAATTCCAGTTTTCAGGAGTACTCGCGACTATCTAGCAGTGCAAGTCGCGAATGATTCGCGACTGTTTAGTGGAAAAACCCGCGAATGCAACTCTATATTCACGACTGTCCAGTAGGACAACCCGCGAATGGGTATAAAAAATTCTCAAAAAACAGAGAAAAACCCTAAGACTTTCAAATGCTGAAGCAATTAAGAAACAGGATAAAAATCACAAACAAACTTCAAGCAAACACTAGTCAGGAAAACAGAAAAAGACCTATAGCAGACTAGGCTTCCCCAGCGGAGTCGCTAGTTCTGTTGTACAGGATAATTCACCTAATAACCTAGGTCTGGGGGTTACCAACATACTCAGACTCTTGCAGAAAATTTGACTTATAAAGTACAGAATAGGAAATAGGAAAGTAGAAGGACTTACTTGTATTAAACGAAGGTTGATCCTTGCTATCTTCTTCCTCTTTGCTCCACTTCAAAGTCTCCAGGATAGTTCCTCTTTCACCTGTTAATAAACAATATTCCAGATACAAAATGATTCATGTATATATATGCAGGTTAGGCAAATCATATATCATATTGAAATGTAAACATTTACCAATCTACAAGCCATGAAACACATATGGAAGAAGTAATCTCTTTATTAACAATATTGGAAAGAGTTTAGGTTACAACCCAATGTCTGAGACAAGGAATCCTCTGTCACCAAAGGACTCTGAGTTTCTCTACTCCAAAGATTTCTGTAGACAATCCACCAGCATAACTTTGCTCTCCAAGTATGACTACCAACACCCTCCCCAAGGCCTCTATTTATATGGATGAAATGAGGCAGTTCTCAAAGGCTAGGGAGGTTATAGAAGTTAAGGGGATTAAGTTAAATGACTGAACTAATCTCCCATTAGTAAGTGGTTTTATATTTTAATTTTGAGGAAACCATTCGCGGGTCTGTAGTAGAGCAACCCGCGAATGATTCGCGACTCTATATAAGCGCAACCCACAAATACAAAGATTCACGACTTGCTGTAAAGGATACTGGCGAATGATGCACGAGTTGTCAATAAAGAGAGTCGCGAATACAACTCAAAATGGAAAAATGGCAAAGTAATCAGCTGAGTATATAGGTAATGTATTTCATCATAAGCCAAGGTATAGTGAATATGGGCAAATCTCTATCCATAAGTGTCCTTTTGTGTGCCAACCTGAGGGAAGTCGACACTCGGATGGAGAGGTGCCATCCAGGTGTATAACAGTAGCCACTTCTCAGCGAAGCTTTCGAGTTGAGTACTGCTGTGGACACCCAACTCAAAATTCTGAAGGAATATGATGCATTTGTGCAGCAAAAGGCTAGCAAAGCATTCGCCGCAGTATTACAGGAGTTGGTTGAAAAGAAGCAAGCAGCCGATAATATCATGCGCGGTCTCAACAAACAGTTCACTATATTCGCTGACAAAGTTCGCCTACCAAAAGATCAGCAGAGTGTCCCGGGACGGGCCACTAGTGAGTCTTAGGGGCCTGTTGGGGCTCCGACCTTAACGGCCCTTGAGTTTGGTAACTCTGCGGTTTTGGTGAAAGTTTGTAAGCAGATTTACAACTTAAAATAGTCTTAGGGGTGTCGGGGTTGAGTCAAAGCCCTCTTTTTGTAATAAACCCATGGTTTAAGTCCAGGGTTTAGGTTTTCTAGGTGCCCTTGGTTTAAGTCCATGATTTTGTAAATATTGTGCTATATAAATAGGCACTTGTGTAAAGAAGTAAGGCTAGGTTTTTGATGTAAGAAGAATCCGTGCGAAGCTAAGGCTATTTTGTAAGGAAAGGTTAAGTCCCAGTTGTGTGCGTGGACGACCTCTGCAGCTGTGTGCGTGGAGGGTTTGTAAGTGATTAAGAAGATCTGCAGCTGTGTGTGCAGAGGCTTATAGCTATGTGCGTAGCTTTAAGGACTTGAAGGGATATGCAGCTGAGTGCGTAGATCATAATTGTGATTTTGTAAAGAAGTTGAATAAAACACAGTTCTGTGGACGTAGCCCCTACACTGGGGGTGAACCACATTATATCTGGTGTTGTGGTTCTTTGTGTTATTTTTGTTATGTTCTTTATGCATTGATAAATAGATATAACTGATAAGTAGGATCTCTGCTTAAATAATAGCTTCGCTGTGAATTCCCAGTAAGGGTTAAGCAAGTCACTGTTTGTTTATCTAACTGCGAGGATATATATATGAATGTCTAAGCACTGTGTTAATTGATTACAAGTTATTAAAGGCTAAAGGTACAGTAATATCCCTCTTTTGCTTGCAGAAACCTGATTCTGCGGCACCCCATAGCTGTTTCAGGTGAGACTGCAGCCTCTTCACAGGCTGTTGCCGAAAGGGCCAACACTATGGGTCTTTTGTTGGTGCGAAGTAACTGGTATAAATATGGGTCTTCCCTATTCCCCAACACTGTTTCCCCAAATCTTCAAATTTTGGACCCCTTTGTTAATTTTAGCATTGCCTAGAATTGTTTGGATCTATGAACTCTTTTTTTTTGCTTTAATTTTGGACTATTTCGAGGATTAATCTCTTCCTGCGTTTTGGAAAGTTGATTATGTTTGAAACTGCTGTCGGTTGCGGAATTTAGAGTCTGGTTTGCTACCCTTTGAGCTGTGTTTTCTTTTCGGAAGCCTCTTTCTCATGCTAGCCACTATTTTGGAGGTCATTTGAACAACTTATCGGAACTATGTTTCCTTAGGGAGCCTCCGTTGCAGAAATCGAAAAATGATTATTCTGCAAGAGGATCTTGACTTCTTTGTTGTTGCGTCGTATCGTTTGACTTGTTTTTATTATCGGAGGTTGGCTGAAGTTGAGTTGGGGTATTTGGTCTTTGTGAAGCCACTATTTTGGAAGTGAAACTGGTTTTTGGACTGCTACAAGACCTTAAGTTGTTATGAACACTTAGTGTTTGCGTTGATCTTGTGCCATAGGAAAAGTTATGATTTGGATCGGAGGTTGTAGTCTGTCTATCTTGTGCCCTTGCGGCTCCCAAACAAACTAGGTATCCGCCATATAACTGACCAGACCGCCGATGCTTTGTCGGGTCATTGTCGCTTTGTTTTGGATTGGAGGTTGTAGTATTTCCTCCTCTACCCTTGTATCTGTGTAATGCACTAAGTGTTCAATGTTGATGTCTTTCCACTCACCAACTGGGAACTCTTCCACCTAGAATTTGAGTTTAGCTCTTCCGACTCTGATAAACTTAACGGTCTCACGGATCCCATTGCCTGTTTGAGATCCGCTGATGCGGTTGTGAGTGAGACTACCCAGCCGATGTTTTAGTCCGCTGATAGGTTTTGCTCTGCCCATCGTTTTTGTGAGTTTTAAACCCCTGTATGGGCAACAGTGATTTTGATGCTTATTAAGATTTTCACGACGAGAGGGCATTGTAGGGCCTCTTTTTTGATGACTAGTCGGTTTGTTGATGTAGTTTGATTGAAAAGATGGGATCCTAACTAATAATAAATGTCGTTTAATTGCAAACAGACTCAAGAGACTTTTTCAGATTACCACTGTGCGAAGGCATAGCTTGGAGACAAGCAGTAGAAAGGGAGCTGGGCAGTGTTAGGCAGAGTTTGTACCGAAACTGACGGGATCTCAAGGAGGACAAACGAAAGACAAGGCAGAATCAATGGTGACAAAATCCGAAGCTTGGAAAGATCTGTCAGTTACCAAGTGGATCCTGCTTTGTTGAGTACTCTAAAAACGTAACGCATGAAGTAAATCATGAGTACTCACAGAAAAGACAAAATGGAGATTTTAAACGGTTTTGAGGAACCCAAAGGTCACATGGTTGGGGTATCCCAAGCGGTTAGCTGATTTGGTTTAAATATAGCAAAGTTAGAATTTACAGGGGCTTTTTCCCTAGAAAAACTTGTGAACTATTGTTTGTAAGAGGAACTACTTCGTTTTACAATAAGAAATTAAAAATTTTGCCTATTGGAGAAGGTGCTATGTGGAATGTTTGAATGCGACAAATGAACAATGTTGAAGGGGAACTATTTCGTTTTCGACTATGTTTCATTAACTGTGAGAGCGTTCTAACTTTCTGAACCAATGTTCTTACTTGAATGTTCTCTAGTATATTCTGTGATATTTTCTACTGAGTAATGGAAGTTTTAACTATTGATGAGTTGTCTTGTCATGTATACTTTATTCATGTTTGTATGTTTGGTTCTAGGAATAGCTATCTGTGATTTCCCGTAACATATGAACAGTATTGCATTACTCATGAATTAATATCTAGCTCTCTAGAGATAGCCTACTTAGTATTTATTTTCTAATGGTGTGTGATTTAGATGTGAGGAAGTTAAGACGAGAGGTAAGAACCTACGCATCACATTGTGAACACTCCTTGCATTCTTAATCAATTTGCATGTTAGGTAGGCATGTGCATATCATACTTTAAGTCAAAAAATACAAAAATATATACGGTGGATTGGGCCGCAACCGGTAAACCATTTTTTTTTTGGTTACTTGACCTATGGTAGCCGGACCGCAAACTGGATGGATTCCCTACACCAAACAAGCACGAGCTAATTGGGAACGTTGACTAGGGAGAATACCTTGTTGTTGCTGCCTGTGAATTTCCATGCCTCAACAGTTTTTGGTGCTAGAAGGAGGGCCGCCAATGCATGGCTGGTCGAGGAAACCCGTTTTCCCGAGACTATTCCACCTGTAATAGTTCAGAAAACAGTGTGTTTCATAATCCAATTCCTGAAGAGGGGGGTAGAGAACATCTGTATTCTGTCAACAATGAAGTTGTTAATGATCTAAGAAGACACACTAGGGCATATGTGAAGAATACTGGAGGATTTCCAATTATCCCTGAATTGCCCAAAAGAGAATATAAAAGAAAAGATCGTCCTATATTGGAAGACTCAGTGCTGGTTGGGGATTGGGAAGAACTTGTAGAAACAGGCTTACAAGAAGTTGTACTGCCTTTGAATCAAGTAGGCCCAGATAGTCCTCAGAGTTCTCTTGTTCACACTCCTATTCGCTCACCCCCTCACTCTCCACCCAGACTCATGGCAAGCGTAAACGCAAATCAACCACCCAACCCACCGAATCCTCCACCTGCCTAGAAAGCCAGATCGCCTTTAAACCTAACACCTCCTTTGCATGATTTACCTCAATATTTTGAAAAGATGCTGCCCAAATTTGACCCAAATGAGAAGATATTAGTAGACAACCACTTGCAGTGTTTCTATTTGGCAATAGAAGGGTTAAGGGATAGGGAATATGAGGATGTAATTTGCAGACTTTTCCCACACACTCTTAAAGGAGCTGCAGCATCGTAGTACTTTGGTTTTCCTGCAAATTCTATCCTTGATTGGGATACCTTTGAGAGGATTTTTAGAAGTAAGTATGCGACCCAAAAAACTCATGCAACTCTCATGAAAGGACTATGTGCCTTAAAGAAATAAAGAAAGGAGAAGGTGCCTAGTTTCACCCAAAGGTTTGCATCATATCTTAATAATTTTTCTGAAGCTGACAAACCTTCGGATAAAGTCCTGATTGAATATTATACCTTAGCTCTAGGACCCGAGTTGGCCATGTTTGCCAAAATGAAGGCCAAGCCTACTCTAGCGGAGACCTATGAGGAGGCAGAGAAAGTAGAGGCTGAAAGGGAAAGTATCGAAGATTATCCCGAATGATCAGAAGAGAAAAATGTGGGGAGGAAAGCTTTGTTGTTTACTAAGCCTAAGGAGGAGCAATCACCATATTTTGAAGGATTGGAAAAAATGATGTAGAAGATTTCTAATAGAATCATAGACTTGGAAAAGGAAAAGGAAGCCAAAAAGTTCTACAAGCCCTATTACAAGAAACGAGAAGATAACAATCAATCCCAACCCCCCCCACACAATTTGGCATCTATGAATTCAACAGAGGTAAGAATGGACAATTTTAGCACTTTCCACCAACAACCCCACTCTGAAAATAATTGTCCTCAATGGATAAACTCAATGACGTTGGTTATGAATCAGTTGTTGGATTCTAAATTAACAGAAGATGAAGATGAAGAAAGGAAAGACGGTAATACATCAACAAAATAACAAGAGGATGAGACCATGGTTCTATGGGACTGTGTTTCATTGTTTAACATCGAGGAAGAAAAGGTTTTGGGACACGAGGACTTCATGGAAAAAAATGTAACAACAAGAAGCCAAGGGTTGGCTAAAGAAAATAGTCTCATGCTCCCAAAGATTAAAAGACTTCAAAGGAATGTTAAGAAATTTTAGAATAACTCCTCAGCTAATGAGACTCCGGAATTTACCATCGCTAGTCAAGATCCTAGATAGACTAACATGTTCACCAATCCCAATGAAGAAAAAATAAATAATGGTAAACCAAATCCCACTGAACCCAAGATGGAATATGACATTGTGGAAGATATAAAGAAGGTAAGGGTGAATATCTCGTTATTTGAAATGTGCAAGGTGTTGCAGCAGAGAGAAAAGATTTTGAAAGCACTTGAAGCATCAGAGGAGGGGCTGCCCACCGATAATCAACCCAAGGAAGAAGAAGAAATTGGGGAAGCAAGCGTAGGAGGTAATCCTAAGAGCAAGAATCCACCGTTTCTCCTCACTTTTGAAATTTTTAACCACAACGTACTTAAATGCTTGGTAGACTCAGGGGAATCGGTCAACGTTATGCCATTGCCGGTCTGCAAAAGGATAAATGGTCAGCCTAAACCATCCACCTGGAGGGTTGTTTAGTTGGATAGAATGAATGTGAAGTTAATTTGGGAAATGGAGGATGTTCTAGTCCGCATATCTTTGAATGATAAGGTGTGTCAAGTTATTGATATTGTGCTGGCTGACATACCAGAAGCTTATGGGCTTGTTCTGAGAAGGGACTGGTCAGCAAATCTAAACGGATATTTTTCCTTGGACTGGTCACATCTATGGCTGCTGTATAAAGGAATCCCGAATCAAATTAAAATTTTGAGGGAGCCCCATATGAAACACAACGTTACTCAGTTTGAAGAAAAAAATGAACTAGTGGATTCTGTTTTGGGAAATTACTTTATTGAGTTAGAACCAGGAAATTACCAAGCAAAAGAATCCAGTGACACATCAAACGCTCATCCTGATCTCCTTTGGTTTTCACAGGCTGATGAAATCGATTGTAAAATAGTAGACTTAGCAGTAGAAGTAGATTCCCGCACAATAGTTAGCGATTTCTGGACACTTTTTTTTGACGGACCTAAAACGTTAGAAGGGTTAGGAGCCGGCTATGTCCTGATTGACCCCAAGAAGAACAAACATTTTCTTTCATGTAGGTTAGAGTTTGAATGTACAAATAACACAACTGAATATGAAGCGTTGGTTCAAGGTTTAAGGAAAGCAATTGAATTAAAGGCAAATAATCTGAAAGTGTTTGGAGATTCTGAAATAATTGTGAAACAAATTCAGAATCAAATACATTGCATTTCTCCTCACTTAAAATCTTATCAAAATGAGGTATGGGATTTACTCAAATGTTTTAACGCATTTAATATTGTATCGATTCCAAGACTTAAGAATGTAGCAGCTGACTTGTTGGCCACATCAGCTGCTAGGCTTGTGCCCTCTAATAATCGGTGCTCTGTTGAATTGCTTTTCCAGCCCTCGGTTCTGGATATGATTACCAACCTACGAGTGTTCGACGATGATCAACAGATTATAGAATGCTTAATGAATGATGATGCATTTAAAGGGGCAATTATTGATGATGAAGACCATCATGCCGAGCTGAAATTTGATAATTTCATCCCTAAAGGAATCAGAAACTTAGAATGAATGTTTGATTTAAATGTAAAATTTAGAAGACCAGCAAACGTGAAGGCTCATAGCTCATCTCTATAGTTCGAATTGATTAATTTGGGGACTGAGATGAAGCCTAAATATGTGAATCTTGGAAAATGTTGTTCACCAGCGGAAAGAAATAAGTTCATCATTCTTTTTAATCAATATAAAGATGTTTTTGCCTGGACATATGAATATCTGAAGACATATGACACCAGTATCATCTAGCATGTTATCCCCATCAAATCTGGAGTCAAACCTTATCAACAGCCTTTAAGGAAAATGCACCCAAAATTGGAACCTCTAATCCAGAGTGAAGTTAATAAATTATTGGATGCTAGAATCATTTTTAAGGTTAGACACTCGGAATGGGTCTCAAATCTGGTACCAGTGAGGAAGAAATCTGGAGAAATCAGGTTACGTGTGGATTTCAGAAACTAAAATCGGGCTTCAGATAAAGACAATTATCCTGTTCCACCCATGGAGCAACTACTGCAAATGGTTTCAAGTTCTGAACTATTTTCTTTATTAGACAGATTCTTAGGCTACAATCAGGTTTTAGTAGCCGAAGAAGACCGATTGAAAATGACATTCAAGACCAGGTAGGGAACTTTCACTTACAGAAGAATGCCCTTTGGACTTATAAATGCTGGAGCTACATTCCAGAGGGCTATGGACATAGCTTTCCACGGTTTGATTAGCCGCAGCGCTGTAGTATACCTCGATGACATCATGATATTCTCAAAGAAGAGAGAAGGACATGCGTTTCACCTAAAGCATATTTTTAAACGCTGCCAAAAATATGGCATCTCACTAAACCCCAAGAAGTGTGTGTTCACTGTTACGGAAGGTAAGTTGCTAGGTCATGTGGTTTCAAAGAAGGAGATCTCCATAGACCCAGAAAGGATCAAATCCATTGAACATATTCCCTTGCCCCATAATTAAAAGGGTATGCAATCATTTATGGGGACAATAAACTTTGTGCAAAGGTTTGTGCTAGATTTCACCCAAATTGTTAAACCTTTGCAGCAAATGGTAAAGCAAAGTGTACAATTCAAGTGGACTGATGTTGAGAAGAATGCATTTGGCAAGATTAAAACCACTATTGTGCACGCACCCTCCCTCAAAATCCCGGATTTTGATAAATATTTTATTCTATAAACTTTCGCATCTGATGATTCGCTAGCAGCTATGCTTACTGAGAAGGAATATGGGGTAGATGAGTTCCCCATATCATTTATGAGCACTGGTCTACAAGGGGCCGAATTGAATTACTCGGCTATAGATAAACAAGCCTACGTAGTGTTCAAAGCGGTAAAATAATTCAGGCCCTACATACTAAAGAACCGGACCAAGGTAATCGTCCCACACCCAGCTGTGAGGTCTCTTTTTGTACAGAAGGAGTTAGGAGAAAGAAGGGGCAATTGGGTAACAACTCTTCAAGAACATGGCCTCGAATTCAAGCCAGCTTCGATAGTTAAAGGGCAAGGGTTGTGCAGACTAATGAATGAGAATAGAAACAATGAAGAAAATGCCTGGGAAGACGAAGCTGAATTACATTTGGTGGATGTATGTCCTCTTTTCACAGCCCTAGAATCTTGGTACCGAGACCTTGTGCATTACCTTCAGACAAGATCGTTAACGGAACATTGGAGTTCTAAGCAAAGAAGAGCATTGCGTCTTAAATCAGCCGCATATCAAATTATTGAAGGAATATTATTCAGAAAAAATTACGACAGAGTTCTTCTTAGATGCTTAGAGGAAGAAGATGCGAAGAAGGTAATGATAGACTTGCATGATGGGCCTACTGGGGGACATTTTTCTGGAGATACCACAGCTCATAAAATTCTTAGAGCCGGATACTATTGGCCCATGCTTTTCAAAGATGCACACGCCCATGTCAGAAAGTGTGACATTTGTCAAAGGTGTAGTGGAAGACAAGCTAAAGCAGTAGGACCATTGAAGCCTGTGATGATAATAGAGCCTTTTGAGCAATGGGGGTTAGATATCATTGGGGAGATAAAGCCGAATTCTTCCCTGCAACACAAGTATATTCTGACAGCAGTAGACTAATTCACTCACTGGGTCGAAGCCATCCCTTTGCACAAAATAAATGAGGATGCGGTCATAGACTTCTTGAAAGACCATATTATGACCAGGTTTGGAGTTCTAATTTCTTTATTTTTTGAAAAATGCTACTTACTTTTCCTCAATAAGATTAAATGATTTTTCTCATGAGAAATAAATTAAGTTGCATTACTCTGCTAATTACTATCCACAGGGAAATGGCTTAGCTGAATCTACAAACAAAAACCTAATTAGGATTTTAAAAAAGGCAGTGATAGAAAATCAGAGGAGTTGGCACTCAGCGTTACCAAACGCCCTTTGGGATGATAGAGTCATCCCCATGTCTTCGATAGGAGTGTCTCCGTATACCCTTGTGTATGGTAAATAATCCATTCTACCCCCCAATATCATGCTACCCTCTTCCATAATAGCTCAAGAATCTAGAGGATCAGATAATGAAGTCTTGAAAATGAGGATATATAACCTCCTGAAGGCAGAAGAGTCTCGATCTAAATCCAGAGAATGCTTTGAACAACAACAAGAGATAGTAAAGAGATGGTTTGATAAACACAAGGCTGGAACAAAAGATTTTGAGGTGGGAGATTTGGTTCTCAAGTGGGACCACCCCCATGATGAGAAAGGGAAACACACAAAATTTCAACAGTTGTGGGTAGGTCCTTTCCAGATTGTGGCAAAGCTTGGCCCCTCAACTTATAAGTTGCAAGATTTACAAGGGTGGGAAGAGAACTTACTAGTAAATGGTTTAGTTCTGAAACATTATTTTTCTTGATTTTTGTTTGTATCTTCTATCTTGTATATAAATAATTTGACTGGGCCGTTTACTTTGAGTTATGTAGTTTTGTCTTGTTTTAGTCTAAATTTTACTGATTTCAATAAAGGAGGAAAAATGCGGGTGCATGGAGAACATCAGAATTTTGGAATGATTAAAGTTCTTGGGTATAAGACTGTGTATTATTATTCATCTAAAAGAATTTCTCTATTTTAGCAGTTTTCTTGAGTGGCTATGAATGCATTGAAGTCCTGCCTAACCCTTGTAAAATAAACCAGAATCAAAATGTCTGAAATACTATTTTGAGGCTCCATCCATATCACATTTAAAATGTCCTAGGGAGTGATAGCAAAGGGCCCATGGAAAGCAAGCAGGGTAAACATTATATTATATATAAATGATCCCATGCCAATAATTGAACGCCAAAAGGGAGATAAGAGTCGAAAAATCCTATGAAAGCACTATGTATCAAAACAAATATTGAACCATATAAGTACTAAATTGCCAAAAGTTCCTCTCTGTCCGTGAGCTGAGAATTGAATACATCTCTCACACAAAAGGACACTTTGGATGGAGGAGCCTGAATCAAAATTCAGAAAGAAAGGCATGCGAGAGGACTCATATGAAAAGACAAAAGCTCAAAAGCACAAAAGGTGCAAAATGGCATGGGAATGAGGAACAAATGAATATTTCTGTTTACTATATGCTACAATCCTGTTGTGTCCAAGATGGCAACTACCTGAAGACAGAGGTAACAAATGAAATTCATCTTCTTGGCCTCAAAAGAGTTATCTTGAATTGAAAATCTTGGTTTCCACTCTCCTAAATTGGACTATCATCAAAGTGCATATATCTACCATTTGAGAAATCCAGATATCTAGAAAAATTCAACAGGTTCATTGTTATTAAACAGTCTGTTACTTAAGAAATAATCATCCAGAGATCTAGATCCACCAGGTAGTCGCCAATTGTTGCAGCTGCAACTGTTTCCCCAAATTTTCAAATTTTGGACCCCTTTGTTAATTTTAGCATTGCGTAGAATCGTTTGGATCTATGAACTCTTTTTGTTTTTGCTTTAATTTTGGACTATTTTGAGGATTAATCTCTTCCTGCATTTCAGAAAGTTGCTTATGTTTGAAATTGTTGTGGGTTACGAAATTTAGAGTCTGGTTTACAGCCCTTTGAGCTGTGTTTTCTTTTCGGAAGACTGTTTCTCATGCTAGCCACTGTTTTGGAGGTCATTTGAATAAATTATCAGAACCATGTTTCCTTAGGGATCCTCCATTGTGGAAATCAGACAATGATTATTCTACAGGAAGATATTGACTTCTTTGTTATTGCGTCGTATCGTTTGACTTGTTTTTATTATCGGAGGTTGGCCGAAGTTGAGTCGGGGTATTTGGTCTTTGTGAAGCCGCTGTTTTGGAAGTGAAATTGGTTTTTGGACTACTGCAAGACCTTAAGTTCTTACGAACACTTAGCGTTTACGTTGATCTTGTGCCATAGAAAAAGTTATGATTTGGATCGGAGGCTATAGTCTATCTATATTCTGCCCTTGCGGCTCCCAAACAAACTAGGTATCTACCATATAACTGCACCGCCCACCGATGCTTTGTCAGGTCTTCGTCGCTTTGTTTTGGATTGGAGGCCGTAGTCTTTCCTCCTCCACCCTTGTGGCTATGTAACGCACTAAGTGTCCGACATTGATGTCTTTCCGCTCGCCGACTGGGAACTCTTTTGCCTAGAATTTGAGTTTAGCTCTTTCAACTCCGATAAACTTAACGGTCTCATGGATCCCGTTGCTTGTTTGAGATCCACTAATGCGGTTGTGAGTGAGACTACCTAGCCGATGTTTTAGTTCGCCGATAAGTTTTTCTCTGCCCATTGTTTTTGTGAGTTTTAAACCCCTGTATGGGCAAAAGTGATTTTGATGCTTATTAATATTTTCACGACGAGAGTGCATTGCAGGGCCTCTTTTTTGATGACTAGTCGGTTTGTTCATGTAGTTTGATTGAAAATATGCGATCCTAACTAATAATAAATGTCGTTTAATTACAGACAGACTCAAGAGACTTTTTTCAGATTACCACTGTGCGAAGGCGAAGCTGGGAGACAAGCAACAGAAAGGGAGCTGGGTAGTGTTAGGCAGATTTCGTATTGAAACTGACGGGATCTCAAGGAGGAGAAATTAAATACAAGGAAGAATCAATGCTGACAAAATCCTAGGCCTGGAAAGATCTGTCAGTTACCAAGCAGATCCCGCTTTGTTGAGTACTCTAAAAATGTAATGCATGAAGTAAATCATGAGTACTCACAGAAAAGACAAAATGGGGATATTAAACGGTTTTGAGGAACCTAAAGGTCACACGGTTGGGGAAGCCCAAGGGGTTAGCTGATTTGGTTTAAATATAGGAAAGTTAGAATTTACAGAGGCTTTTTCCCTGGAAAAACTTGTGAACTATTGTTTGTAAGAGGAACTACTTCGTTACAATAAGAAATTACAAATTTTGCCTGTTGGAGAAGGTGCTATGTGGAATGTTTCAATGCGATAAATGAACAATGTTGAAGGGGAACTATTTTGTTTTCGACTGTGTTTCATTAGAGCGTTCTAACTTTCTGAACCTATGTTCTTACTTGAATGTTCTCTAGTATATTCTGTGATGTTTTCCACTATGAGTAATGGAATTTTTAACTGTTGATGAGATGTCTTGTCATGTATACTTTATTCATGTTTGTATGTTTGGTTCTAGGAACAACTATCTGTGATTTACCGTAACATATGAACAGTATTGCATTACTCATGAATTAATATCTAGCTCTCTAGAGATAGCCTAGTTAGTATTTATTTTCTAATGGTGTGTGATTTAGATGTGAGGAAGTTAAGACGAGAGGTAAGAACCTGCGCATCACATTGTGAACACTCCTTGCATTCTTAATCAATTTGCATGTTAGGTAGGCACCTGCATATCATACTTTAAGTCAAAAAATACAAAAATATACGGTGGATCGGGCCGCAACTGGTAAACCCTTTTTATTTTTGTTACTTGACCTACGGTAGCCGGACCGCAAACTTGACGGATTCCCTACACCAAACAGTCATGGGATAATTGGGAACGTTGAATGGGGAGAATCCCTTGTTGTTGCTTCTTGCAAATTTCCAGGCCTCAACACGAGGTTGCTGTGAACTCAATCCAGAGCCTCAATCTCAAGGTCATAGTATAGGTACTGGCCAGAATATCAGGTTTGGCATCATTGCATCAGGCCTCCAACCCTCTCATGTTTTATGTAGTAGAGTGTATGAGATCTACAATATACGATCGGAGCACATCGTTGTTCAACAATATGAAACAACAACTGATTGATTGTAATATGGGAAGGAAAAGGGACTTTGAGTTCGCCGACATACTAAGAAATTTCTTTTTCGAGCAGGTATCGGGCCTTAGCCCAAGAGTTCAGGTTCCTCTACATGGTCTACAAGATCCATCCCAAACCCATTGGGAGGAGGTGATGCGGTGGTTAGGGGGAGGTAGGACACCCACTCAATTCCCACCATACTTATACCACTAGTGGTAGCGACAGATCGTGGCCATGGATGACTATCCGTATGTAGGGATTGACTTTCGCGGATGCCCAGACATGCCATTACCACTGGCTGTTGCATACAGTTACATAGGTAAGAATCCCAAATGGATTTTTTGAACTATTTTATTTTTTTGTATTTTTGACATAATGGAATAAAAAACATGTTTTTGGCAGTATCACGTACTGACATTGATCATACATATGCATATGTGGGTCCTAGATAGTCAAATGGTTACACCCGACATTGTTGGAGGGGACAAGGAGATGACATACTAGGTGTAGATGTGGAGAGTATGCTCCAAAGCATACACACCAACTTTGTCAGGATGACACACAGGGTGCCTATGGTGCAAGTCTAGGAATTTCCCGAGGAAATGCAGAGACATGTGGTAGGAGTGCCCCATTCATGGGTTCGACTATTTCGATAGTTGGAAAATGTCGTTTTTTGTTTCCATGACGATCACCTTGGTCCATAGGCATAGAGGCCTAGATAGACATTTTGTACCGACTGTATAGTATTTTTTGGTGGCTTAAAGCCCTGATTTTGTATCATGATATTTTGTACCGTGACACCATTTTGGACTATATTCGGAAATAAAAAAAACTTATAGTGATCGGCTTGATGTATTTACAAGTGTATTTAAATGTGACTGAAATGTGTATGTGTATTTAAAGTAAACTATGCAAATGTACAATAATATACAAAGCATTAGCCTCAACTAAGAATTAAGAATAGTATTTTTTAATATAGATCCCATTTCTAGGCTCTGCCAAGGTTGTCCCTTCATAATCCTCTATCTTTTATGCACTCTTCTCTAAGACTCATTTAACTACGTAAGTCCCATGCCACATGGGTTTGAACTTACTTGCCCCTAACGGTTCAATAGGTTGGTCATATAGAAGAAAGTAGTCACCTTGACCAAGTCTCTGGGGATGGACAAACTTATCATATTGAGACTTTGCACAATGTTTATTGATTTCAAGAGCCAGTAAGGAATCTCAACGCCTCTCATCAAGGTGTTCTAAGTGAACCAGATGCTCTTCCAACTTAGAATTCTCTGGTAAGAGATATATGACTAGTTTCAAAGAGGGAATTTCACATCAATCAGAAATATCAACTCCCCTCCATGTACTAACTGATATGGAAAAAAACCGGTGGTAGTCTTAATGGCAGTTCAGTAGGCCCACAAAGAAGGGTAAAGCATAATGCCCCAATTAGTCTTTCTTTGTGCAACAGTTCTTTGTAGAATGGACTTAAGGGATTTGTTTACATCTTAGACCTATCCATTTTCTTGACATTAATAAGAAGGGGAGTACTCTTACTTATACCACAATTTTGAATATAATTCATCCATCATACTATTTTGAAAGTTCCCGCCATGGTCAGTGGAAATATTTCTTGGGATACCAAATCGAGTGATGATCTGATTGAAAACAAAAAATAGTGGCCATCTCACCATTGGATTTAATAGTAGGCATAGCCTCTTCCCATTTCATAAAGTAATCCATGACCACAATTATGTGATGGTGCCCCCCAGCTGAATCTAGGTTGCAATGCATAAATTCTACCCCCGACTTGGTGAAGGGACCGATGGTGATAATAGGGTGTAATGGGGTTGGATGCGAGCACATATTCCATGCAAACACCTAGAAACGGTGGCATCACTTGACCACATTAAAACAATCTTTAAAGATTGAGGGTCAACAGTAACCCACGATAAGGATTGTTTGGGTTGTAGAAAGCCCATATAAATTACCACCACATGCCCCACTATGGAAATCATCCAGCATCGTCTCAGTCCAATCATGAGTCAAACACCAACATAAAATTGAATCCACCCCATGGTGATATAATGTGTCACCGATAATGAGTTAATTCTTAGCAGGATGTTATAAACGTTGACATTCGTCCCATGAGAGATGAGGAGGAACCTTCAAATTCTTTAAATATAGGATGATGTCACCATACCAAGGTTTTGTAGTGGAGATAAGGAAGATGCATTCATCCACAAAGGAATCTTCATGAATTTCATCTTCATCCAAAGAAGGAATATCTTACATGACCTTCGCAAAAACTAGTGTTCTTTGATTGTTCCAAAAAAAACTCAAGATAAAATTCATGTAAGATAAATATACACTTATTATACTTCCCCCCTATCATTCATCTGGTTAGGAAAAACTGAAATGGATTGATGTGATCCACAACAGTAGTCTGGCGAAGGAGTATGTAGTGTCTCAACCTGTAAACCGCATGAATGGTCACAAAGGCTAACTTCTCGATGTGACTATTGAAGTTTGGCATCAGTATGGTTTCAAAAAAAAATAGTAGACAATGTTCTCTTGGATCTCATTGTCCTCTTGAACCAAAAACATCCCAATTGTCTATTTAGATGTGATCATGTATAATGAAAATTCATGGCTATAGTAAGGTGGACTAAGCACATGACATGATGCCAAGGATTTCTTAAGAGCATCGAAGGATTTCTGGGCTCATTCATCCTGTCGAGCACCCTAAATGCAGATAAATTATTATCAACACACAGAGCATACAAAATTTATTGTCAACCCGAGAAAGTCTTTTATTTCAAAGGATAAATGTACAGTATATGCTTAAACACCAGATCATTGTAATTAACACTTTCTCTTAAACAACCATGTTCATCCCTCAGACCCTGTGTAATCCCACCAATCTTCTAAACACTACAAATTCAAATTCTTCCTACTATGTATCAACAGGAAATGAAATCAGATTCAAAAACAACTGCAGACAGAAAGGAAATCCTATTCATAACCCAGAACAAGTGATTTGCCTATTCAATCTAATCACTCTTGAAATCCATAAACATAAACTAAATGTAATCTAGAAATTCAATTGCAACAGATTAAGTTCAGCTACTCTAAGAATTGAATTGCAGAAATGAAAATCAACAATTATAACAATAAAGGAATTGCAAGGATTCATGGGATGACAACCTGAAACTGTGAGATGAACAGAGCTGTGTATAGCTATTGTATGAATTGAATAAAGGAAACTATCTACTCAGTCGACTGTTACTCTGTAGCAATTATCAATCTCAGGAAAATGTAATACTGTAAATCACACATACTACTGCTGCGCACACAAGCAATATAATCAGAAAAACATCACACGACAATAAATTCAGAAATCCTACTTTAACTCAACAATCTCTACGGAAGGCGGGCCCAGCCTTCACACAGAGACGCTAGATGAACAATGTATAGCTCCCTTAAATCAGCAGTAACTCTTTGTATTAAAGGAAAGAACGATTACATATTGCTTCCACTGTCAATACACAAAATGAATTATCTATCTTCCAACCCCCTGGGTCGAGACAGCTCCGCACATTTATACATACAAAAGATAACATCCGATCCTATTACAAAGGGTAGCCATGAAGATCTCTGATCTTTAGGCGCCCTGAATAACACTGGTTGTTACAAGACATGGCATGATACAATTATAGAAAATGCGAGAAAGCTGTTGACTGGCGCAGAAGTGGCGATCTTCTCAGATCGCCATGATATTCGAGAAACTATATTGAAGATCCCCCAATCGTAGCACATTCTGTTACGGCTACTCTGACCGGTTCTGTCTGGAATGTTACATGAAAACCACGTGCCTCAATAGATGATGGAAGGGTCGAGGATCCCTTTGAATCACGAACGCCCCTTGTCTCAAGACTTGTTCAGCTCCATTACCCTATAGTCTACTCATCTCATGCTATCTTCATAAATCACAACATATTAGCACAATTTTGAAAGATACACAGCCTTAATTGTCACAATAATAAGCATTAATAAGATAAAATAATAATCAGTCTTACCTTCGCAATTTAGGGAATAAAGTGAGGAAAATAGGTCTGATTGGCATGCTGAGCGGTGTAAAACAAGGGAAGAAAAGGTGATTAAGGATGGTTTAAAAGGGACCAATTTTGGACTCGACATCTTCCCCCAAATACCCTGTTGCATGTCCTCATGCAACAACCTGCATCACTCGGAGTCTGAGTCCTGCATTGAGCTCTGTTCATGGAGGGAGGAAAAATTGTAGGGAAACTCAGGTTCCTCATCTATCTTCAGAAAGCCTCTGTGAATAACCCAGTACTGCCAACATCTCTGCTCCTCTGCCCTAGTCAAGGAAAAATCCATGTTATATGGTTTTGCTGGCCACCAAATAAGAGGAAATTTAAACTTCAAGCCCAGCCAGTTGACTCCACATTCCTTCATACTTCCTACGTAACCCTTGACTCTAGAGAGTGCATGTTTAAAATTATTAAAGCAGTAGGGATCCCGGTTTCTAAGTGCAGAGGAGGCAGCCTACCATCTGTGCTTGCTACCTTCCAATGCAACCTGCTGCTACCTGGAAATGGATTTGGTACAAGTGGAGATTACCTCTTCCTGCAGTTTCATGATATGTTGTTCCTGGGAAGGATTGGAAAGAAAACTTTTATACCGAGCCAAGAGAATGTCAGGATTCTAGGGTTCACTACGAATCCATAAATTAGTATGAGCTTCATTATGGGAAAAGGTCTAAAAATACCTTTACCACTGAACATGGTTGCTCACAAAAGAGGCAAAGGCTCTTAGCTGAACATCCCCTGCAAATGGGATAGGGTTTGAGTGGCGATCCAAAGGGCAAGCCATCTCGTGCAAGTATAATTCACACAGTAAGTTCTGCTCCTCAAAATTACTTCCAAAGAATGTCTCCAAAATTTTTTCTGAGGTTGTGATTTCGAACGACCTCCCCTCCTGTACAGCCTTCAATTTAAACCAGACAAACTGCTCGAAGAGAAATACTGGATAAGAGGAAGAGGGCTTCTTGGTTCCCATGAGTTCTCGAGATAGGTCATACATCTGTTCCTTCTCCTTCTGCATTGATCGAAACTTTCTCAATTCCCTTATCTTGTTCTGCAGTTCTTCTACCTGAACTCTATGGGCCATACGTTCTTCAGCCCCCTGCTCTTCCAGTGCTCTGATAATCCTCTTATGCTCACTCAAAGCAATCATCTTTTTTTGGTTTTCTTCCACCGAAATTTTCGATTTGGTTACTTCCAGCCTCAAGGTTGGGACTTCTGCTGTGAGATTTGAAATCTCCTTTTTATAATGCTCTTCCTGCTCTGAATCCAAATCAATAAAATTTTTGAGAGGGAGAAGTACTGGCTCTTGTGGGACAGTGTCCTCCAGCACATCTAAGTTTTCTATGAGAGTTGTTGGTTCTTGTGTGACAGCAACATCCCTTGGATTACCTTCCACAGCTGTATTCGATGCTTGTTGAGACACTGGTTCTTGTGTGACAATGTTTTCTCCCTGGTCAACCTGCATTTCTGAATTTAATTCTTGTGTTGCTGGTTCTTGTGTGACAGCAACATCCCCTGGATTTCCTTCCACAGCTGTATTCATGGCTTGTTGAGACACTGGTTCTTGTGTGACAGTGTCTTCTCCCTGGTCAACCTGCATTTTTGAATTTAATTATTGTATTGCTAGTTCTTGTGTGACAGCAACATCCCCTAGATTTCCTTCTTGCATTCCTGAAATTGGTTCTTGTGTTGCTGGTTCTTGTGTACTAACAACATCTTTTAAAATCTCCTCAGCAGCCACCTCCATTGCTTTTAGGGACACTGGTTCTTGTGTAACAGTGTCTCCCTCCTGTATTTCTGAATCCAATGTTTGTGTTGCTGGTTCTTGTGTAACAGCAACATCCTCTGGATTCTCTTCTTGCATTGCTGGTTCTTGTGTAGCAGCAACATCTTCGTTTCCCTGCCTCTGAGATTGGATATCTTCCCCCTCATACAGCTCTTCCTCAAGGATTTCAGTGTCACCCGAGGCTATTGTCTGTTCATATTCACTCCACTGTGTATTGGGTATGATATCCATCCCTGGGTCATCTTCTAATTGAAATTCAGGAATCCCTGCTGCAATTCCCAAGGATGTTGGTTCTTGTGTTACTACATCCTGGATTACCTCTTCATCCTCCTGTGGTTGCAATTCTTCTCTAAGCTTTGTATCATGGGGACATTCTGGAGCCACAGTGCCAAGCTCTTCATTATGTTCCAGAGTGTCCTCCATCCCAGATTCTTCTCCCCCTTCTTCAGCTGACTGGACAAGTATCCCCAGGTTTGCTGGTTCCTGTGTTACAGTCCCCTGTTCAGGTTCATCAATGTCTTGCCCTTGTGGCTCAGCTTCTATCATCTCTATATCATGGGAGCATTCTGAGTTCACAGTGCAATCCTTATCTCCATCATCATTCCCGATTTCATCCTTTTTCTCCTCTGTCATAGGATTAGTAGCAGCTTTAGCAAGGATGATCAAAGATGCTGGTTCTTGTGTGGCAACATCTTCTTTTTCTGCAGGTTCTTCCATTGTGGACGTGGGCTGTTGCACTGTGCAAAATATGATCTTGTGGCCTTTCTTTTTGAAAATTTCCCCACAGGTGGGGCAGATCACTTGCTCATCCTCCCTATCAGGGTCAGTAGAGTTCAATCCCTCCAGCCGGTCTGCAACCTCCACCAATGTATACATTTTCTTCTCGCCTTGTTTTCTACAGGTTTCCTTCCATGTCTCCACTTCCCTTCGAAGTACTTGGACTTCCTCCTTTAATACTCTGTTTTCTTCCAAAAGTCCTTCAATGCTGGGTTTTTCCTCAACTGGCCTTTGTGGAGCATCCATTGGCCTTGGTATAAGGATTGGGAATTCAACCTATGCCTCTAGGGTTTCCCATCTTTTTCTGGCTGCCTCTGCTGCTGCATTTGATTTAGTTCTTTTGCATCTTATTGGTGAAGTTATGCTAAGTTCATTAATTGGTCTCTTTCTTCCCTTTTGTGGCATTTTCTTTTGAGGAGCTGGCTTATCAGGATTCACTGCTGAGGTCAAAGGAATGTTTTCTTTCTCCTCAGGCCGTTCCTCCTCAATTAGGGTTCCTCCTCCCCACTCAGGTGAGGATTCAATAGTGACAGGTTCAATATGTTCTTCAATTGCCTTGGCTCTGTTGTTTGTGTTTTTCTCAAGATTTTTATCAACACCCTCCCCCAATGGTTCTGCTTGTGTCCCCTGTTCAGCTTCTTGTGGTACAATATCATCCCCCCCCAACTACAGGGGAGAGACTTCGTTCTTCCTGATGTAGTTGAAGTTGTGCCTGCTCTGCTGGGACACCCAGCAAAGGAGTAGGTTCCTGAGTGGGAGCTGTGTGTGCAGCAATGAATTGATCCCAGGTTATATTGTGCTAGGTGAGGGTTCTTGAGATGATTAATTTTATAAGACCATGGTGGGTTAGGGAAACATATGGATGTTTAGCACCTTGGACAAACGCCGCCATATGATGCAGGGCATGAAGCAGATAGTATGGGATGTTCAATAAAATGCCATGGCGGAGATGAGAAAGCAATGGTAGATTAGAATTATAAATAGTTTGGTACCTACCTTCACAAGTGATGTACTTCTTGAGAAAGACAGCAACCTGATCCCATGGCCGCGACAGCGAGTGTAGTGCAATTCCTCTTCTTGATGATTGAACTTGCTCCCCTTCTCGTAAAAATTCTTCCCGTGCAATCGTCGTGGGAACTCGTCGTCCAAACCATGCCTTTCCCTCTCATGGGATAGCAGTAACCTCAGATATAATGGCCTAAGATACTTCTATATACAGCCCCCATACCTCAGAGTGAGTGTCGCTGAGGTTTAAAGCAAATTGCAAAGCTACTTCTCGGTTGAATCCATCTAGTCGCTCAAAAAATTCGATCCAGCCAGCGGCTTGAAAGATGGCCAAAACCTCAGGATTGTTTTTGAGTTCCTGTGTATTCAGAGGTTCATGATGAGCTGGAAGTCCCATAGTCCTGGCTGCAGAGTTCTAGAGTCCGAGAGTGGAGGTTGCAGAGCGGAGGATGCATAGAGCGTTGAGTTGAGATGTTGAGAGAAAGATGGCAAATTTGGAAAGTGCAGTACAGAGGGAGGTTCGAAATTTGTATGCCAAATTGGGGAAGGTGGTGGTTATGATTTTTTACATCGCACGAGGGAATGGATTAATTAAGCCATAATGATAATACGTATAAAGGCATGATTGATATCATTAAATCAAATTAACACTTAATCACGTGAAAATCAAAGCCATACCTCGTGCGACTGTGCGTCGGATGGCCTGCGGAGAATGATGGAACGTGTGATTGCTGACGCTGCAAAGCCGAGCTCGTGTGCAGGCATTAAGTTGATCATAATAACATGAATAATGCCATAATGCCTGCCGCCAGTGAAAAAAAAACCATCGTGTCACCGGGGCCGGAATTATGCCAAGTTGGCCGGCACGAGTAGGATAAATCAGAGCCATATCTAGTAGCGGAAGCAATTTTCTTTCGTTAACATAGGAGTTACCACTGCAGGCAGCAAAAGAGCAATATGTAATGCTGGAAATGTTCGCCAAATAGAGCAGAATTGGAGTTGCACAGCATGATATTGCGACCAATTAAGAGGATGTTACGGCCGCCAAAGAAGATCACGGTGTCGGGAAAAAGATTGGCGGTAGCAGGGAAAATCATGGCTGCCAGGGAAAAGCTCGACGGTCCTCGAAAGGTATGTCAAAGCCGCCGGAAAATATGTTGCATCCGCCAGGAAACGATTTACGGCTGCCGGAAAATATGTTGCAGCCACCAGGAAACGATTCACGGCTGCCGGAAAATATGTTGCAGCCGCCGGGAAATGATTCACGGCGGCCGGAAAAAGGATTTTCTGGTCATCGGGAAAAGGTCGCAGCTGCCAAAAAATATGTTGCAGCCGCCGGGAAATGATTCACGGCTGCCGGAATAAGGATTTTCTGGTCATTGGGAAAAGGTCGTGGTTGCTGGAAAAAGTTCACAATGGCTGGGAAAGAATGTCGCGGCCGCTAGGAAATATGTTGCAGCCACCGGGAAGTATGTTTCAGCCACCGGGAAATATGGTTCAGCTACCGGGAAATATGGTTCAGCTACCGGGAAATATGGTTCAGCCGCCGAGAAGTATGTTTCAGCCGCCGGGAAAATTTATTTTGGGGAAAAAGGGAAAATGCGATGCAGGGGAAGCAGAGGAAGACGACTCTCATTCGACAGGCCCATTCTGGTCATTCGTCTGGTACTTCCCTGCAAATTTTTTTTTGAAAAATAACAACAACCGAAAAGATCAAATGCAAAAGAAAAATAAAGAATTATGCGCTACAGTAGGAAATTTTTTTATTTATGTACAGCGATTCAAAGTGCGAGTTACAGTTCAAAGGTTGGTAAAGGTAGAGAAAAGTTCCTGCCCTGGTGTCAGCTGATACTCTGCATCGGCGGTGATTTGAGAAATGAATGCATCTTTCGAAATAGGCTTACGATACAGTCGCAGTCTGTGGCCATTAGCAAGTAATGGTATGCGATTGTCATCAATGGTCACCAGACGGACAGTGCCATTGTCAAAGACCCTGTCAACCAAATATGGACCTAGCCACCTTGTACGCAATTTACCTTTAAAATCCCTTTTGAATCTGGAGTCATAGAGTAATTCCTAGTCTCCCTTGCTGAAGAGTTTCTTTTTAATAAATCGGTCATGCCAATTAGATCTTTGTTGCTGAAGCAACAAAGTCTGGTCCACTGCAGCTAACCGCTTCTCGTCCAATTCAATTAATTGACTCAATCTTCGCTTCTGAGCTTCTGTTACATCCAGATTCATTTCAGTGGCTGTCTTCAGGGTTTTAATCTCAAACTCAATTGGAAAGACAACACTCTTTCTGTACACTAGATCATATGGGGAGAAACCTGTGGTGTCGCGCCAAGTCGTGTGATATGCCCACAGTGCTTCTGGAAGCCTATCAGCCCAATTCTTTCGATGACTCTTAACTATTTTAGTAAGGATGTTTTCAATAACCCTATTGGTACTTTCCACATGGCCATTGGCTTGGGGGTGGTAAGGTGAAGACATCCTATGCTGCACATGATACTTCCGGAGCAAGGATTCAAATTGGTGTGACATGAATTGCGGCCCCCCATCAGTAACTATTTCTTTTGGTACCCTGAAGTGGGTAAAGATCTCACTGTATAGAAAATCAATCACTGCCTGGTCATTAGCCTTGGCCAAAGCTACAGCCTCCACCCACTTGGTCATATAATCAGTACAAACCAGAATATAGACCTTCTGTTTGGAAGGAGGACTGATCGGGACAACGAAATCCAGTGCCCATCTATCAAATGGTTCAACTACAAGTTGGGACTGTAGGGGCATCTGATCTATTTTATTAGGTTGGCCCATCCTTTGGAAACTGTCACAGGACTGGACATACCTTTTAGCATCCCTGAATAGAGTCGGCCAGTAGTAGCCCATCCGTAGTGCTTTATGCCCTGTTCTTTTATCTGCAAAGTGCCCTCCACAAGGCCCCTCATGACAGGCTTTTAATATAGGAAAGATCTCATCTTCTCTTACACATCTCCTGATCTCAAGGTCAGGCCCTATGTAGAAGAGATGACCATTTAGCCAACAAAACCTGGCACTCCGCTGAATAATTTTTCTTTTTTCTCGTTTTGACATATATGGCGGGAGCTTTCCTACAACCAAATAGTTAGCAACGTCTGCATACCATGGAGAATGAGCTGAAAGTGCAAATAGATGTTCGTCTGGAAAAGAATCCTCAACAGACAAACTGTCATCACTGTTAGTAAGACAGGATAAAAAATCAGCAACAACATTTTCTTTCCCAGGTTTATCTATAATAGTGATATCAAATTCTTGTAACAAAAAAAGCCATCTAGTCACTCTGGCATTGGTAACTGGTTTGTTCATTAAATATTTAATGGCAGAGTGGTCAGTGTGCACAAATGTAGGATACCCGATGATATAATGTCGAAATTTATTGATAGAGTAAACAATAGCTAGGAATTCTTTTTCAGTAACAATATAATTAAGTTCAGCAAGGGCTAGATTTTTACTAACATAATAGATGACATAAGGTCTTTGGCCATCCTGCTGTCCTAATACTGCCCCAATGGCAGTGTCAGAGGCATCTGAGGAAATATGGAAGGGTAGGGTCCAATTAGGCCCCCTTAAGATGGGAGCTGTGGACAGCTTCGCTTTAAGCTCATCAAATGCTGTCTGGCATGCTGCATTCCACACAAACTGTGCATCCTTCGTTAACAGAGAGAACAAAGGAGAAGCCAGTTTGGAGAAGTTTTCTATAAACCTTCGATAATATCGAGCATGTCCCAGAAAGCTTCTCACCTCTTTCTGAGTTTAAGAGTAGTTATATTCTTTATTACTTTGATTTTTGAAGGGTCTACCTGAATGCCATTGGCAGAGATAAAATGCCCCAATACCACCCCCTCACTCATCATCATATGGCACTTTTCAGTGCTTAATGAAAGCTGAGTCTGTTCACAGCGAATTAAAACCTTCTTTAAATTTTCCAGTGCCTCATCAAAATACTTGCCATAGGGAGTAAAATCATCCATGAAGATTTCCATGCTATCATTGACTAATTCAGAGAATATGCCAATCACAGCTCTTTGGAATGTTGCTGGTGCATTACATAATCCAAATGGAAGCACTCTGTAGGCAAACGTTCCCCAGGGACAGGTGAAGGTGGTTTTATCTTGATCTTCAGGAGCAATCTGGATTTGGTTGTACCCACTAAAGCCATCTAGGAAGGAGAAGAACTTCTTCCCTGACAGGGTATCAAGTACTTGGTCGATAAAGGGCAAAGGGAAATGATCCTTTTGAGTTGCTTTGTTCAATTCCCTATAATCAACACAGACCCTCCATTTCCCATTTTTCTTGGGTACAATCACGAGTGGAGAGACCCACTCACTATCTGAAATAGGATATATAAATCCTGCTTCCAAAAGTTTCTGGATTTCCTCCTTCACTATATCCCTCAGATTGGGGTTCATGCGTCGTTGGGGTTGACACACAGGCCGGGAGTCACTTTTAATATAAATGTGATGAGTGCACAGATTAGAGGGAATACCCCTCATATCTGTATACTCCTAGGCAAACGCCCCCTTGTGTTCTTTCAAGAGGTTGATCAGGCGTTTCTGTTCCTCTAAGGAGAGACTAGGATTGATATTCAAAGTCCTTCCAGGCTCTACCTCAATAGGAATACTTTCTAAATTTTTCAAAACCGGGATTATGTTTGTGACACCAACTAAGGCTTCTTCCGTAAGATTTTCTTGTTCTTCCTTGCCCAAGGTAGTGTTTAGAATTTGATAGACCTCTCTATTCACTGAAGTGGGTTCACTAATGAAATTGCTAATAGAATCATCTTCTGTTTCATTTTTAAAGGTTAAGGCCTTCCCTATAGTTAATAATGGCTGGACATCCTCCTCCTCCTCTTGCTCTATCCAAAGGGATGTTTCAGCCTCTAGACTTGGCCGAGATGGAGGATAAAGGGTGAGGTTTTTAGTATCCATACCATCAGATATAGTCATGGACCCCAATCGACAGCTAATGCAGGCATCGGTTGTGGCCAACCAAGGTCTCCCCAGGATCAATGGGTGTCCCCCCAGCTGCGATTTTGGTTGTAACACCAAAACGTCAGCTGGGTACTCCCATGAATCTACTGATATAACAAGGTCATCCAGAATCCCTTCGGGTCTGATGGTGGATCTGTCTGCTAATTCCAAAATAGTAGGGGTCGATCTAAACTTAGTGAGCCCAAGCTTCTTTACAGTCTCCATTGTTATAACATTGATTGCTGCTCCTAGATCCACTAGCACGTTGGGTATCTGTGTCTTTCCTATCTGTACAGTGACGGTAGGATTGCCAGGGTCATCATATTTAGTCACAGGGGCTTTTTCTGTTATCAAGGCAGATAAGTTCCCTATGACGTGAACCATGGGAGGATCCCTAAGTTTCCTTCCTGTTCTCTTAGTACACAGGTCCCGAACTGTTCTAGCATAAATAGGCACATCTTGAAGATCTTGAATAAGGGGGATTTTGACATAAAGGTTCCTTAACTCTCCGAGGAGGTTAAATTGAGGTTTCCCCCCCGTTCTTGGTAGCATTAGTCTTTCGGGGTATGGTGGTTGCTTTACCAACTGGGAAGGCTGTGTATTGTCAGGTTTATTGTTGGATGTTTAAGCCATCCCTTTATCGTCGGATGGTTCATCCGTTCCTTCTAAGGGATGCCCAGCATCTTCAATGATAGGAACTGAGTCAAATGGATGTTGTGCACTCCCCTCTTCTTTATGCACAGAAGGTGAAACATCCTTTGTAATCACGGGTTCTACAATTTTCTCAGATCGTAAATGGATGTCATTATAGGGTACAGGGGAAAGAGAGTAGGCTGACAGGTTGAAAGTCTCCAATTGGTGGACTGCTTTATTATTTGGGTTAGGATTAGGTTGGGCAGGTAGCTGTGGTCGTATTGGTATATTCGGGACAGAATTGTTCTGCAGCTGCAGCTGCGACTGTTGAGGTAGGTATTGAGGATATGGAGGCATTTGAGGGAATTGGGGAAATTGAGGAGAATATGGTGACTGTTGAGGTGGAGGTGGTTGAGGAAACTGGTTCCTAGGATGGAAATTCCTCGATCCAGGAGTCCACGACGTAGGTTGATGTGGTGGCTGTGTCCAAGGACTCCATGAGTTATAGTTTTGCATTGCAGGTTGGGAGGAATTCCACTGAGTATAATTTGAAGGGAATTGTGTATTCACATTTTGCATATTATTATTCCACTTTCCCATATTATTCAAAAATGGAAACAAGTCTGGAGGCATACCTTGATTTCGAGGCTTCCATGGTTTCTTTTGTGCGATAAAGTAGGCTACTTCCACATCCGGGTTCGATGCCTGCACAACGACCTTTACTTGAGGAAGTGAAGGGCATTCTTTCATGTCATGGTTCAACTCACACAGTTGACATACATCCACTTTGTCAAGCGGGCATTCTCTTAGCGGATGATTCTTTCTACATCGGGGGCAGAACACACCTAATGTGAGATCCTCCACTGCTTGTTTTTGTTTTGCCTTCAGGACATCGATCTCCGAAGAGATGGAGCTCATCATTTTTGTTTTAAAATTTTCAAGTAGATTGCCTATCTCTGCACGGGTAGCGCCTCCATTGGATGACTTCTGAGTTCGGTCAAAGACGTCACGTTCTAGCTTATCTCGTTTGTCCCGCTTATTGTTCCTGGAAGACCCCGTGGAGTATCTCTTGCACAGTTCCACAATTTTTTCAAAAGGTTCTTTGGAGATGTCTCCCTTACCAAGTAGGTTTAACATGTCTAAACAATCATCCCTAAACCCCCGAAGCAAGATTATCTTGAGTACGTCCAGTCCCATGTTTGTCTGCCCAGCTCTCTGCACATTGTACAACAGTCTTTCCACAAAATCTTCCAAACTTTCATCCTCCTTCTGCACCATTTTAAATAATTCCTTTCTCTTGTCCTTGGTGTTATAATATTCCTGATATTTCTCCAGGAACACCTGTTTCATTGTATCCCAATTAGTAATGGTTCCTCCCCCAAGGCTCATGAACCAGCGTAATGCATTGTCCTTCAGGGTAGCAGGAAAAAGTTTTAGTTTTTGGGCATCGGTGATATAATCATAGCTGCGACAAAGAATATCGAATTCAAAGAGGAATTCGTCCAGATATTCTACCACCTTTCCATGGAAACGAGGTAACACCGATGGTGAGATATTTTTCATAGGAGCTGCCCCATCTGGCTGTTGAATCAGAAATTGCAATGTAGCCACCGTTCCTTCTGGCAGGGAGCAATTTCCATGATGATATTTTTCTCCCATTACTTCTTCCTCATTGGCCCCGTGTCTGTTACTCATCTCCTCGTCTGTTTTCTCCTCTTCGTTCGTTCCTATGCTCTTTTTCTCATCCTCCTCCTTGTTCCTCTTTTTGTCCTTCTTCTGTTCCTTGTTCTTTTCCTCATTTTTCCACTACTCCTTAAGCTTCTGGTGGAACTGATCCCATTCTTCTTTAGTTACAACCTTCCCTTGAATGTGGTAGACCGGACCTCTACCAGCAGGTCCAGTTGTAACAGCTGTGTCTTCTCTTGCAGGGATATTCGAGGAAGTCACAGCTGCTTGTGTATTCTCCACCGTGGACCCTGACACTGGTTCTCCAGGATTGACAGGGTTTCTTCTGATAGGAGTCTCTTGATAGCGAGCCCTGGTGGACGAATCGGTTCTGTCAACAAGATCGTCGACAAATGTCCTTCTACCCAATGGTTCTCCTCGACCGCGATCCGAGCCACCTGCAATGTTAGTGTTTTGTGGGGTTTTGGGAGTTGAGGTTTGATCACGTTTTACCCTTCTCATATTCATGCAACCCAAATCATTTCATTGCAGAAAATGAAAAGAGAAACTGACTAAAAACAATTTCTAGATGCAACTAATGATAGTGCTTAATTTTTACCCTTCCCCGGCAACGGCGCCAAAATGTCGAGCACCCTAAATGCAGATAAATTATTATCAACACACAGAGCATACGAAATTTATTGTCAACCCGAGAAAGTCTTTTATTTGAAAGGATAAATCCACAATATATGCTTAAACACCAGATCATTGTAATTAACACTTGCTCTTAAACAACCATGTTCATCCCTCAGACCCTGTGTAATCCCACCAATCTTCTAAACACTACAAATTCAAATTCTTCCTTCTATGTATCAACAGGAAATGAAATCAGATTCAAAAACAATTGCAGACAGAAAGGAAATCCTATTCATAACCTAGAACAAGTGATTTGCTTATTCAATCTAATCACTCTTGAAATCCATAAACATAAACTGAATGTAATTTAGAAATTCAATTGCAACAGATTAAGTTCAGCTACTCTAAGAATTGAATTGCAGAAATGAAAATCAACAATTATAACAATAAAGGAATTTCAAGGATTCATGGGATGACAACCTGAAACCGTGAGATGAACAGAGCTGTGTACATCTATTGTATGAATTGCATAAAGGAAACTATCTACTTAGTCGACTGTTACTCTGTAGCAATTATCAATCTTAGGAAAATGTAATACTGTAAATCACACATACTACTGCTGTGCACACAAGCAATATAATCAGTAAAACATCACATGACAATAAATTCAGAAATCCTACTTTAACTCAGTAATCTCTGCGGAAGGCGAGCCCAACCTTCACACAGAGACGCTGGATGAACAATGTACAGCTCCCTTAAATCAGCAGTAACTCTTTGTATTAAAGGAAAGAGCGATTACAGATTGCTTCCACTGTCAATACACAAAATGAATTATCTATCTTCCAACCCCTTGGGTCGAGACAGCTCTGCACATTTATACATACAAAAGATAACATCCGATCCTATTACAAAGGGAAACCATGAAGATCTGTGATCTTTAGGCGCTCTGAATAACACTGGTCGTTACAAGACGTGGCATGATGCAATTATAGAAAATGCGAGAAAGCTATTGACTGGCCCAGAAGTGGCGATCTTCTCAGATCACCATGATATTCGAGCAGCTATACTGAAGATCCCCCAATCGTAGCACATTCTGTTACGGCTACTCTGACTGGCTCTGTCTGGAATGTTACATGAAAACCACGTGCCTCAATAGATGATGGAAGGGTCGAGGATCCCTTTGAATCACGAACGCCCCTTGTCTCAAGACTTGTTCAGCTCCATTCCCCTGCAGTCTACTCATCTCATGCTATCTTCATAAATCACAAAATATTAGCACAATTTTGAGAGATACACAGCCTTAATTGTCACAATAATAAGCATTAATAAGATAAACAATAATCAGTCTTACCTTGGCAATTTAGGGAATAAAGTGAGGAAAATAGGTCTGATTGGCATGCTGAGCGGTGTAAAACAAGGGAAGAAAAGGTGATTAAGGATGGTTAAAAAGGGACCAATTTTGGACTCGACACATCCCATATGAATGAAGTATCCTTCTTCAAAAGGCGCATAAAACCGTTGGTCAAATTTGAAAAGTTGATGAGAAATATACCTAAGAAGTTAGCCATCCCTTGGAAACTTTGAAGGTGTCGAATTATGCACGGTGGATACTATCAAATTATTTCCTTAACCTTAATAGGATCTACTATAATCCCTTCCTTAGAAACAATAAAGCCCAATAACCGACCTACTTTCCTGCAAAATATGTACTTTTGAGGATTCAATTGGATTTGATAATGATGGGATCTTTCAAAAACCAAACCGAAATGGTCAAAATGATCCACTCTCCATCGAGAGCGAGCAACTAAATCATCAATATAAACTTTGATAATACGCTTCAGTTCATGAAAATCAAAGGCCATTTCCCGCTGAAAGGTAGCTCTGACATTTTTAAGGCCGAAAGGAAATTTTCGGTATGCAAAAGTCCCCCAAGGACAAATGAAAGTTGTTTTATGTTAGTCCTCAGGCTTGATTTTGATTGGTTGTACCCTAGAAATATTTCCATGAATAAGAACACTTCGCTTCCCGTAGACTCATCCAAGATCTGATATATGAATGGTGTGGGGAAGTTATCTTTAGGAAAAGCCTTATTTAGGTCTCTAAAGTTCATGCACACCCATATATTTCCCTCCTTATATATTGGAATGGGATTCAATACCCATTCCGTCAAGGGAACCAGATAGATAAAGCCAACTTTTAGTAGCTTCTCTATCTCATCCTTAATGAGAGGTTCTTTACAGGGATTGATCATGTGTAAATGATGTTGAACATTCTTAGCATCAGGATAATTTTTGATCTCATGTTTGACAATCTGAGGGTTTATTCCTGGCATTTTTTCATACGACCAAGAAAAAACATCACAAAATTATTTAAAAATATCGGTGTATTCCTTAATCTCATCGAGAAAAAAATCCTCCACAATGTAAACGTTCTCTATCTTTCCAAGAGTTCGATAAATGTTGATAGTGATTGTAGGTGACAAATTTTCCATGTTCCCTTTAACATACATACCATGAGCTCCTAATGGGATCACAAGGCTAACAACCTTCTCGCTAAGGATCAACCTGAATTCAGCACAATCGATTTGTTCAAGCTCCAGTAGGAAGTAAGATAGATGGTGAAACTCCTCCCTACTTCGTTCCAAACCTTCCATGGCCTTGAGAATCGCTTCATCTAAAGGAAAAACATCATTGAGGAATTCATGTGAGTGTGATGATGCAACTACCCAAGCAGGAAGTGCAAGAGGTCCTCCTCCTCCATTCGCGAAGAGGAAGGACTAGGGTCTACAATGGGATCAAGAATAGCTTCATAAGAAACCTCTACTATATATAACAACATATCCATCTTATTAGGTCTAAGGTACTCACCCAAAACACTCGGAGAAGGGAGAGTCCAAGGGACCACTAAATATGTAGTTCAAAAAGGGACCAAACTCGAAGACGATGAAGCACTACCAAGAGTGGAGCCAATGGTCAGGATTGGTGATGCAATATTAAAGAATCCCATTGATGACAGATACATGCCAACACCAACATTCTCATCTTTCAGCTGAGAATTGTTAATGACTGGAATGGTGGATCCCAATGATGCAACAAAACTCTAATTATCAAAATATTTTTGGTCGATCATGACAATCCAACCCTCAAAAGGGAAGAAAATAATGCAGAAAAAGAAAGACATGATTGCTTTTATAGCGTAGATCCAATTTGAACCTAATAAAAGGTTGTATTCAATGGGTTCATCAACCATCTCAACCTCTATAGACATGGTCTTCCCCTCCAATTGGACTTGAAGAGAGGTAATAATACCATGTGGTCAAAATGAGTGTCCATCAAATGGATTTAAAATGGTCATGGATTTTGACAATGTGGGTGAGTCAAGGCATTTCCAGCAAGCTAGAGACATCATGGAGGCTACAAATCATTCATCAAATACCATGTGTTTAATCATGTTTTTCATACACTCCACATGGACTAAGAAATACATATGATAAGGAAAGCAAGGCTGGACCTCATGGGAATCAAATATAACTGTAGTGGAAGGATTAGAATCAACCATCATGAGGGAAGACAACAAATCTCTCCTCTATGAAGGACAAGTCTGAAGGACTTCAAGATATGACATCGCCCAAGGAGTCTGACCCAGATCCTCGAAAATATAATAATTTTGGGTGTCTAAAGCATAAGGGTTGTGTCCTAAGCACTTTAAGAATCCCTTAGGAATGCAAGGTATATCTTCAGGTTTTTCAATATGCAAAGGTTTGTCAGGAGGTGTAGGCTCTTTACCCAAGCTAGGTTGTGACGGACTGTAATCTTTATTGCGAGTCACAAAATTAGTAGCAAAAATCATGTTAATACAACTGTGGCCACTTTCATTGTTTGGGAGGTCTTGATTCCCACCAGAAGTAGTTCTAGAGTCCACATTCCTCGAAGCCATATTTTGGTTGTGTGGTAAAGGATCGGTTAACACAGTTGGGCTCTATGCAATGAACTTTGAGTCCTCATCAATATGGGGGAACAAGTAAGTGAGATGGTCTCCCACACAAATATTGCAAGGGAATTCAACCTTCTTTTGAGACTTCTCCTTGCCTCCCTCCTCCCCATGACATCACTAGTGTTCTTTCCATCGTTAGATTTATCCTTCCTATTCCCACCTCTTGTACTATTTCTTCCCTTCTTATTCTTTTCGGGTTGTTGGTTACCCTTCTAGTCTGATAAATGTACTAAGTGCACATCCCCTGATTAGGTGGGACTGGACAAAGTCATAGCTTATCCAATCATAGGCTGGTTAATAGAAAAATTTCTCACTTGATTCGTAACATGGTCTACGAATTTAGTACTCGTGACTCCAACCATTCCATCGAAATTTTCCCCAGGTTTAAACTTAGGCTCACAATTTGACTGTGGTACATAAGGAATAATATCATACAAGATCCTATACTAGGTGCAGATCAAGTCTAATTGTTGACCTCGAAAAATAGCATGTTCCTCATTCATAACTCCGAATGTCAAAACATCCTTCGTGATATAACGAAATAACGACTTGAGGAACAATTCCAATAGAAACTCAGGTGGAATGTTAGCCTTAATCACCCTCTTTTGTCTACTCTAGTCTTGAATATGATCATAAATATGCGTGGCTTTGTCTTGCCAAAATGTCGACAAGAGTGTGGTACCGACATTGTAACACACCGGTAGTTGAAATTGGTTCAAAATGGTCATTGCTAGGTCATTAAATGTCTGATATCTTCTCCCATGAAACTCTATATACTTGTTCGTAGCAGGACCTGTGAGGGTGCGTTGAAATATTCACAAGTGAACATATTCAATATTCGAAGAATTTGAATAGAGCCATAGGTGCAAAGTGGTAACATGCTCTCCAGTTTCCTAGCCATCCATACCTTCAAACTTTGGAATGCTCGAAGGAATCTTAGCGAGAACAACCGGACACATTGGATCATGAGAAACTCAATCATTGGTTAACTTTGACAACTCAGGCAAGTTCAATGTAGCTAAGAAATGGAGCTTATGTTGTGCCATATGGTTCCATGATCCCTGACAAGATTGATTCATATAGGGTTGATTATTGTAAATACCATGGTATTGGCCAATAAGATAACAACCTCCTACTTCATGTTCCATAAAACGATGCACAAGAATATTTTAATTCGGTATACCTTGAGAATGAGGTCCTACATAACCATAATTTTAGAACTGATAGAAAGGTTGAACCCTAGATACATAAGGAGGAACATAACCTATAGACATAGCAACACTGACAGACAAGGGAATAACATGGCTAGAGGAAACACTTCATTATGAAGGACCATGCGGATTATAAGGAGGATGTGTTATGAGAAAGGAATTTGACAGAACATTTGTGGTGGACGATGGATCATAGGATGGAATGTAAGATGTTCCTCCTACGTTCACATGTATAGGGTCACCTCCATAAAATGGAATCCCATTGTTATGTATGGAGGAGGGGTACGAAAATCCTCCCACAATTGATGCAGAAAGTGCAATATGACTGTTATTACATATATCGTAGCTAGGCTACCATATTCTATTTTTCAGACACAATACATTTTTCATCTAGATCTCTTGCATATGAGATGCTAAGATGAGCATTTTTTATGGATCATTATTATATTAGTGGACTATTGTGATCTCCCATGTCAGGACTGAGCCTCAGGACACTCTGATTTGGGGACCATTGTAGCCATTTATGTCATTACAGAGCATTCATTGATGCCCATTTTTATATCATTTCTTTCTCATTGGATAGATGGTGTCTCAGATGGATTATATTGCATGATTATGGCTCTGGTTTTTATTGTGTTATGGTTATTATTGCTATTATATTGTTTTTTGTGACATGTATTGACTTTTGGTATCATGATCTGGGGGTCATAATTTTATGGACTTGAATGTATTTTGTACTATGTATTGATGTCCCTACTTAGACTTGGAAGTTCCTGATCTATACTCATTGGTTTTACCCTCCTTAGGGAGAATAGAGGTAGTCATTCCCACCATTGTTTTGGATTGCTAGTGTTGCCTCCATCATTGATTGCCTCCACCCATCCATTACCTTCCAGTTTAGTTTTCAACCCGAATGACTTCTTAACTCATGGCATGGAGGACCTTTTTCCCTGCTAGAAATTTTGTTGGACAAGCCTCCCTATTTATATTGTGTCTTGGCTCTGAGTTGGTGACAAAAATTGCCTTTGGTAAGTTGGATCGTATGCCTAAATCATTCTGGTCGATTGTCCCGATGTTTGGCACTATGCATAACTCCCCTTGGTCACTTGAGATGTTGTTGGCTAAAACTGAAAGCTCATGTACTACCTGTATTGAAAATATTAAATATGTGCCCATGGAAAATGAAAATTATAAAACTGTGTTTCTTAACATATGTAAAGAGGGAAAAAGCAATGAAATGCTAAAATACTCCTTGAAGAGTATAAGAAAAGGTCCAAAAAAGCAATGGTTAAAAAATATGCTATATCCAAATATTGCTGACCTTATAAAAATAAACATGTCCTGGATGAAAGCTGCACTTAGCTGTGCTTTTAAGCACTGGTGAAGTCCCAAAGGGTCATATAGGCCAAAAGGACATGGAATAAAATGATAATCCTAGTGAAATTGGATCAAGCTTGATGTAGTCATGATTCCTAAGTTGAATAAGCACTCTCTAAACAACTCACCCATTTTTGAGGCACTGCCATTCCTTGTGTTGTTGTTTGTCCGACATTGGTTATAGTGAGTATTCCCTTTCCATATCCAAAGTGTCATGATGTTGAGTAGGAAGTCATCCTTTGTGTTGATCCTTGTTAATTTCATCCTTCACCCTTCACTAGCAAAATGAATACAACTATGAAGTGAGTATAATCCTGAAAGTCTAAGTCTAAGTAATAATAAATAAATCCTTATATATGTATTGGTTGATGTACCTCCAGTGAAATGAATGCTACTTGTTGTGATTGTTACTTGAATAAGTTGTAGAGCATGTATTAGCCTTTTAACACCTGCAACAGATGGATGTAGTCTAAGTTATTATGGGTGTCTGATCATTTACAGATGGTTATATTGTTTATTTGATATGATTGATGATCAGATATAGACTTGTGAGGGGTATGAGCATACACCTTAGATGGATTTGGACTCTCTGAGTCTAATGAGACAATTTATTTCTAGTTTTGGGCACTTGCAGATATGATCAGGCTCATTCTGCCTTTCTAATGCAGTTTTTCTTCACAGGTTGATATGTTTGAGCAGGGAGATGTTTTTGTTGGATCTCCTAGGGCGTTGTATGGGCATAGAGGGTGCATCCACTTGTCTGTACCATAGTACCCTCATCCCAGAGATCCTAGTGGGCTCAGTTTGACAACGCAGGCACCCTAGGAGGCTGTTTTGGCGGGATCATGTTTCTTGAGGCAGATTAAAAGATGATTAAATGGATATTGAAGAAATCGATTTGGGCTACTGAGGCAAGGAAATGACATGGGATGAGGCACATTGATGAGAGTGATTTCCTCCACACCTTCTCCAGTAGTTGCAGCACTTGATTGGGCCCACACCTATTTTTGGGCATTTTTATATTATTTTCTAGAGCTTTTGGGAGGCTCACGATTTCCTCATGGAGGCACAAAGTCAAAGAATTAAGTTATTATATTGTTTTATTGTGCCATGGAGACACCTATATGGATTTAGTCAAACACTCCTTGGACCCACCATGTGCTTCATTTATTTCTTGTTGAGTGGGTTACCCTTTTTATGGGTGATTTAGTCCATTTTGGTAATTTATGGTTATATTGATCCATGTATTGTATGTTGAGATCATCTCAACCATTGATTAGAAAATTTCATCTTTTAATATTAGCCACTCATTTTGAAAGTGGTTAGGATTCAGTTATGATTGAGGTTCTCTCATTTCTATTTAAAGGGGAGAGCTTCTCATTTGTAGGGGGTCTTTGGCTCTTGGACCTGAATAATAGAAAGATTTTTTTGTGGATATTTTCTAGATCTGCTTTGCATATGATGTTCTCAAATGGTGATTGTATAGTCTCCTTCTTCCTAGCATTGTGGAAATTCATGTGAGATCTATATTTTTATGCTATCATTGTCTTGTCTACAGGAGGGCATTTTGGCTGGAGCATTTTTGCAGGGGGGCCTCAACTTGTTCAGTTTTCTTCATCTTAGATGAGATGGTTTTCATTAGTTTCATTGTGATCTATGATTACTTCATTTTACTTTTCTGTAGTATTTTCTTTCTTTTATTGTATTGGCAAATATTATATTATTGACATTTTCTCATGCAGGGTAGGGGGTGCATTGATGCCTTAGGGCTTACATCTGTCATAGAAATCACTTGGATCTTCCAGAATTGATCGGGATAACAAGCATCATCACTATTATGAATTCTATAAGCATTTCCAGGTACTATCCAATAGGTAATTCTCTTCTCTTTTACAGATCTGAATCCATTGTACCTATTTTCCTTCCATCTTTCTGAAAACCCTGAAAATACTAAAAAACCCTTAAAAAACTACTAAATTCTGGAATCGTACAATATTTGGCCAAACCACTACTGGGTGTCATATATTGGGCCTCCCCTTCATTGAATCTACTGCAGCGCTGGTCAATATCCTGCTGGTTTGACCTAGATCTGATTTTTAGCCTGAAAACTAAATAGCACCCCCACTGAAAATTTGACCTGCTCCAGATTTTTTTTTTTTTTATTTATGACTTCATAAACTAATATATTGGGTCTCAGATAGTTCAAATCACCCCCAACACTGAGCTAGTTCATGCCAGGTTTCCCTAGATCTTAAAAACTGACTTTCAGCCTCCTAGTCCCCCTCATCAGATTTTGACTTTTCCAGATCTGATTTTTCCTGAAATTTTTTGACACGGGTTTGTAGATTGGGCCATCCTGATATCATTTCCCCTCCAACACTGAGCTGATAGTATTATGGTGGCTCTATATCTACATATATGCCTCTCCAAACCCTAGCGCTAGCCCTCCTTCTCCTGATTTTCCTGTAACTGCAATCTTTCGGGCCAAATCCTTTTTTGGGTCCATAGATCAGGGTATATCCTAGGTGGTTTCACTGAAATGTTTTGTTGATACTGAATCCATTTCCCAATGCACAAAAGGAACTGATATCTTATCTCTAGCGCTAGCCCTAAATTGACCTTACTCTCATTCTCTTTGCCAACATTCCTTGATAACTCAAGTTACCTGATACTTTCATATCTTTCACTGAGTCTGTCTCCTTGGTACTAGATAGTCCCAAATCTGTCCTTACTCACCCTATCACAGTTACGTTTTCCAAGACAGTGGTCATCTCCATTAGTTGCTAGTACCTAAACCTTATGTACCTCAAAGCCACATTTGATCTATTATGGTGTCTAGGTCTGATCTCTCTTGTTGGGAGTAGATCTGGGTATCCCCCATTGTTGTCTTGGACTTAGATAACTTAAAGTGAAGGCTTCCTTAATTTCCATGACAACCATCCATTTGTGAGTCTAAGTAGTCATGGTTCCACCCCCTTAGTTGCTTTCCCCTCAACTATCCATCTTGGATCCACCTCACACATGAAAGTACAAAGTTGGTGATAACAATGACCACTACCAAACCTATCAGCATGGAAAGGGATTGAAGTGCCCCCAGGAACAACACTGTTACCTACACTAGGACCAGCAACAAATGATGAGAAAGTGTCAGTAAGGCCTATCATTCCAAACATAAAGGGACCAATGCCAGAGAGTACATGGCGAGTCTCACCACTCCACCTTTGAAAGGAAGAACTTTGATAAGCAGTTGTGAAATATGATATCTGGGGTCATGAATTGAAGGAAGTAGTAACCCGGTGAAAATCGGTGTCAACCAGATTCCTAGGTATAGTAAAGGTCACATTCCCCTTTCCAGAGGATGGATAAAGGGGGACTTCTGTGATCTTAAATGTATTACTCATGATGAGACAGGTGTGTGAATCAAAGTGTGTATAAGTTCACCTAGAATTTCTCATCCTCTTTTGTGAAGGAGGAGGAGACCCATAAGGAGAAATCCTTGTTAAATGTCGAGATCAATAGAGTGCTAGAACTCGATCCATGATGACTCCACAAAATAAAAAAGACTCAACTAATTACGACCCCTAGAGAAATCTAGCACATAGAGAGAAGACTCTTAAGAAAATCTAAGCCAAATGCAAACAAGCCAAGAGGGAGGATAAATGAGATCCTGAATGTAGAAGGTATGTATCGCCTAGGAGACACCTAAAACCCATATACACTACAAGTAGAGGTGTGTTACCAATTATAGTGGCCTTCAGCTTCAACGCATAAACTGACTATGTTTTCCTCCCCCTACTTGGCGAGGACACTCATAGAATAACCCTTGCAAGTACCTGCTATGATACATAGGTAAGGAAACTAAGGTCACCCCAATATAACCAATGCTCATGGGGACATTTGCAGGAAGGATCTAATTTATGGAAAGGGTAACAAATCTTGAAGCTCAAAATCACCAAAGGTACCTCAAAATACTCCATATCCAAATAAGATCATGGAAATATCTCTGACGTTGCACAGATAATAGTAAGGGGATATCCCCACCACAAACGTGTACGTTGCCTCATGCTTAACTTCTATGTAAGAGGAGCCTCCTCATAACACTAATTATATCAAGGATTTCTCTTCTCTCCTAAACATACACCTAACTTTTTTGTTTTGTAGTCTTGGAAAAATTTACTCACGACACTCTATTCCAAGACTCTACAACCTAAGCTTGTTGGTGCACCTCTATAAATAAAAATGTGTAATCAATTTTAAGTTAAGCATTCATTTTAAGGGTTTTTATTACTCAAGGGTAATGATCATGCAACTAATGATGTTATGACTCAACCATGAAATAAATACACACACCTAACCAATGATTCCAAGCGCAATTTGTCTTGAATATGAAAAAGGGGTATGCCACTACATGATATGCATAAATTTCTCTTTAAATGCTAATGTAGCATTTCCTATATGAAATATTGATCACTATTCAACTAAGCAAACCTAATGCAAGTACTATTTTCATGCAAATGCACAATGCACAAACATGTCAAAGATAAAATATTTTTGTATTTTAATAATGAATGATATGGAAATGCAATAAAAAGACTCTATAACTACCATATCCTGCAATAAGTATCAGATACAAGCCAAGCAATCAATTGAAAAGGTCTAACGCACTAATATCAAAACAAAAAGGGAGAATACTGACAAGAACAACTTTTAACTAAAAAGCAAAGAAAAGAGGTCTCTGGTCAAAACAAAAGTAGTAAATAGAAATCAAATGCACCCAAGAAGACTTGGAAACACTTAGAACCGACCCAACATCTTTCAAACATCAATTTATCACTAAAAAGAGGGGCATATGTGACTGTTCATAGAAAACCTGCTTGTATACGCGAATGTGAGTACTACAACCCTCATGCACGTGAATGATACCTCTATGACATGTGTATAACAAGAGTAAGGTGGTAAAAAAGAAGGATAAGACTCATATTACATCAAAATGATACCAATGGGATAGAAAAATTCTAAATACGATGAAGAAACACAAAGAGACAAAGAGCAATTCAAGCACGTCGTGCACCCAAACCCCAACAAAAAAGGAAAGTCCCCATTGGAGTCATCAATTCTGTTACGAAAAAAACTTCCTATGTATTAGTGTATACCATAAGAGACAGTATGACACCAGAAATCAATCCATTTCCATATGCAATAGAGACAGACAAGGATAACATTAAGTGATGAACAATGTACCTTATTCCAAATGGTTGTAGTAGATCCCTGCTGAGCTTTTCAAACATACTTGCACCTACATTCCATTCTCAACAACAACGAAATAGAAAAGCATGATAGATATTAAGTGTTAGGCCTACTCTAGCATATATAAATCCAACATGTATAAATCAAAGCAACTACATCCATGGACAAAAATATTCATAGTTACACACATACAATGGAAGAGAAATGGATATTTCTATTAACTATAAACAAAGATACAAGAGACAAACTATGTCGGCGCCTCATCGAAATTGAGAGACTGTGTACTCCACTTGGGCCTCCACCACTTGAATCCTCCATATAAATGGAAATCTCACAAGAAAATGTGAAGCTTGGGAATACCATCAATGGATGCTAAAAAATACAAAGGGACGCAGACTCAAGCATGTATGAACAGGGCACAAATCCACTATAGTTTCCGTGCTCTCATAATTTATCCTCTTATAATGCAGCCAAGAGTCTCAATATATATCCCTTTAATAGGAAGCGAAGGTTCAGGTTGGAGCGTTTCTAGGCATATGGAAGGCCAATAGTCAAGTTATTCATGACTCAATGAGGAAAAATCCAATTTTTTTTTGGGCACATTTCCCGATGTACACGGGTCATAGTGGGACAAGTTGCATTTACACTTGGTATGTAGGATTGTGACTCATGTATACCAATAAATAGGGATTTTTTAAGGGATTTTTGGAGCATTAATTTTTTATTTTGATCACAGGGGGTCCAAAGTGTCTACATAGGGACATGGAAGGCCATAAAACTAGGATATATCAAGTGTGGTAAAATCAGCTTTAATACTATCCAACAAGTAATCAATACCATGAGAAATCTATTTATTGATACCTTTAAGGGTTTGAATCAACTCAAGAACATAAAACATTGGCTCACTACCCCCTTTTCTTACCTAAATTCGACAACCATTGTGCTAATATAATAGGAAATTCACCAAATAGAATTTCATGTAGATATGTGAAAACATACCTTTATAACCATTGTTTGGAGTTGATCCATGAATTCCTATTATATTCTTTGACAAAATCTTGTTTCTTATTCTCTATCAACTCTATAATATCTTTCTTTATCAGATGCCACATCCACATCCACTCTAATTGCAAATCCTGATCCCAACAAAGGAACCATTTGATGTCTCAAATATGGGTAGGCCCAAGTTCACTAACAATAGACCAACAAATACCCAAATACTGACGCTTTCAACATCACCTGCAATAAAGTAAAGTATCACCTGAAGTAACTTTGGGTACTAGAAGAACCAAGTTTCTATAGTAATGAAAGGGATGGAAATATGTTCCACCAATAAACCCATTAACAATACCTGACATAAATTAGTTAAACCATAGAGACAATTTGATGCATACATCAAATACATAGTACTATTATAATTTAGATAAAACACATCTTATTATCACAATCATTTATCACTATTATGTGAATCATATATAACAATCGCACAAATAGACATTCACAAGACACTAGATATTTTAAGTGGAAAACCCAAACAATAAAAACCAAAACATCCTTGTTATTCATAAATCTTGTTACATCAAATATTTCAATTTAGATCTATGCACAAAGCCTGGAGATTCATATTTATCTTATTGCACTCCAAATATATGCACCAACCTACATATCGACCTCTCTTAGTTACAAAATTGCTCCTCATCAACAAATGATATTCCTCAATTAACAACAACAATTCATCATTTTTTCATCAGAATAATATCAACTCTATTCTACCCATCTCATTACACACACAAACATATCAAATTCCATAACCTCCCGTGGCCCACAAACTGGACACAAATACTAACTACTTCTAACCACTTCCTCGGTTGATGTGATCATCCCTATTCTTTCCTTCTTTCTTAGCCGTATGTTAGGTTCTTTCCTACTTTTGCATGTTTCTCTCCCTTTGATTGTTGATAATTCATAAAGTGACCCATCGCAATGCCAATGCCAATGCCAATGTCAGTCTTAGCATCATTTATGTGCTAAGTAATTGGTAATAGATTTAGCCAATATGGTGGAATAAGGATTGTAAAATTTTCATATCATATAACCTTAAATACTGTTGATGAGGATCTTCATGTGTTTGAAGGGACATTTCTAGGTTAAGAATGCCAAATACTTAAATAAATTCCGATTTTTGACCTTCAAATGCATGTAAACGAAGAAATCTGACCTTAGATGAATGTTGACAGGAAGTGGATGGCCCGGATGTGCAGCATAGGAGATAAAAGACCAAAATTCATTTCTGCCAAAGGAAATTTAGGCGTGGAAGTGTGGAGGAGGTAAAAAAATTGTTTATAGAAGTGGTAATCCCAAATTCTGCTTTTCGCAGTCCAAAGCCGACGGTTCAGACCGTTTCCATACAAATCTATGACTAGAACTTCTTCCTTCTACTTTTCATAGTCCAGATCCAATGACTCAAAACATTTCCACCAAATATTTAAGGTCTAGAAAAGAGTAGAAGGGTAGAGATCAAAAGTCAGAGAACATAAGAATTCGTTGGTAAAAGGTTGATCTTGCACCTTCCACGATTCGACAGATCGACGGTCCAGACCATTCCCATGTAGATCAACGGTGCAGAAGAATGTAAAGGGAAGATATCTAAAAACGAAAATACAAAGAATTTGGTCGTGAAAAGGTTGAAATTCCGCTTTCCGTAAGATTGACATCCCAGAGCGTTTTCTCCTAAGATCATCGGTGTAGAAATAAAATGGAGGAGAAGGAGTGGAAGAAGTGGAAAAGGTGAAGTTTTGGGTTGCAAAATTGGAAAACCCAACTTTCACTTTTTGTGATCCGCAAGATCTACAATTCATAGAGATCTGACACAAATCAACAATGTGAAAAGAAAATGCCTGAGAAGGAAAAGTGGGAATAAGAATGGTGGAAACCAGAAAGCAAAAGATACAAAAGTTTGGTTGTAAAGAGTTAGAACTTTCATCTTCTACAGTCTGATATTTGATGGCTCAAAGTGTTTCTACACAGATCAATGATGCAAAAAGAAAAGTTGAAAGAGGAAATCTAGGAGAGGAAAGATTAAAATTGAACTTTGTAGTAATTTCAGATCTTGATTTTCATCGTCCGCGATCCACCAGATCTACGGCTCAGAGAATTTCTGCACATATCAATGGTGCAGAAAGAGAAAGGGGAGAAAGGGTAGAAAAGGAAAAGAAGTTTGATCTTGAGAATTAGAATCCTGATTTCTGATTTTTGTGATCATGATCCAATGGTTCAGAAGTAGAAATATGAAGCGAAAAGGAGAAAATATGAAGTCTTGGCTATGAAATTTCAGGATCTCGTCTTCTACTTTTTGCAGCCCGCAACTTGATCTCAGATCAATGGCTAAAAATGAATCCTATAGAGATCGATGGTGTGGAATAAGGGAACATGTGCACGAGTTAACTAGGCTTCTTAATATGTAGAAACAAATAGACCTCACAGCTTTCAACAGTCCAGATTATCCATGATCTCAGATCCATGGTGGGGATTGACTCCATTGATCTAAGTTGCACCTAGAAAATAAATTTCGAAATCTATAGAGTCATTTAAAGGGCCTATAGTTTTTGACGGCTCAGATCAAGGTCAATCTAGATCTACGGTAGAGATAAATTCCGCTAATCCAACATGCTCACGGAAATTAACTTTTCAAATTTGCGGAATGGCTTAAAGATCGGCGTATTTCAACAATTGATATCTAAAGAATAACCAATCTACGGTCGAGGTAGATTCCGTTGATCCAACTAGCACAGATACATCAACCATTCAGATCTATGAAATATTAAAGAGAAACATCATTGGATGGTAAGAATTTAAGTAGGTAATAATCAATAGTTCAGAAGCTTTTTCGCAGGTGAAGATGCATGCATGAATGAAGTTGATGCTGACCACTTGAAGATCCTTTGAATTGTCATTTTTAGCAGGCGATCCTTACTCCTTACTGTCCAAATCCTCCAACTGATCCATCATGCATGACTTCGTGTGTTTTTTTGTTTGGTTTGGTTTATGATCATGGTGGATCCGCCAGGTCATCATTTTGTTAAGATTTTCAATCTCATGCTTTAACTATTTTTTCTTTGTTTCGACATTGGTCTCGGGAGCCTAGGATATTATAAAAATGCCCGAAATAGAGGAAGGCAAGGTTGGAACCCATGAGAATTTTGTGTTAGGAATTTTTTGATCTATCAGTGATAAAATTGTAGATTCGAATGCTGGTTTGTTGTTGCAGAGATTCATGTGTAATTTTTAGTTACAGTATGTTATCTCCTTTTCCCTGTGCGTGTATTTTCCCCTTAAACTCTCCATTGTGTGTTCTTTATATCTGGAATAAGTGTATAATAGATCAAAATTCATATTTTTTATGTTGTGGCTATTGTTTTAGGTATTCACCAAATCTTTCTTTACAAAATTGATGCAGAATTCATCTTTTAGGGGCTCTGTGTTGATGGACTATTCTTGTTCTTTCTTTATCACTAGACAAACAGCTATTTGACTATAACCGAGTGCTACCTCTCCTTTGTGGATTTCCACCTGCAAACTGTTCTATGATTCATGGATGTTTATGACTCCATAGCTCAAAATTTTTCTTTCCTTGTTTCAACCACCATTTAATCCAAAAGTTTATTTTATTCTATATCTAGCCCTGTTAAAAAAATGTGAGAGATCCCTCTCTAGAAAGGAAGAAGCTAGCTCCATTTCTTAAAATGGTTATGCTATTACCTTGGGATTTACCTTTTGGAACCTTGGGTACATTTTGAGTGCTAACAAATTGGCGCCGTTTCCATAGACGAAAGTCCAAATCAACCATGGGAAAAGAGACAAATATTCCAAGAAGAAAGAGTTTTTGTGGGAAAATAGAGACTTCTATAGTTGAAAAGCTTATATAATTTTCCCTGGTGACTCCACCTCAATTTAGAGCAAGATTTAAGAAGGCATTCTGGCTCCCAAGAGGTCACATACATGAGATAAACCTAACATTAAAACATTACTGAGTGTGGAAAATACAAAAATATTGCTTAGAAATAAGGGAAAAGAAAAAATAGACATTTCTCAGTTTGGTGCTTCATCTTCTTAACAATTTCATAGCATTCATAATTTTTGGTGGGAAATGGATTTTAAAATATCCTTGTAGAAATCAAAGTCTGAATCTGATTTGAAGGAAATTGGAATTAATCCTAGTAGGTTAGAATCATATTTGCATGACTCTCTTTGTCACAATCTTCAGAACTCTGTGCAAACTGAAGGAACAAACCCTATTGTTCAAAGCTTTCAGCCTTATATCCCACCAATTGTCCAAACCCCTCCAACCTTTCAAGCTCGTCCTGTTGTTCCAAATCCACCTATATAGGTGGTTGTTGGGTTTTCTCCATTGTCCTTACCTGTTGTATTACATGACCTTCCTCTAAATTATGCCCAAATAATTTCCTTGTATGATGGAGAGGGAAATTCCATAGCAAGAAAACATGTTAATAGATTTGATGATTTTGTTAAATTGGAGGAGGTTGATGATGAATATTTTTAGATGAGGTTTCTTGCACAAAGTTTTTCAAAAGAGGCAAAGAAATGGTATAGATATTTACCTATTAGGTCCATTGCCACCTTTTAATCTTTCCAAACTGCATTCTTAGAGAGGTGGGATGATAATAAAATTCCATTATAGGTGCTCTCTCAATTTAATAGTCTTAATAAATGAGGTTTTGAATCTATCCATGAGTTTTGTAGTCAATTTATGAGGGTGTATAACTCCATCCCTACTGATATTAAACCCTTGGTAGACGTTGCAAAACCCCATTCTGCTAATTCCTTTGATGGTGACTTTGCATTATTATTGAGAGAAATAAAATCAACAAGTATTCTTGTTATGTTTCAATATGCTCTGGAAGTGGAAGAAATACGATGGAAAGTGGAAAAATAAAGTAGAAAGTAGAAACAAGGAAGGCAAGAGAAGAAAATGTGCCTTCTGCTTCTGCTGCTTCTTCTTCTAACGATGTGAAGTTTGAAATGATGATGAAGACAGTGGAGAATTTGATGGATAGGATTCATGTGGATAATGGACCAGTGAACAGAGAAAAAAATAAACCTCCAATCATAAATCCAAACTTCAGAAGGCCTAATCCTCCCCCACTTGTACAAATTATATAGAGAGATATGAGGAATCCTAGAAATCCTGATGATCAGCAAACAAGGCCACCTTTTCCTGAGAACTATGTTGCAGCCGAAGATGAAGCTAAATCTATTGAGGATCATATTCACCATTTTGGTGACTTGGATTTTGAAATATACCTTTTGGAGGAGGAGCATAGTATGTTTGCTCAGGAGGATTCCAATAATGATCTTCAGGTAGAATTAGAGAAGTACCAAAGAGGATACTTGCATGCCATAGATGATGTTCAGAGGAAGCTAAAATTGATAAATAGAGATGTTACTATAAATAAAGGAAGGTTAAATCAAAATCAACCTTCTTGTAGTCAACAGACTACACAAAAGAGAAGTGAAAAACAAAAATAAATTGTTGTGTATAAAGAACCTGAAAATAAAATAGAGAAAACAAAATAAGTTAAACAATCTGCACTGGTGGATGTTGAGAAAGTTATTTCTAGTTTTAACTTGCAGAAAGATATCTCAAAAGTGAAAATTTCCATTCCTTTCAATGAGTTTCTAAGAAACAGGGAATACAGAGACAAGATAACAGACATGGTCACGAGTCAAGGAGAATTTCAACCATATATCTTAGAGGTGGGTGATGATGCTCCCACCATTGTCTTTGGGTAAAAAATTGAACATGTGGATGATGATGAATCTCCTCCTTGTTACCTAATTTTAAATGTACATGACATGATTGTGCACAATGGTGTGATAGATTCTGGTGCCTCTCATAATTTAATGACCAAGGGAGTGGTAGAATGTTTGGGACTGGAAGTTACTAGATTGTATAAATATTTGTATTCCTTTGATTAAAGGAAGGTGAAGTGTCTTGGGTTGATTAACGATATGGTGGTAACTTTGGAAAAAATGACATCTAATACTGTGGTAATGGGCGTTGTTGTAGCAAACATTCCTCCAAAATTTGGTGTATTGTTGTCAAGGTTTTTGATTCTAAATTGAAGGGAAGCTTGAAAATGGATGTCTTATGCTACCATTCCTATGGCTGGTGGAAATAAAAGGTTATATAGTGAGAAAATATCACCTTATGTAGTTAGCATCCAAGACAAAATTGACAGTCATGTTATCTATGTTGTTGATACTGACTTAGGATATTCCATTTTATTTAATGATTTTTTCTCTGTGATCCCAAATTTCCTGCACCCATTAAAGTGAAGGAAGAGGAAGAGTCTGCAAAGAAACAAGAGGCTTTGGCAAAGAAATAGAAAGAAGAGGGTCTTTGGACCATGTTTTTTTGGATATGTGGAAAAAGTTGGTGTTGGTGTTGGTGTGTACATTATCTCCCGTATCAGGGATTTTAAGGCTTTGTCATATAAGTTAACTTCTGAATGTACCAATAATGTGGCAACGTATGAATACTTACTACTAGGGCTAAATTCTTTAAAGGATCTGGGAGCAAAGAGGGTACAAGTCATGGGAGATTCATAGACTGTAATAAACCAGGTGAATGATAGTTATCAAACCAAACATCCCAGAATGAGGGCTTATAGGAATGAGGTATCCGATATGTTTGGTAACTATTTTACAGAACATAAAATCATAGTGATTCCTAGATATGAAAACAAAGTAACTAACTCTTTGGCTGTTGTTGCTGGTAAATTCAAAACTCTCACTTATAGACAAAGAAAGTATAAAGTTGATATTGTGAATAGACCCTCCATACCAGATAATTCCAAATACTGGAAAGTATTTGAAGATGATATGCAAATAAAAATATTTTTAGATTTATCTGGTGAGTTTGTGAATACTCAGATAGATAATGAAAATGATAATTGTGAAAACTTCCAAGATGTTGAAGAGAGTGAAGAGGAAATTTATGAAAACATAAAATTCAAAAACTCACTCGGGGGGAAAGATATAGTTCAGCTGAAAAGTAATCATATCCCCAGAGGACTAATCCTGCTAGAGAAGATTTTTTATCAAAATGGTGTTGCTAGAAATCCAAAAATGAATCCTAGTGATGATGCTATTGAAGAGAAAAATATAGGAACTCAAGAAAATCCAAGGATAATCAAATTGTCAAAGAACTTGTCTATCAAAGAAAAAGAAGACTATGTCAATTTGATGAAAAGATACACTCATGTCTTTGCATGGAGGTATGAAGACCTTAAAGTGTGAGATACTTCTATCATACAACATACAATCCCAATATAACCTGGTGAGAAACATTTCAGACAGAAATTGAGGAGATTCAATCCAATGCTGCTGCTTATTATTGAAAAATAAATTAGAAAATTATTCAATGCCAATATTATAGTGACTCTGATATTTTCCAAATGGGTTGCAAATTTGGTGCTTGTTAGGAAAAATAATGGTGAAATCAGGCTTTGCATATATTTCATAAATGTTAACAAGCTCTCTTTGAAGGATACTTATTTTTTGACAAAAATGGAACATATTTTGCAGAAAGTGGTAGGGTTTGAGAGGATTTCAACTATGGTTGGTTTCTAACGATACAATCAGATCAAAGTGTTTCCTCAAGACCAAGAAAATACTTCCTTTACTACATCATGGGGTACACTTTTTTATGCCAAAATTCCTTTTGGTTTAATGAATGCATGGGCCACTTTCCAGTGTGCCAGGGACATTGCTTTTGTAGAGGAAAATGATAAATTTGCGGTTGTCTACATGGATGACATTATAGTTTATTCAAGGCCCGAAAGAGACCATTAAAACATTTGGAGAATGTTTTTCTGAAGTGTAAAAGGTATGGAATATCATTAGAACCCCAAAAATTGCATTTTTCATTGGAAGAAGGGAAATTTCTAGGCACATTATTTCAAAGGATGGTATAAATATTTATCTAGAGAGGATCAATGCAATATCGAAAGTTGAAGAGCCAAGAAGAAAAAAGGAAGTGCAATCCTTCATTGGATAGGTATATTTATTGAGAAGGTGTATTCCTAGTTTTGCTGAGATATTAATGAATATCACTAACATGTTGAAAAAGAACCATGAGATAGGTCTTTCAAATATATTAAACAGGCTATCATAGAAGCACTAGTTCTAGTAAGTCCAAATTTTAGAAAATATTTTTTTGATCTTTTCTTATGCTTCTGATCACACTATTGATGGAGTATTGTTACAGAAGAATAATCAGAATGTGGAACAACATATAGCTTTCTTTAGTAAAGTGTTAAGAGATGGAGAGTTGAAGTATGAAATTATCAAAAAACAAGAATATGATCTGATTAAATCTTTTAAAATATTTTAGAGTTTATGTTCTTCATTCACATGTCATTTCTTATGTTCCTAGTAATGTGGTGAAGGGCATACTCACACAACTAGATCGAGAGGGAAAAAGAGAAAAATGGATTGTTGTGTTACTGGAATATGACATTCAAAATTAATCCCAACAATATGATCAAAGGCCAAGGACTTCAACATATGATAAAAAATTCCAACTGTTAGTCCTAGCAACTAAATTTTCTGACCAATCATTCAAATCAGCTTGATCCAGAGGTACAGGTCATGCCTGATTTCTCTATATCTCCATGGTATTCTCATATTGTGTATGTGTTGCAAAATTTATGGGATCCTGCAGGGTTAAGCAAAACAAGAGAAAGGTCAGTAAAGTTGAAATCATCCAAGTTCTGTATTCTAAATCAATACCTTTATTGGAAAGATCCTGGTGGTTTTTTGTTTAATTTCCTCTTGGAGAATGAAGCCAAGTAGACTATGAAGGAATTTCAAAGGGAGACTGTGATGGGAATCATTCTTGGAAGGTGATAACAAACAATATTTTGAGGGATGGTTTCTACTGGCCTTCAATGTTTTCATATATTTACAAGGAGATTACTATATGTCACCAATGCCAAATATTTGATGGTAAGAGAAAAGTGTTTCCACTCCCTCTCAACCTAATATCGGTAGAAGCACCTTTTTAGTAGTGGGAACTAGATTTTATTGGGGAAATAAATCCAAACTCTTCAAGACCACATAGATCGATCTTAACAGCAACTGACTACTTCACTAAGTGGATTGAAGCAATACCTACAAGAAGGGCCACATAGACAATAATTATGGATTTTCTGGAAGAGAATATCTTGGCTAGATTTGGCTGTCCCAAAAGGACAGTGACAAACAATGATCATACTTTTAAATCTAAGAAAATGATAATTTTATGTCACACGTATCATATTAGTCTCAATCATTCTACTGCATACTATCCATAGGGAAATGGACTGGATGAATCTTCAAACAAAATCCTAGTGAGAATCATTAAGAATCTATTGGAGGATAATAAAAGAGGTTGGCATACAAAGTTGAAATATGCTTTGTGGGATGATAGAATCAACACAAAAAGAGCAATTGGGATGTCTCCATTCCAGTTAGTGTATGGAGTTGAGGTGATTTTTCAAGCATCTTTGGGAGTGTTAATCATGAATTTATTGTGGGAATAACAAGATGAATGAAATCATGTGCAAAGAATAATAAATTATATCATAGAATCAAACAAGCTGAGGGACAGATCCTATGGTAAAGTGAAAGTACATCAAGAAAAAATGAAGAACACTTTTGATAGGAAGGTAAAGGAAGAACAATTCAAAATGAATGATTTGGTTTTGAAGTGGGATGCTCCTATAGAAGATAAACATGGAAAGTTTGATCACATGTGGGTAGGTCCTTATATCATTGCAGCACATAGAGGTGAGAATGCATTTATTCTACAACATCAAGATGGGTCTCTTCTGAATGGAGGTCCGACTAGTGGAAGGTTTCTCAAACATTACTTGTCTTAAAGGAGGATGTAATTTATGTATCACAGTTGTATATATTTGTTTGGTTTTCAAATAGTACATATGGTGAGCAAAAGTATTTGAATCTTGAAGAGAAGGCCCTAAGATCTAGATGGGTAGCCATGTATCTACTTTTCTTTATGTTTTTATTGCAGAAATAAGAAGTATGATGTCTAAAATGTTGGGAGACACCCAATGGATTTGGAACCTTGTCTATAGGGTTCTTTGCTACCTCGCAGGGAAGATAGCATCCCAAGTTGGAGCTAGTTGTTAGCACCATTTATGGGTTAATTAATTGGTAAGAGATCTGTTCAATATGGTGGAATAAGGTTTGTAAACTTTTCGTATCATATAGCCTTAAATACTTTTGATGAGAATTTGTAGGTGTTTGAAGGGACATTTCCATGTTAAGAATTCCAAATACTTAAATCAATTCTGATTTTTGATCTTCAAATGCATGTAAATAGAGAAATCCACCCTTAACTGAATGTTGATAGGAAATGGACGGCCCGGATGCGTAGCACGGGAGATCAAAGGAAAAAATTCATTTTTGCCCAAGCAAAGTCAAGAGCGGAAGTGTGGAAGAGGTTAAAAACTTGGTTATAAAAGTGGTAAGCCTGACTTCCACTTTTCGCATTCCAAATCCAATGACTTAGACCGTTTCTGTGCAAATCGATGGTGCGAAAAGGAAAAAGAATGAAGAAAAGTGGCAGAAATTGAAAAGTCGAAGATACAAAGGTTTGGTCGTAGAGAGTTAGAACATCTTCCTTCTACTTTCTGCAGTCTAGATATGACAGCTCGGACCGTTTCTATCAAAGATTGATGATCCAGAAAAGAGTATAAGGGAGAAGATCAGAAACCAGAAAACATAAGAATTCACCCGTAAAAGGTTGAGCTTCCAGCTTCCATGATCCACCATATCGACAGTCCAGATCATTCCTGCATAGATCAACGGTGTGGAAAAATGGAATGGGAGAAAATCTAGAAAACATAAATACAAAGAATTTGGTCATGAAAATGTTGAATTTCCACGATCTGCAAGATCGGCCTCCTAGAGAGTTTCCACCCAATATCAATGGTGTGGAAATAAAATGGCAGAGAAGGAAAGGTGGAAGAAGAAAAGGTAAAGTTTTGGGTTGGAAAATTGGAAAACCTGACTTCCGCATTCCACAATCCGCAATATCTATAGTTCATAGAGATCCTGCACAAAATAAATGGTGCGGAAAGAAAATGGCTGAGAAGCGAAAGTAGGAGGAAGAATGGCAGAAATCACAAAGGGGCAGATACAAAAGTTTCATCGTAAAGAGTTAGAACTTTTTCCTTTCACTTTCCGCAGCCCGAGATCCAAGACCTTTTTATTGGATTCACCAATAATGTATTTTCCTTCTCAAAATGTTGTCAAAGAAAAGTACATTTCAGTGCTTTCTGCTTCAAAATGATGGGGGAATTCACAATGCATCTTAGCATTGTGAATTCCCCCAATGGATCAGAGCATTCCCACACAAATCAATAGTGTAGAAATAAAATGTGGAAGAAAAAAACTTGGAGCGAAAATATCAAAAGTGAACTTCGCACTAAGTTCAAATCCCGAATTCGGCCTTTTGGGATCCACCAGATCTACGGCTTAGGGCATTTCCACACATATCAACAATGCAGAAATAAAAAGGGGCAAAAATGTGGAAAAGGAAAACAAGTTTGATCTTGAGAATTAGAATCCCGATCTCTAATTTTTGCGATCAAGATCCGACGATTGAGAGAGCTCACGCATAGATCAATGGTGCAGAAAGAAAGTAGCAGAAGCAGAAAGGAGAAAATATTAAGTCTTGGTTATGAAACGTGTCATTTACCAAATTTTTGATTGGGTCACAATGGCCTAATTATATTTTCCATATTCATTATAGTTTTTCAAATTGAAGCCAAGGGTCAAATAATTGCCAAGGAGGAAAATTAGTAGTTTCCTAGGTTGGGTGTGGAAGCTTTGGAATTTGGAATAAGGGGGAAAATTAATGATGTTTGAAAATTATAATGGAATAAATATTTAATAAAGTAGATAAATAAATAAATACAAGAGGAAATTGAAGTGGAAATGGAGCATGGAGACACATGGAGACTATGGGGCCCACACAAGCTAAAAATTTTGTGCCACATGGTATCCTCTTCTTGCAATTTTGAATCCATGGGAAGCCTAAAGGTTCTTGGATGAGTTATAAGGATAATACACTTGGCCATATGTATCATGGGTCTAATTTGGGAAGAAATGTAACTTACATGGGAGAGGAAGAGTAATTTTGGAGCTAGTGAGAAACTTGGACTAGATTCCCTACCTCTATGACAACAATGATGAAGATGATATGAAACCTATGACACAAATAAGATATGAAGGCTGAAAAATGAAATATATGACATTTCAGGTATAAATAGAGCATCCAAGAGAGCTTTCATGTGATTTTGGTAAGCTCAATGGGTTCCTACTCAAATTGGGGGAAGATGGAAGTCTAGGAAAGGGAGGACACATGGAAAATCATGAGAACACACCCAAATTCGAATTAGCTTGAGTTTGTGATTGGATTGGGAACATTAGAAGACTAAGGATGTTTATAAAATACATGAATCAACCAATATAATTTCTTTTTTTCATTTGATAAATTGCCATTTCTGAATTATGAGAGCCAGTGGATGACTAGTTTTCTTGCCTTGGCCAATTTTGAGGGTGAAAGATTCCCATCCAAGTTGGTGTTTGGAGATGCCACTAAGGTATTTCATGTATATTTAATGGATTTTTATTTTCAGGTTTAATATACAGGGAAGATCATGGTTCCTTATATTGCAACACTTTCTCTCAACCATTTCCAGTTTTTATTGCAAATTCTTGCCATGGAGGGATTGCACTTTGGGTGAGCTATTGATCTATTTGGGGAATACTATAATGACCATTATATTATTTTATTATGTATATTCTATGTATTTAACATTTATAATACTCTCAGGTCAATATACCCAAAATAATTCATGTAAAATGTTGAACAATGAAGAAATAGTGTCATTTCCCCACTATCTTGTTGTGAACCGTTGTAATGCCGATGATTTAGAATTGGGAGAGCCTTTCATTGTACGTTTATTATTGTAATATGTTAAATATTATTTTTTATCCATTCTAATAAACTTTCAAGTCGAAATTCCCAATATTTGTATGTCAAAATTACTTTTAATGAGCAAACAATGACCATCTCCACTTTATCTTGATATATGCCATGGTAATGCTTATTATTTCGAATGGAGGAATGTATATTTGATAAATTTATGATGAAAGGATTTTCATTAATGCATATTTTAAGTCTTTTTTTCATTAATTAATCATTGGAATCCCTTTTACTCATTTTTATTGCATTGGGAGAAGATTTGGTGCATTTTCGCCAAGGGTTGAAATTGTGATTTGGGAGCTGTTTTGGAAAGAGTCATAGAAACATGTATAAAATAAAACATGATGCATAGGATCATTTAAAAATTTTCCTTACACATCCCCTTCCTATTTTCATAAATTCAAGTGACCTTGGGACCATTTGAGAAGCCATTTCCGGAAATTACCCAGGGGGAATTGGAGCCCGAATTTGCTAGTAAAGACTTCTACTTTGAACAGTACATTAAACATTCTTGAAGAAGTAATTGTGGGGTCATAAAAAATCCCTTAAAATCCTATTTAATTTATATTATCATTCATGTACCTTCTCAGAAAATTTAGGAGCATTTGGGTCAATTTGGAGGTCTAGACATCAAAACTAGTTAAGGTCGAAATTGGGGAAAAAGTGAAAAAATTGGTCATTTAATAAAATTTCATAAAAGGGGAATTAAAATGGTATAATATAATTATATTGGAACCTTAAGTGGTCTAATATTTATGAGGACAATAATTTATGTACCACCATTATACATTGAAACCTAAAAGTGTTTTTGTTGAAGAGGAAATTATGACTAGGGATGAAAAGGGAACCTCATATGATGGTGAGGAGATTATAAAAATTATAGAACCTATATTTGAAGACATTACCAAGAATATTATGAAATTATTCTAATTGTTGGCTATCAAAAGTTGGAAAAAATACATTGATTTTAAGAAAACCAAGGGGAAAAATACATCAGCTTGCTTAAAGGAGCAAAAGGAGGAGACCCATGAACCACCTAGTTCTTAAATAGGTGAAGTAGAAGAAGTAGTACATTAATAGGATCAAAATTCAATCCCAAGTGAATCTGAAAAATATGAAGAGACATCACATGAGTGTGAAGAATTTTCTATTGAAAATACTAAAGATAATTTCAAGACACATTCTACCTTGGAAATGAAACAAAGATAATATAATGATGGATGCTTGAACTATGAAGGAGTACCTAATGATGGGTGATCACACCTCTATGTTGGTGACATAGAGATTAATTTTGAAAGTGTTGCTGCAAGACAAAATTACATTAAACATGAATATGAAGACCTTGTAGCAGTTAAAGAAGAAACAAGATCAACTTCCCCATCACCACTTGAGCTTCATGAAGTTGGTCCAAGCAAGAAGGAAGAAGATGAGGAGGTTTATTTGCAAGAGCCTCATTTTCTTGAAGGGTCCTTAAATATTAATGAAAATAAGATACAAGAGGCCCTTAGCATACTCCATGACACTCAAGCATTGGTATCAAATTCTTGTTGGAGAGCTACTTCCTTGGAGGAGCCATCATTCCTTGAAGGCATGGAGAAGATTCAAAGAGTAACGTGCAACATCAATGGTAATTTCATGTATTTGATTTTTTATAGAAAAAATTTCATTCAGCTTAGAGAATGGTTCCATGCATCCTACTTGAAGAATAATGAACTTATTCATAATCTCACAATTCAAAATGAGCAACTTCTTGAAAAGTTGAAAGACACTTGTTTTTCCTCCTATGTTTCATATTGTCAAATGGTAGATTGTTTGGAGGATTATCATGACATGGTGGATCATGATAAATGTGGAAATTTTAATTTTCTTGATGTGTTTAAATATGAACTTGAAAAGATCCAAACACATGATGTGGTGGAAGAGGAACTTAAACTATCTCTTGATGAAGGTTATGCAATTTTTAAAGAAGAGCATGATTCCTCTACATTGGAACCAATCTATCACAAAGGTTTCACACTTTTAAATATACATGATACTACCCATATGTATCCTTCCCAGTATGAAACATCTACACTTTTTGATCATTTGGGTGAGTAAGTTCATTCTCCTACATCCTAAAATTCCATGTTTTGCAGCATTAGTCCCAATGAAGTATGGGTGAAAGTGGTCTTTTTTATGGTGCCACATAAGGAGTATGGAACTCTTATATTTACGTTTTATAATGGAATGGTTGGAGCACACTTTAATTCTCATTTGCAGCAATGTGCTTTGTTACCTTACAGTGATGCACATCTATATGGATGCACCTATGATATGCATTTGAGTCACTTGAAGACTTATGGTTTTTCTTGCTCAACACTTGGTTCATTTGATGTTGGAGGAACTTCATCCAACAATGGGGTGAATAGATTTATGATTGGAGAAAAGTTTTGTTGCCATCCACATAATTTTTTATATCTTTATGATTCTCTCATTCATGGATGTATGGGTGAGACTTCTTTGAGTCATTCGAAGTCTCCTTGTTTCTCTTGCTCATTATTTGGTTCAAATTTTAGTGGAGATTCTTCATTCACTTATTGGATGAAAGAATACATGGATGAATATGTTGATGCATATCACATCCTTTTGGAGAAGCATTATAGAAGATGGAATCCTCACCTATGTCATTGGAGCATATTTGATTGGTCACTTGAAGCTTGTATGCACTTGGAAAATGGTGGTCTACTTACTTGGAGGTATAAGCACTTTCATGATTTTTTGATGAGGCACCTCCTTGATGTACATTTTTATTATGTTGTTATGTAATTTGATGATATATATTAAGTACTCATGATGTTTGGAAGAATGCATACAAGAAAATGGGATCTCAAACTTTTCTTTCCTAATGGTATGGGTTGCAGAGAACTCTTAATTGTTGGAGTGAAATACAAGCAATGGGACCCTGGGATAGTTTTTAGTCCCATTGATTTCAATTTTTTGGGGAAACAAGAAGTATGGGATCCTGTATTTTGCTTCCCATAACCCGCAGCTTGATATTAGATCAACAACTGAAAATGAATCTTGCAAAGATCAACGGTACAAAAGAAGGGAACATGTGCACGAGTTAACTAGGCTTCCTGATATGAGGAAATAGGTAGACCCCGCATATTTCAACGGCCCAGATCATTGCTGATATCAGATCTATAGTGTGGATTGATTATGTTGATATAACTTGCATGAAGAAAATAAATTTCTAGATATGTGGAATCATTTAAAGGGCCTACAGCTTTCGGCAGCTTAGATCAAGGTCAATCTAGATCTACGGTGGAGATAAATTCTGCTAATCCAACATTCTCACAGAAATTAACTTTTCAAATTTGTGGAATGGCTTAAATATCGACGTATTTATAAGTTTGAGATTTAAAGAATATTCAATCTACGGTCATGGTAGATTATGCTGATCCAACTAGCATGGATAAATTAACCTTTTAGATCTGCGAAATATTAAAGAGCCGCATCATTGGAAGGTTAGGATTTAAGCAGGTAAATATCAACGGTCTAGAATATTTTTCACAGGTGAATATGTAGGTATGAATAAAGTTATTGTAGACCACTCGAAGATCCTATGAACTATCATTTTCAATAGGTGAGCTTGAGTCCTTGCTGTCCAAATCCTCCAACTGACCCATCATGCGTGACCCCACGTGGTTGTCCATTTGGTTTATGATCATGGAGGATCCACAAGGTCATCATTTTGTTAATATTTTTAGTCTCATGTTGTAACTTTTTTCACTCTATTTCGATTTTGGTCTTAGGAGCCTAGGATACTATAAATATTCCCACAGTAGAGGAAGACAAGGTTGGAACTTGTGAGAATTTTGTGTTATGCATTTTTTGATCTATCAGTAATAAAATTAAAGAGCCGAATGTATTATTGTAGAGATTCATAGTTACAGTCTGTTATCTCCTTTTCCCTGTGCATGTTTTTCTATTAAAATTTCCATTGTGTGTTCTTCAAATCTGGAATAAGTGTATAATAGCTCAGAATTCATATTGTTATGCTCTAACTATTGTTTTAGGTATTCACCAAATATTTCTTTCCAAAATTGATGTAGAATGCATATTTTAGGTGCTCTATGTTGATGGATTGTTCTTGTTCTTTCTTTATTACTAGACAAACTGTTATTTGACTATAACCAAGTGCTACCTTGCCTTTTTGGATTTCCACATGCAAACTATTCTGTAATTCATGGATGTTTATGAATCCATAGCCCAATATTTTTCTTTCTTTTCTTCAACCACCATTTAATCTGAAAGTTTATTTCATTCTATATATGGCCCTGTTAAAAACTGCGAGAGATCCCTCTCTATAAAGGAAGAAGCCAACACCCTTTCTTAAAGTGGTTATGTTGTTACCTTGGTATTTACCTTTTGTAACCTTGGGTACATTCCAAGTGCTCATAGCCAGGTTCATGCCCGAATTCAAAGGCTTCTTCATCGTTACCATTTGATCAGAATTGTCACCAAATATCACAATAACACGGAGGACAAGTGAATTTATCATCAAACTTATGAGTATCTTGACCTTTTTATTGGATTCACCAATAATGTATTTTCCTTCTCAAAATGTTGTCAAAGAAAAGTACATTTCAGTGCTTTCTGCTTCAAAATGATGGGGGAATTCACAATGCATCTTTGGATTAAAATGTTAAGTTTCTTATTACTAGGACAAACCCATCATAATATGTCATAAATAGTGTGGTTGCATATCCCGAGTTCCAATACTTGACAAGTTGGCCATTTTTCAGAATTTGAGGCTTGGGGTTTTACCCAATCTTTATTTTCATATGAAACATACAGCAATACCAAGTGGTTAACAAGATGGTCTAATGGAAACACCTTGTTTTGACCACAACTTGATCATAAGAAAAGAGAAAGAATTTCCATGATTGACATGATAGCACCCCTCAAACCACATCTTCTCACTAAGAAGAGCTTCATAAAGTATAGCAAATGAAATAATCAAAGTGGCCTCTTTCAAATTTTCTATGCTTTTACTCACTTTAAGAGTGTGCACATATTCTGCTCAACTAATCTATATCATAAGAGAAGAATTCAATGTTAATAAATATTTTAAATTATTATGTTTATTTTTATAGATTAGTATATTTGATGGTCATTTTTATATATCACAAAAAAAACTATACACCAATTTATAGTTTCGTTATAGTTATTTACTTTTTAGTTAGATTATACTTTCAAAAGAAAAATATTATACATATGATATGAGCAACATCAAAAACTTAACACCCTAACACAATATAAATTTAATGTAATTTTTATTCAATCCAAATTCCAATGATATCATGGTATAAATATTCCAAAAATAAAATGTTGTTGTGATAAGTTGATTACTAAGGATAATAGATAATTGGTTTAATACAATTACAAAATTGCATAAAGAATGAATAATGCAAGTATAAAAGAAATGTCTACGATTTTTATGTCTTTTGTCTCTTATTCCTCTTAATAGAGTAATAGAGTCTTCTCACATCAAATCTCATGAATAATAGATAGGCAAATAAAGAGAAGATACTAATTAGTGAGGCCCTCATTTGTCATTATTTCCATATGGTATTAAGTCCATAGGGTATTGTTTGTTGAGCATTGATCTTGAAATTAATTTAATTCTCTTGATAAAAAAACATCAAATGATATGAATAGTGAAAAGTTGCTAAATAAAGAGATTAGATATTTGTGATATCCTTTCTTGTGAGTGTTCTTTTTTGGTTATAAGCCATCATTTGGTAATTAATTTAGTATGTAATCTTGAATCTGAATCAAATAGTAAATTATTAATATTTGTTTTCTCAAATTAAATAACGTGTTGATAGATATTTAAGGTTGATGTTATATGTTTTCTTAAGAAAAAATTATCCTTTTTTTTAAATTTTGTTAGTAGCCATGTTTTTTGAAGTTTGATACTCTTATGGCTTGAGGCTAATTAAATAGTTTAGATCTTGTTTTTTTGATTAGAAAATAATATATTCGTATGGAAAACTAGTTTTGATTTGATTAGATACATATTGGTTCTACTAATTATTTATGGAAGTCTTCTAAGAATATGGTTTGACAATTTTTTTTAGGGAATCAATAAATTTATATTGTGTATCAAATTAGGGTTAAATTTCAAGTTTCATCATTTTGTTGATGGTGGTAAATTTGGGGTTTGATGGCTATGAAATTTTGTGGCATTTTTTTTCTTTTTCTTTACAATTTTGTGGTAAAAAGTACCATATCTATAAATCTTATGTCTAATAACCTTAGTTGTTATAAAATGCAGTGACATTGCCACCTTGTGGCTCTTGTTGAATTTATAAATAGATTCCATTGAATTTGTTGAAAATATGACCTATGTATTCATTTCAATCAATTTTTTCAATTTTTTTATTAATAAAAATAATGAAAAAAATAAAAATAAAAATAATTTTTATACTACTATTAGTATTACTAAGTGCTATACCTCAAAATGGCACTTCTCCGTCCAAGTGATGACACAAAATATGTCATCACAAAAAGGACTTATGGATAGAAGTATCCTTAATATTTTAAGAGGATTGGACCTTGAATACACATTGTTCACTCCAATATCAACATTTTTTTACTATTAGTTTTCCTTGAATATGTGAATTTACTTATAACAACTTGCATACCATATGCAAGCTACACATAAGCAACTTGTGTATCTACCCCAAAACATGAATACACAGATTTTCTAAAAAAAACGTGTATCTTATACATGTTTCCTCTTTACAACCCACGCATTTCATTAGAATTCATTTAAAATAAAAATCCAACTAATCATGGGGTAGTTGGGGTCAGTTTGGAAACCATCCTAACTCCCCTAACAATACTAGCCTCAAAACCCTTCCTCCTAATCAACTATAAAAATAGGAGTGGATCTAGAGGAGAGGGGGGAATTTTGGAGGAAACGTTATGCTGGAGGGTTTATTTTGGAGAAGAGAAGCAAGAGGGATTAGACCTAGGTTTCAAGGAAGCTTTAGTAGGATGAGGTATATATTATTGTACTAGACAACTCAGGAATAAAGCAAGCCTTTTCCTTCCATCTCTATTTCAATTCATATTTTAATTGTTTATGGAAATGATCTAGGTTGTGATTTTGATTTAAGTTGCAGTCCTTATATATGTTCATATTTCATATCTTATAACAGTTGAAGGTGTTTTGAGAAAGGTTATTTCTTTGTTGCAGGTATTAAAGCTTTGGAGCAAAGGAGCATTTCGAGTGAAGATCAAACTAGGATCAACCTTAAAAATAAGGTGCATCCCCTTCCCCTAATATATTGATTTGACATATGCTTGTATTATCCCATATGTCTATTAATAGAACCCTTAGTATGTTAGTGGCCTCGAACCCCAGCCATAGGATGAATTCCCTAACAATGTAACTGGCAACTCCACTGGGTATGTTCTTTTGTTTTGGGATCTCTTTGTTGAAATTTCCTTCCAGTTTTTCCTTTATGATCATGTGTGTGGCTTGGAATAATAAATATTCAGTCATTCCAAGTTGAATTCTCAACAATCAAGGTCTAGTTTTCTTCTTTTTTGAAAAATTTTGATGACTTTGCAGGTAAAGTGTACCTACAATCATGTATTCTCAAAGAATACGTGGCATTTTCATAGTACAATCGTGCATGGAACACATTCTATCCACTAAACATTCATGTATGGTACGTAGTCTATCCACTGAATAGTCACGTATTTCCTATAAGTGGATGTTTAAAAGAATAGGGTTCAATTCCTCTAAGTCTATTTCTTGAATGCATCGATTCTTCTAACTTTATCTTGAGTTTTCATTGGTATGTGATCTGTCTGACTCTATGTTTGTTTAGATTGTAAGATTCCTTTAGTAGGCTGGTTTGTATTTTTGTAGAAGACTTGCTATGTCTCTCCACTTGGCCTTTGTTTGAACTGAGAGTAGATAGGGTTTGTGTATGTCATTGTATGATGATGATTAATCCTCCTTATACTCTGGTTTATTTTTATGTTAACTTGATTGCTTCTTTTTCAATCTTGGAACAACCTTGTCTTATAGGCTTTTGGTAGTTTCTCCAAGTAGGGTATTATTGAAATTTGTGTGGTCTTGGAGGTTTGTGTTTATGAGATCTTAATATTGAGTATTGTTTTCTGCATTTTTTCATATTTATAACTTACATTTGTGCATTATTGTACATCTTTTGAGATAATTTTTTAAAAACAAATAAAAAACAAAGCAATTAGGTGCATATTAATCTTATGTAGTTGCATCGTTGTTGTTCTTTCAATTTTCAAAAAGGTAAAGAAAATAAAATATTTTTATTTACAAAATTAGTTAGGTAGGTTTCATTAGTTTTGTAAAAGAAAAATATAAGTGCCAATTTCAAATTGAAGCATTTTACATCATTCATTTTGCACTCTATTATTGAGTCAAAACTCCATAAATTTCACGATCATTATCCCAAGCAAATAAAAACCTTAAAAAGAAGTCTTATAACTTAAAATTTATTAGTAACATTTTATTTTTAGGGACGACATTCACTAGCTTAGGATAGGGTTTTGGACTAGGGTTATCTTTAATTATCCAAAATCATTTAAACACAGACATAATGGCTTGTCACTTAGAAAATCCATTTTGACAAGGAAGTAAACCAGAAATCTCCTCTAACATAGGATTCCAGCATGAGCTCTTGAAAATATTTAGTTGAGGAGATACCACTTCAACACTCAATTTAGAATACAAAAGAACTATTGTGCATTTGGGGATTCACTCAGTACCACCCTTTGCCCCATGTGGTGTCGGTGATATTTGAATTCCGAGATTTTATACCTTTCCCATGCACACTAGTTGGACTGAAAATTGTTCTATTGAACCTTCATTGTAGATTTGGTAGCCTTAGTATCTTGATCTAGTATTCCTTCATGGGTTATGGTGGAAGGATATTTCTGTTATACCTAGGGAAGGCTCGAGAAGAAATCAATACATAAAATTTAGGAAAGAAGTTTAGTGGTCCAAGCATTTTGACCTAAGTAGGTGTATTATGCACCTCGAGTGACTATTCTTCTCACTTCTTTGGTCAGTCATGGGCCCTCATCATCCTAGCCTCTCCTTTGGAAGCTACATTTATTTACCTCATTTGGGTACTTGGGGATTATTTTAGTGGTTTCCTCTTTAGTTTTCTTCTGTTATATATTGACCTATGGGTGTGTGTAAGAAAAATATATAGCTATGGAGGATCAACCTCTTTTTAGATCAAGAAGGTTGCAAAATATTCCTCCACTTACAACTGTGCAACCCCCACCTCCACCTATAAGGAAGAGAATTAACACAAGTGGTTCATGGGTGAAATCATGAATTTGGGTGTCTATTCCGTGACAAATGCGCTTCCAAAATCATATTTTAGCATCTTTCGGCCGAACTAACAATATTTTTCGGCCGAAATAATTTAACATTTTTCGGCCGAATATTTGTTTTTTCGGCTGAAAGATAAAAGTTGACGCCGTGCCTCGTATTGAACGGCTTGCACAGTTTGCCGGGAAAATACCGTCCGGCTAAGACCGTTGGTTTGATAATTTTTCGGCTGAATACTTTTTCGGCCGAACATTTATTCGGCCGAATAATTCCTCGGCCGAATAAATGTTCGGTCGAACAATTATTCGGCCGAAAGAAGTTTTTATATATACAAACAGAAGATCACTGTTGAAAGTTTTTTGACGCCCGCGATTACGATGATTTGGTTTGGGAGGGGCATGTTGATGGGCATGTTGATGATGGTTTGGCAGGGGCATGTTGATAATGGTGTTGCAGGGGCATGTTGATCACGGTGGATGAGGATTACGTTTGTGGCGCTGCGTTTGATCGTTTAGGCTCGGGTTGCTGTGGTGGTTGTTCGTTTGGGCTCGGGCGGCTCTGTGGCGGTGTATTTACGGTCTGCTGTGGCATTTTTGCGCAGTGGTGGCTGTTCGTTTAGGCTCGGGCGGCTCTGTGGCGGTGCTTTTACTGTCTGCTGTGGCGTTTCTGCCCAGTGGTGGCTGTTCGTTTAGGCTCGGGCGGCTCTGTGGCGGTGCTTTTACGGTCCGCTGTGGCGTTTCTGCGCAGTGGTGGCTGTTCGTTTAATCTCGGGCGGCTCTGCGGTGGTGCTTTTACGGTCTGCTGTGGATTTTCTGCGCTGTGGTGGCTGTTCGTTTAGGGTCGGGCGGCTCCCTGGCGGTGCTTTTACGTTCTGCTGTGGCGTTTCTGCGTTGTGCTGGTTCGGGCGGTTTCCAGGTATTTTTGATCTCTTGTGTGGTAGTCTATTCCTAAAAAGAAATCCGTAGTAAAGGATATCTAGTAATCTTAATTAAATTTTATAGATAAATTCATAAATTCCTAGAGCCAAGATTTTATCTTAATTAAATTTTATAGATAAATTCATGATATCTTAGAGCCAAAGAAAATATTTCAGGGTTATTTTTTCAGTCATAATTCCTACTACATGCAGGCTGCCTATAATTTATTTTAGGTCGGGTGCCTATAATTAGTGTTTTTAGTGCTGTCATCCTCGTTTATTTAATTGATTCAATTGCATTCGATGACCAAGTGGACTACTTCGTTTACCCAATTTCTAATTCAAGCTTTAGCTTGCTGCTGTTGCGGCCCGCTACCACTAATAACTCTCTAATGCTATGCTCCTGCCACTCTGGTGGCCCATGAGCCTCTAGTCTCTCAACACCAAATTTTATCC
>LPNX010255043.1:0-32572 GCA_001517045.1 Pseudotsuga menziesii
CGTTTTGAGGGCTTCTATCTAGCACATGAGTAAAAAATCAGGTTTTCATCGCCAAATTTGGCCAAAAAGTGTTACCCATCTTCATGGAATCACCCTGGAATGACACTGATTGACGTAGATTTAGGAAGCAAGGGAAAACGGTATTCCATCTGAAACGATGCAGTTATTTCTTTTACAATAATCAAGCTTATAATATCAAGGAGTTTTATAGGCATTAAGTTTCCCTACAGAATGCAAATAACGATTACTTTGGTACTTTAGTAAAGACTACGATATTGTATGTGATTACAATAGTACATGCAGTACGACGTTGATGAGGAAGTGGATAACTTGTTAGTGAGCAACTGGTTTGTACATATAAGTAACAGGTTGATACTTACCATAACTAGAAGGTTAAAAATGAAATCGAATCGCATATTCTAATGAAAATATTTACTATCAGTATTGATAAAAGATCTTCCATGAATAAAAACAAATAGTACGAATAAGGATAACATTTTCAAGTTAAGCATATTAAAATAGAAATGAATATGCGACAAAGATTATGAGCTTAGAGTTCACATTAAGTATCTTTGGTGATGCTAAGATTGATAAAGAAATAAACTCGCTTATCTGAACTCTGCTTATAAGAAAAACTAGAAAAGATAAACTACTTTACCTCATTGAAGTTGCTTGAAAATTATCAGTTTATTTTACTAGCATATTATTTTGCAAACATAAACACTTCTTGATACTTCATGAATTTAAAACGTCTACTTGTTCAATCGTACCTGTGAACCTATAAGAACCAACAATCTGTCTACATTAGCATAAATTCTAAGTAAGCCCAGGATTCAAAGTTAGATTCTACCTACTTTCCATAAAGTAGACTCATTAGTAAACTGAAAGAAAACAGTACGCAAGTAAACCTTATTTACATTACCAAAAAGAAGTTGCTTTAGTTAACGTAATTTGAAAATGTGTAATACTAATCATTGGACTGTTTCATTTTCTGCTAACCATTAGCTGTTAGTAAACTGCATATTCAGCATTTTATGTTATCTCAAAATTTTAAATTTTTGTGAAAATTTGGGGTTTTAACAATCATCTGATTACTGGTCATTGATGTATACCGTTAACAGATGCGAGATCACCCACCAATAATGAAAATGGGAATCAAGGTACTAGAGTGCAAACTAACAAGTGTGAATAAATGTGTTGAGGTCGAACACTTGAAAAGATCCATCGATCAGGGGACATTGATGTATTCCCAAAACTGTCGATGGTGAGAGAACCTGCCACTGATGACTGCAAGTCTCAAGGCACTAAAAAATGACTCTAGATTCCTATCCTAGAATAAATGATCTGAAGTCGATGGGATGAAATCTGCTGGAAGGAGGGAATTAATGCATCCCTCATCATCCAACATGAGGTACTCAACAAGGCTGTATAATGTGGAAGGACTTGACAATAAAGTGCACGAACTAGTATCAGTACCGGGAATGGCTGACATGCAAAGTCAAGAGAACTAAGGAATGGCCAACTCAGGTTTCAACTTCCTTCAAACAAGATCATAAATGTGAATGGTGACTGAGTGTAGGAAGCATATACTTGATATACAAAACTAGGACATCTTTGTGACACAGTAGGAATCGACAGAGGCTCCATAGGGACTGGAAGCTTAACCAGTCGGTGGAGATAAAATCAGAGAAACAAGTATAGCTCCTAAAGTCAAACTATTAACCCAACCAATGGATGTGATATACAGTGCTCTATTTGAAGGCAACACAACTCAACTGCTATCAAAGATAACATATTTTCTTATCTGGCTTTTTTGTTTTTTGATTTTTTTTGGACTTTTTCAAATATTTTGAAAAGCTTGAAAAAGAATAAAAGTGATTTATAGTTGTAAATCTAGGAGGAGACAAGTGTCAATGGGAAAACAAACTAGTTCCAAGCAGTGGAACATACCTATCCTTAATGCAAAGAAACATGTGCAAGATAATGACACTCGGGGGGAAAGTCCCCTCTCAGTAAAAAATGGGGAATCAAGCTGCAAAAGATATATAAAATGGCTTTGCTTTGCTGGACATGAGACACGATCGGGCTATATGGTTGATAATCAAAGTCAGGGAAGCCAGCATAAGGCTTAATAAGGCAAGAAAAACCCATGATAATGCAATTACAACTTGACATATACAAGGGAGTCCTGGGCGAAAGGACAACATAAAGTTCAAGAGGAGCATGAATATCTTGCTCAAGGACACAGCGGGATTAAAAGGGATTCCCGAACCTAAGAGAGGACTCATAGCATGGGTACCAAATGAAAAAAGTGAGCTAACTAGGACACCCATGTATAGGAAAGCTCTACCATTCACATAGTACCACTTCTAACAATAACATGAAGGTTTCGTGATACCATGGAATGAGTTCATACCTAAGGTTAAGATGGAATGGTCATAAGGAAATGCATAAGTGCAAGCGGATGTGAAATCCTAACCTATATGCCAGTTCAGACATAACACCTGCAATAGGAATGAACGGGGCGAAACCTCAGAGAGAGTGTACAAAAACTGGACCCTACAGGACAACCATATTAGTCCAAAACAACCCAAAATAGTCAATAAAGAATCCAAACTATAGGATATAGGGAGGAATGATCATGACAATGGCACCCAAAGGAAACAATGCGGTGAACGATGGGACATAACAAGGAAATTAAGGTGTAGACCCAACGTTCACGCATCCACTACCACCCCCATGAGGGTGACCACCGGTGTAAAGACCAAGAGAAGGGAGTCAACATCCTCCACAAATGGAGTAGAGGGCGAAATGTGACCACTCCCAAAATATGAGCATAGTAAGGGGATGTGATGCTCCCAAGTCCGACACCAGGGTCCGTACTAGGACTAAGGATGGGTGATAGGATACCATGCAGGCCGAAGATAAAAGGACCCAAAATCAAGAGAGCATAAATATACTCAAGTAATCGCAATCCCAAAGGCCAATTAGCGCACAAAGAGCACACTCCTAAGAAAATATATAGCCAAAATACAAATAAACTAAGGGGAAGATATGTGAGCTCCCGAAAGCAGCAGGTATGTCTCACCTAGGAGAGGCTCAAAACTCCCATACACTACAAGCGGAGGTACATAACCAATTCTAGTGACCCTCAGCTTCAACACATATAATGACTATGCTGTCTGACCCCTACCTGGCCAGGACACCTGCAGAATAACCTTTGCGAAGTACCCCTTCGATAACCTAGGTAAGGCAACTAAGGTCACCTCAATATAACCAATGCTCAGGAGAACAGTTGTAGGAAGGATCAATCGTATGGGCAGGGTAGCAAAGCCCAAAAATCTTGAAAGAGCCCCCAGATATGAATACAATCCTGGAAATATCTCCGGTGCTACTTAGTTACAACTAGGGGTCATCCCAATTATAACTGCTCGTGACTGCCTCGTTCTTAACTCCCATGTAAGAGGAGCGTACTGAGAAACACTAATTATACCAAGTATTTCGCTATCTCACCTGGATAGACACCTACTTGTTGTTGTTTAGTAGTCTTGGAGAATTAAATCACAATGAACTATTCCAAGACTCTAAAACCTAATCTTGTTGATGCACCCTATAAAACAAAAGAGTGTAATTCATTTTATTATGCGTTGATTTTAATTGGATTTAATTAATCAAAGGAAAATGATCGTGCAACTAATGAAGTTATGACTCAGTAGTGAAGTAAATATGCACACCATAACGAACAATGTTAAGTGCAATCTTTGTCAAATGAAAAATAGGGTATGCCACTACATGAGATGCATAAATATATATTCCTTTCCAAATTCCAATGCAATCCTTCCTATATGAAAGCCTAAATAAAAATCTCATCCAAGAAATCCAATGCAAGTACCTCCTCAAATCCATATGCAAAAAAAATGCAACTACCTTGTATTTTTCAATATAAAAGAATGAAAAATGCAATAAAATTCATCTAAAACTCTCAGTTTCTGCAGCAAGTATAGAACACAAGCCCAACAAGACACCGAGACAAAAAAAAGAGTAATGCACTAATGGAAAAACAAAAAGGATAAATGACTAAAACTACTTTCAAAGAAAAATCAAAGAAAAAGCGGTCTCTGGTCACAAAAGAAGCATCCAACAGACAACATTAGACCCAAGGAAGACCCAACCACACTCACAACCCACCCAACAACTTCCCACAACATCAAACTCACCAAAAGGGAGGATGTATGTGACTGTTTAAAGAACAGTTACGTATATACGCGACTTTTGGCCAAAAAACTGCATGTATACGTGGATTTTGGCCAAAAACTTGCGTGTATATGTGACTTTTGGGCAAAAATACACGTATGTATGCGACTTTTGGTCAAAAACCTGTGTATACAGAGAAGACAGTGGTAAAAAGAAGGCCAAGGGTCAAACCAATAAAGGGGAGTGTCAATGGATGAACATATTATAAAATGCAACACAGAAACAAGGAGATTCAAAGAGCAAGTCAATAATATCAAGAACATTGTGCCCCCAAACCCCAAAGAAAAACAAGGAAAATCCTCCGTATGGTCGCCAATTTTGTTACGGAGAAAACTTCCTATGGATTGGGGTACCACAATAGACAGAGTAACCGCAAAAATCAATCCTTTCCTATATGCAAGAGAAACCAAACATCTAACACTAAAGGATCTCAAAACATACCTTATTCCGTACGGTTGATGTAGATCCCCGTTTTGGCCAGCTGTTAATTTTGTCATCAAACACCTTCTCTAAAAACTAAGACTATGGAGAGATATCCTTCTTGAAAAGCTAGAGCATGGTAGTTTCAGATTAGTTTTATCATTCACCCAATAGGCATGACAAAATTTTTCCCAAGGCCACCTAAGCCAGTTTTCCAACACAGTCATTTTCAGGGATTTCTCCAAATTTTATCTTGAAATCCTATTTTGGCGGATCCATAACTTCTTCCTCAGGCACTTTCAAGTAGATGTGAAGATGTGGTCAGGTATAAAAAACATGCATCTACATGATGACCATATGGTGTGGCAATTTTATTCAGCCCAAAATCTATGGTGGGAGTTTCCCTAAGGCCACTTAGGCAGATTTGCTACTTTGGTGTAAAAGCAACTTGAACCCCTGTTTTGGCAGGCTGTTAATTTTGTCATTAAACACCTTCTGTGAAAAATAAGACTATGGAGAGATATCCTTCTTGATAGGCTAGAGCATGATAGTTTCATATTAGTTTTATCTTTCACCCATTAGGTACGAAGGGCATTTTCCCAAGGCCACCTGAGCCATTTTTCCAACACAGTCATTTTCAGTGACTTTCTCCAAAGTTTATCCTGAAGCCCTATTTTGGAAGATCCATAACTTTTTCTTCAGAAATTCTTGATGAAAAATGAGACCATGTTTAGGTATAGAAATAAACAGACTACAACCTGACCATATGCTGCGGGGATTTACTTTAACCTATGATTTATGGAAGGCATTTTCCTGAGACTGCTTAGGTAATTTTACTTTCTCTAGTGCAAAACCCTATTTTGACAGACCTATAATTTTTTCCTCGGAAGTGATTAACGAAAAATGAGACCATGAATAGATAGCCACTTCAAAAATTCTTTAACTTGGTATCATGGTGTAGGAATTTTAGTCAAACCATGAATTATGGAGGACATTCTCTTAGAGAGGTTTTGACTCATTTTTCCATACTTGGTTAATTTCCAAAGTTTCACAAACTTGCAATTCTTTTCCAGAACGATGTCAGATTTCAACACTGACTTATTGATAGCAGTAGGACACCATCATGTGTCTTTCCAGACTCATCACACATGCCACACCATCATACTTTCCATGTCATCACTTCCTTTGTCATTCAAATTTGTCTTTCACTGAGTTTTTCCCTGCCATCATGTCTGTTACGGAGAGAAAATTCCTATGGCTTGGGGGAACCACAATAGATAGTATGACACCAGAAATAAATCTTTCCAAATATGCAAGAAAAATAAGCAAATCTAACACTAAGGGATTTCAAATCGTACCTTATTTTGGACGGTTAAAGTAGATCCCCTCTGAGCTTTTCCAATGCAATTCAATTATGATTTGCTCTCAACAACAATAAACAAAGAAACATGATATATATAAATGTGTTAGAGATATCCTAGCATATATAATAAACCATGTATAAGAAATTAAATACATCCATGGATTGAATATTCATATTTAAAATTTACATGAATTGGATAGGAAAATATATTTCTATTAATAAATCAGAGATACGATAGTGACAAACTCTGTTGGCACTTCTACGAATTGGAGAAACTGAGTCCTCCACCTGGGCCCCCACCACTTCAATCCTCCATCTCTCAATAGCAAGGTCACAAGAAAAGAAAAGCTTGGGAAGAACACTATGTGCTCCAAGGGAAAAAGGGATGCAGAGTCAAGTATAAGCAAAGTTGAGGAAACAATGGACTATAGTTTCCTTGCTCTTCAATTTCTCCTCCTTCAATGTATCAAAGGGGTTCCTTATATAACACTCCAAATAGGTAATGGAGGGTTGAATCTGAGCGTTATAAAGGAATTTGGAAGGCCAAGAGTCAAGTTATTAGGACTCATATGAGGAAAAATCCATAAATATTTGGACTTATGCACACATCTCAATGTACGCGGGTTTGAGGTCAAAAGTCATGTGTACACGCGAGTATAGCTTTAAAATTCCCGTACATGAAGAAACAGGTGTTTTTTAGGGATGATCTTGGAACATCAAAGCATTATATAAGTCCATGGGGTCTAAGAATTCTGCAAAGGGACATGGAAGGCCATAAATGTGTGATCTACCTAGAGTGGTAAAATCAACTATAACAGATGCCCCCTAATGTGTGAGGTCAGAGGGGTAACACGACGACCGAAATACATTATAAAATCCATCCTAGAAGTGGAGTAATGAATGCCTAGGTGGAAGAACTGGCCACCCATCAGTACAATACAATGATAAATCTCTGCATGTGACTACAAATACATGTAGCAGTCCCGGATACATAAGAGTACAATGGCCAGGAATAGGCATGATACACAAAGTGCCATGTGTGGTCATTTCCATGTACACTATACAATGGATCAAGATCTCCATAATGGATGAAGACATCTGATATACACTGGAAATACTGGAATCATGATCACAAGAGCTGAAATCTCATGAATACTGGCATGATCAAGGAGGTAGCATATATGGAATGCCACCAAGCTGGGAGCTCTTCTACACAAACCACCGCGAGTACATGTCCTACTATGCGAATAGATGTGTCGAGGTCGAACATAGTAGTCCATTGTTTGATTATCAATAATTGATGTATACTGTTAATAGACACGAGATAACCCATCGATAATGAAAATGGGAATCAAAGTACAGAGTGCAATCTAACAAGTGTGAATAGATGTGTTGAGGTCGAACACTTGGAAGAATCCATTTATTAAGGGGCATTGATGTATTCCAAAAACTGTCGATGGTGAGAGAACCTACAACTGATGACTGTAAGTATAAAGGAACTCAAATGAATCTAGACTCCTATTACAGAATAAATGATTCGATGTCGATGGAATGGAATCTGCTGGAAGGAGGGCATTAAGGCATCCCCCATCAACCAACATGAGGTAATCAACAATGCTATATAATATGGAAGAACTCAATGAACAATATGTGCATGACCCTGTAATAGTACTGGGAATGGCCGACATGCAAGTCAATATAACTAAGGAATGGCCGACTCAGGCTTCAACTTCCTTCAAACAAGAGCATAAGGAAAATGATGACCAAAGGTAGGCAGCATGGACTCAATATGAAAACTTGGACATCTCTATGACATAGGAGGCATCAATAGAGGCTTCATGGGGACTGGAAGCATAACTTGTTGGTGGAGATAAAATCAGAGTAACGAGTATAGATCCTAAAGTCAAACTAATAACCCAACTAACATATGTGATATACAGTGCTCTGTTTGAAGGAGACATGACTTGATTGCTGCCAAAGGTAACATATTTTCCTGTTTGGTTTTTTTGTTTTTTGATTTTCTTGGAATTTTTCAGATATTTTCAAAATCTTGAAAAAAAATAAAAGTTCTTTATAGTACATAGCTAGGAGGAGATGAGTGTTAGGAACAAGAAATATAGTTCCAAGAAGTGGAACATACCTATGCTCAATGCAAGGAAACATGTGCCAGATAATGACACTCAAGGGAAGGTCTCCTCCCAGTAAATGGGTGATCAAGTTGCAAAGGATATAAAAAGGCTTTTCCTAGCTAGACATGAGACAAGCTTGGGCTATATGGATGATAAATCAAAGCCAGGGAGCTGACATAAATCTCAAGAAGGCAAGCAAAACTCATGAAATGCAATCACAACTTGATATATACATGGGAGTCCCTATGGGGAAAATCCAGCATAAAGTTCAAGAGGAGTATGAAGCTCTTGCTCAAGGACATGGTGGGACTAAAAAGGGACTCCCACAACCTAAAGGAGGTATATCAACATGGGTACCAAATGAAAAATAAGATCTAACTAGGGAACCCATGTATAGGAAATCTCTACCATTCACACAATACCAATTCTAATAGTAGCATGAAGGTTCTGTGATATCATGTAATGGGTTCGTACCTAAGGTTAAAATGAAACAGTCATAAGGTCATCAAAAATGTAGGCAGATGTGAAATCTTAACCTATATTCCAGTTCAGACGTTATACTTGTAATAGGCACAAAAATATAAAAGACTCGGTCAAAACATGCTCAAAATAGGCCCCTACAACACCATATTAGTCCAAACGGTCCAAAAATGGTAAAAAACAGGTCAAAACTATAGAAAGTGGGTAAAATTTTCAAACTTTTTTCTATAAAATAGTGAAAAAATAAAAAATTTCATACCATTTGAAAATTTACCCACCATACTGCTTTCGTACTCAGAACTTCAGAAGCTCATTCCCAGAGTATCCTCCAGCGAAATCACTCCCCATTTGGTCCAAGTAACTTATCATGCCCTACTCCTCCATTTACATGTTCTTTATTTTTGAATTTGGTGGTCAATTATTTTGATTTGGTCCATCCCAAATAATGCGTTTCGACCCATGCAGAAATTGGGTCTTTTTCCGCGTATAGGGCTGGGTATATGCAGAAAAGACCATGATACCCGTGTACATATGTAGCTATTTCAAAAACAGTCTAGTACAAGGTCGTAAATGGTAAATGCAAGGTCAAAATATCATGAAACTTGGAAAACTTTGTGTAGGATGGTGCTAGAGTGGAGGGAGCGTGAACATGGTTATGTTGAAGAGGCTGTGCAAGATGATCTCATGGCTCAACAAATGTTAAGGGCATGTGGACTATACAAGTTTTGGTGCCTTGGAAGCTTAAGGGAAAAGCCAAGGCTAATCCAGCTGCTAGTGGATTACTAGGATCCTGACTCAGAGAATTTTCACTTAGATGGCATGCCCCTCAGCATTGAATTTGAGGACATTTACTTTATCACATGATTGTCCCGCATAGGGGATATGGTAAACCTACAGTCTCATGGGCCAAGAGGCGGGCTCAGTATAGATGAGTACACTATTGTGTACTGTGTCCCAGATACGGAGAAGGTTGGGAGTCAAATCCCAACAAATGTGATCCAAAATCTTGGGTTGAAAGCCAATCTGTTGGCTTTGGGCAGGATAGCGAGACTAGAATCTCTCCACCAAGCTTCAAGGCCTCTGATGTTCTATGCGGTGGAGTGTATGCATCCTACCATATATGACTGGAGTACCTCGCTTCTGAGCAACATGAAATGAAATCTCACTGACTGCAATATGGGGCAGGTGAGGAACATCGGTTATGGAAGCATCTCGAGTGATTTCTTTTTTGAGCGTGTGCTGAGGTTAAGCCCTAGAGTTGAGATTCCCCCACATGGAGTTTGAGATCTGGCTCATCTACGCTGGGAAAACGTCATGCAGAGACTAAGAGGGGGGCATATGGCCAACCCCTACCCAACAGACTTATTATTTCAGTGGAAAAGACAGATTATCGCCATAAATGACTATCCCTATGCAGGGATTGACTTTCGTCGAGACCCAGACATGCCTATACCACTAGGATCTACATATGGAGAGATAGGTAACAAATCTTGAATCCAACTCTATTTTTTGAGTTATTAATTTTTTTTTTTGTGTTTTTTGATATATGGAATAAAAAAGACATGTTTTTGTTGTGGTTCCATATAGTGATACTTTGTCATGTACATGCAGATGTGGGACCACGCCGACCATATGGTTTCCCTCGTCATCTACGGAGGGGAAGAGGAGATGAGATCATGGGTTTGGATGCAGAGCTTACGCTCCAAAGCATCCACACGAACTTCGTTCGTTTGACACATAGGGTTCCCATGGTGCAAGTCGAGGACTTTCCTGAGGCCATGCAGCGCCAGGTGGTTGGAGTACCATGAGCATGGGTTCATTTATTTAGCTGGATATCTAGAGCCATAGTGTGCTACCATGACCAGTACCCTCCTCCCCCACAAGCTTATAAGTTGGGGGTGTATATTTTTTGTATGACCGTGTAGTATATTTTGGTGGCTTGGAAGCCCCATTTTTTTATATGACACTTATGTATTATGACACCACATTTTTGGACATATATTTTAATGAAAAATACCTATGATGATCGATTATTATTTTATTTACATGTTTAAAGGTGTTTGTTTATGTATGGTCTATGAAACAAATGCCAATCTAGTACATAGTTAGCATATGAATCAGAAACTTGATTAAAATTTCTTGTGATATGGATGTATGTTATGTTCTCAAATTGTTGTTCAAGCAACCTAACACGCAAGAACCTTCGTAACAAAGTTAGATCCCTAACATGATACAAGCCATTAAGCTGTGAAACCACTAAATGTGAATCAAGACGTACCTCAAGAGAGTGAACACCATGTGAAATGTCATAATGCAATAACTCGATAATGACACTATACTCTATAACATTGTTCGATGAAGGCCATAAACACACCCCTCCTGAAGACAATACTTGACCCATAGGAGTATAAATCACCCAAGTAGCCGAAGCTGACTTTTGAGTTTGGCGGCTAGCACCATCAACGAATCCTACATAAACCGAAGACTCTGTCGACATCTGCCACAACAAATGGAAGCTATTTAACAAACTTGATCACCACAAGTAGACCAAAACTATGCTATAAAAATGTACAATAATATACAACAAGTCAGCCTTGACTGAAAATCATACATAGTACTTCTAAATATAGAGCCCATTTCTAGGCTCTGCCAAGGCTGTCCCTTCATAATCGACTAACTCGTAGGCACCTTTCTCTAATACATGATTGACAACGTAAGGCCCATGCCACATGGGATTAAACTTTCCTGCCCCCAAGGGTTTCTTAGCTTGGTCCCATAATAGAACCAAGTCACCTTCACTAAACCTCCTAGGACGGACATACTTATTGTACTAGACCTTAACGCGACGCTTGTTAATCTCTAGAGCCACTAAAGCATCTCGACGTTGCTCATCAAGCTGCTCCAAGTGGACCAAATTCTCTTCTAATGTAGAAGTGTCTGGTAAAAGCTCCATGGATAGCTTCAAAGAAGGGATTTCGCACTCAATCGGTAAAACCGTCTCCACCCCATGCATAAGCTAATAAGGACAAAAACCGGTGGCAATCTTAACTGTGGTTCGATAGGCCCACAAAGCAAGATATAACATGATGTGCCAATTGGTCTTTATTTGTGCGATGGTTCATTGGAGAATGGACTTAAGTGACTTGTTCATTGCTTCAACCTGTCCATTCACTTGAGGATAGTAAGAAGAGGAATTCTCTTGCTTATATCCTAACTTTGAAGACAACTCTTCCATCATTTTGTTCTAAAAGTTTCTTCCATGGTCACTGACAAGCTCTCTCGGAATGCCAAACCGGGTGATAATCTGGTTGAATACAAAATGTGTAGCTGTCTCACCATCGAATTTAACTATGGGCATAGACTCTGCCCATTTCATGAAATAGTCAACAACCACAATAATATGATGGTTCCCTGCAGCCGAAGTTGGGTTGCAATCCATAAAATCAATCCCCCACTTGGTGAAGGGACCGATGGTGATGATCGGATGCAAAGGGTTAGGGTGAGAGTGCATATTGTGTGCAAACAACTGGCAAGGGTGGCACCTCTTGACTACAATAACACAATATTTAAATATGGACGGCCAAAAATACCCTTCTCTCAAGATTTTTTGGGCTGTAGAAAGCCCAGATAAATGACCGCCAAACGCCCCTCCGTGGAAATCAATGTTGGAAAGGGGTTGGAGATAAGTGAGTTGCACAACATATAGGATGTTGTGCATACTCACGTGGAAGTGCGCAAACAAAATATAGTACAATAGGCGAAAAATAGTCCACTTTTTGATATTTTCATACTTATTGACCATTTATTCGGAATATTGGTCCTTAGTGGTTAAGTTAGTTAGAATTTTGTTAGAAGTTAGTTGGAAGTGGACCTTGAATGTAAAGGATCAAGCCTATAAATAGAATAATTATGCATGTAAGAGACACAATTCGGGAGAAGAGATACATGGGGAATGAATTCTAGATGTAATCGGTGTATGTTTTGATCTGCGAGTTGTTCTGTAGATTTAATATGATGTGATGTGGGTTGATCTGAGCTTCTGTTGCCTCTTTTCTTTTCTTGTTTTACTTTGTTGTGATTTTGATGTTGAATAATGAATAGATCTGCATATGAATGGATAATGTGATGATTTCTGCTTACGTATGCTGTCATATTTTAGATCTATTTTTCCCACTGGTAGATATGCAGTAATGATGAATGACTAAATGCAACATGATGAATGATTCAGTAAGTAAAGTAGATCTAGAAATTAAGTTGATGAACATTTGATGTCCCAACCCCCCTCTATATTGAAGAAAATTGGTACCAACATCTCTCCCTTGAACATCTCAGGTGAGACCTCATCTGCTCCGTGGGTGTTGCTAGACAGGGTAAAACCTGTCTGGGCCGATGCTTAGGGAGATCGCGATGTGTTGAGCGTCGACAGAGTGGAACCCATGTCAATTGGGTTTTGTTGGTTCAGGTTGCACCAACAAATGGTTCCGCTGTCAGGACCTCGTTGCGACTGAGAGGAGGTCATGTGGCACTCGAAAAATGGTTACCCAACAATGATGTGGCATCTGACGTGACCAGAACTTCAAGAGTGGTTTGATTAGAAGCTAAGAGAATTTTTCGAGGTAGAAAATCAGAACCCTGGGTATACAAAAACAAGTGCTTAGCAAGATACATCCACGACAGTCTGTACGAATATTTTTCAGTGAATTTCCTATCATATTATACAAGTGGATGGCATGATTCATGTATAAGAAGACTAATTTTCAAGGAGGAGAACCGACGTCTTGGACCCCTAAACTAATCCAGGAGCTGCAGGAAATTGATAAAAGAGAATCACGCGCTATCAAGGCCTAGTTAGATAGTATCCTAGAGGTATATATCATTGAGTTCACTGTCGACACCAATAAATATTACAGGGAAGCAAAGAGAAAGTTATTCAATGAAGCCAGAAGTAGGTTCTTATTGTCGATTAAAATGTTGGTCTGTGAAAAGGGTATACTCAAGATGCACCTGGAGTAGTAGCACCCTGGTGTGCGGAGGCTGTGGATATCACAAATAAGGGGGGAGACAAATGAGAAGGTAAGGGGTAGATGGGTGCAAGTTGCGATGAGATTGTGAGGGAAGCCAAGGAAGGAAGTGGTTGTACAAGGGGAGGAGCACGATTCCGACTAGAGAAGAGGCAGAGGATAGCGGAAGGTCCTGTTGCGATCAGGACGCAAGACTGTGAAGGAAAACCACATGTGACGAAGTGACCCTACAGTGACGACGAGGATGACTAGGCCTAGGCTACACCCAGAATGACGGTAAGATCAAACATCTGTATCAATGTACCCATGCCTTCACACACTACTCCAAACACCAGAAAAACTCCAATTCCCACGTCGACTTATCCGACGTGCCAGAAATAGTCTAGTAATAGATCAACATCTGTAGGAAGACGGCCTAGGATGGTGGGCGACGACATGAAGCTACCCTTGTTCCATGGAAAGGGGACCGATGATCCCGAGCAGTACTGGTTTTTATGTGAAGTAGTATGGACTGTTAGACAGGCCACTAATGATGATGTAAAGAAAGGACAATTAGTGACTACTCTGAGGGGTCGCGCACTCGATTGGTTTATGAAGTTTATCCAAGTTCCTCAGGGGACTCTGCTGAAGACATTGGATGAGATCCAGACGACAATAATCAAGGAATTTAGAAAACTGAAGTCGGAAGCACAATACATTACAGATTTGAAGGAAATTAAGCAATTCCCTAATGAGACTGTATGGGACTTTGATTAGAGGTTCAAAACACTGATGGCCAGAGCCATTTTTTCTATGAGTGATGTCCAACATAAAGAATGGTTTATTGCCGCATTGGTTTCTCATATTCAACAACCATTGATGCAGCAAAAGATAGCGACGTAGTGTGAAGCCTTGGATATTGCGATGAAGCTCATAGCTTCACCTATTGGGGATAGTGCATTAAGGATGAATCAAATTTAGGAGCAGCTAGCAAACATCACACTCCAGCTGCAGGATATCAAGAAAGGTAAGGAGTAACACGTAGATCTCTGGTGTACTCGATGTCATGTAGATGGCCACACCAAAGATACTTGCCCCAAATTTAGAAACTATCTGTTATCTAGAGTTCTGAACCCATTAAGTAGTGGTGGTGTACCTTGGTGTCGCATATTCCAAGTCTATGGACATCAACATGATGAATGTAGCTATATGTAAAAGATGGTGTCAAATCCTGCCAATTTATACTGTTCATTCTATCGCTCAGTCGGGCAAGAGGATAGAGACTATTGGGCATACAATCTGCTTTAGGAAAGAACTTACTACTCATATTTTGTGAAGAGAAAAGGCCACCGTGTAGTCCAGCAACTGCACCTGTAGCCTCAGATGGTCATTTCTCAGCAAAAACCGCATTACACACTGCCGTTGCCGATGCAGGTTTTTTCGCCACATCCGCAGCCACAGGTCGCGCCAAAACCGCAGCTCACACCATAGTAGCCATACAATCAAATGCCAAAGGCCCAAGTGCAGTCATAATACGTTCAAGTAGTGCACTTTTTTCAGCAACAACCGAATCCCCCACCACAATAGGTAGTTCATCCGCAGTACCCATAGCAAGGGGGATTTTGTAGAGGATTTTGAGGCAGAGGAGGAGGTTTTGGATGAGGTCGTACATATGTCAAATGCTATAATTGTGGACTATTAAGGAATTATCAGAGAGAATTACCACACTTGCAGTGATCATGCAAGTACTGTGTAGTGATTGATCATATCTTGGATAACTTCCCACATTTAATCACAAGATGGAAAATCGGAAACATTCCGTATTTCCAAAATCAAGCCCAGTTCCAGACTCAGAATCAACTACTAGCCCTGAACCAGTTACAGAGCCAGGCCCATAATTAAGTTCCACTCCAGAACTAGATCATGAATTAGCCAATGAACCCACTAGTGAACCAGAATCCACCACTAGCTCAAAATCCACCACTAGCTCAGAATCCATCGATGAACCAGACCCAAGGTCCAACAGTTGCGATGATTTCAGTAGAGCCCAGAACACAGGATGTCGACGTCGTCGTTGTTTCTCGCGAAGGTGTAATGACGAGGGATGATGGACCTCGGCTACAAGTTTGATTAGCTAGGAAGAAGAAAGCGGTGTTTGATATTATGACTGAAAAAGAGACATTTGTTGAAACTCAGGACGTGATCAGAGGCAATCTTGGCAAGATGTCTGTCTATGAAATACCATCTGCTTTTGATTTATCCTTAGAATAAGGACCATCACGAAAACATGGTACCTTGCAGTAGTTCTTTGAGAAATGCTTACCACTAGCATGAGATCCATAGGATCTTGTTGATCTAGAGAGGTTGTTGTACCATCCAGGAAAGGAGCTGAAGGAGTACGCAGTGAACTCCTTGCAGAAGAAAAATATAGGTAAAGAGATGCATATGAATATCCAAATTGGTGACTATGAGGTGGAATCAATCATCCTAGACCTGGGATCGGATGTAAACATCCTGACTAAGTAGACCTAGTAGAAAATGGGGATCCTAACGTTGGGTTGGTCCCCTATGCAGCTGCGATTGATGAACCAAGCTAAGGTGCAACCCATTGGACAGGTAATGAACTTGGTCATTGATGTTGAAGGTATGAGAACACATGCTGACTTTGATGTGATTAAAGTTGTTAATGGGGAAGGATCCCATATCATTCTATTTGGGATTGGATGGGATAATGAAAGTATGGCAGTGATTAATTTTAAGAAGCGCATGATGACATTCGAGAACCAGGACTTTAGAGTCATCGCACCCATGGGTCCAAGTGAGGGCCGAAGATGCTTTGAACCTATGAAGGATGAAGTTGTCAAGGGGTAGGTTCATGCATACAACATACCCTAATACTATATACACCCTACTATCAAGGGGGAACATGGCTAGCGTAGTGCTAGCTCCACGTCCTTTGATTCTGATGATGTGCTCGAAAATTGGCAAAACTGCATGCATGAGATGTCCTTTAGAAAGCGTGGTCTGATTACACAATCTCTTCGCCATGTTGCAACTAAAATTGTTGAATTGCCAGTATATGAAGGGTTACCTGAGCTGTTTGTATTTTTAGAAATATTTGAGGAAAGAGTCTCAGAGCCACAAGGACTATTAGCACTGGAAGAAGCATTGAAGGTTATTCCTACCCGCTGGTGGGCAGCTCATAAGAAAATGATTACTGGATGGACGAAGTGTCGCAGGATGATGACAGTCTGTTTTGGTGCCATAGAGGTGTACCACGTTGGGAAGTATGATGGGAATAATGACCCTAACAACCATTTTGCGGAGTGTCAAACACTATGGGCAGTGCGGCCAAAGGATGAATGGTTCCATGCCTTTATTCATACCTTGGAGGAAATGCCGAGGTCCTGGTACGTATCTGTAGAGATGCATAGAGAAATAACTGCCTAGGAGGAGTTGACGGTTTATTTCGCCCACACTTTTAGTTTTGCAAACACCAATATGGATGTCCACAATTCACTTCAGATCCTTCAGGATGTAGTCTTGAAAGTTGTGCCAATCGTATATCCTATGGATCCACATGCGCATTTCCACATGAAATCGATGATGGAATGCTATAACATGTCTGGCGAGCCAAAGGATGATGATGAGTTACGAAATATTAATATTTTGGAGACCAAAGGGAGTCATGATGTCGCAGCACCGAATGTACCAACCGATCCCATGACTCAGCCGTTGAGGATTAAGAAAGTTAACATTGGGATGGATGAGAATACGAAGTTTGCAAATGTTGGGGATTACTAGGATGAGGATACCATGGACAAGATCATAGAACTCCTGCATGAGTTTTAAGGTCTGTTTCTGACAAAATTTTCAGAAATGAAGGGGATATTGAGTGACCTAGGGGAAATTAAAATCCTGTTGAAGCCAAATGCCAAACCAGTGCGACATCGACCATATCATCTAAATCTGTGATACAAGGATAGATTCAAAGCTGAGCTTGATCGCATGTTGGATGCTGGAATCATTGAAGCCATCGAAGAGTCAGAATGGATCAGTCCTATGGTGGTCCAAGACAAGAAAACTGGAGAAGTTTGGATCTGTGTTGACCTCAGGAAACTTAACGATGCTTGTATGCATGACCCGTTTCCAACACCGTTCACTGATGAGGTACTCGAAGGAGTCGACGGTTAAGAAATGTACTCCTTTATAGATGGGTTTTTGGGTTATCACTAGATCAGAATCACCAAGGAGGACCGACATAAAACAACATTGGTCATTAGATGGGGATGTTTTCAATATACAGTGATGCCTTTTGGGTTGAAGAATGCCCTTGCGGTATTCTCTCGGGTCATCGTTGTTGATTTTAAGGATTTCATTCAAAATTTCTTACAGGTGTACATGGATGATTGGACAGTGTATGGTCTAATCAAGGATCATTTGGACAACCTTTGAATGATGCTGGAAAGGTGTCGCCAACACTAGATTGCGGTGAACTCCAAAAAGTTCATTTTTTGCGCCCCATTTGGCATCCCGTTAGGTCATATTGTGTGTAATCAAGGGTTACTGGTCGACCCTGCAAAGATAGCTCTCATATTGAGTTTTCCCCCACCGACCAATGTAAAGATGCTTCAGCCAACGTTGGGGCAGATAGGATATTATCAGAAATTTATCAGAGGATACACTGCGATCATTGCCCCTATGGAGAAATTATTGAAGAAAGACGCAATATTTGAGTGGAGTCTAGAGTGTCAGAGTAGCTTCAACATGCTAAAGGACAAGATGGCTTCAGCACCAATACTGGTATTCCTAGATTGAAATAAGGAGTTCCACGTTCATGTTGATGCATCTTCTGTTGTACTAAGAGTAGTGCTCATGCAGCTAGGCGACAATGACTTAGATCACCTTATTGATTTTGCAATTCAGAAGCTATCATTTGCAGAGAAGAATTATACAACCATGGAGCGCGAAGGGCTAGTGATGGTTTATGCATTGCAAAAATTCAGGAATTATCTTCTAGGAGGTCAATTCAAGATGTTTACTGACCATTCAACTTTGAAGTATCTGGTCAATAAGCCTGTGTTGGGGGGAAGATATGAAGATGGCTACTCCTCTTTCAGGAATATGATTTTGAGATCATCATGAAGCCAGGTCGCTTGAGATGCTAGCCATGATCATTTGTCCAGAATTGAGATGGGTGAGGAACCTACTAACATTGAAGATGGACTACCAGATGCACAATTATTGTGAGTTGACATGGTAGATGACCATTATGCACCAATCATTAAATTCTTAGCAACGGGAGTCAAACCAGAAGAAATTTCCATGAGTCAAAAGAAGTAGTTGATGTTTAAAGCTTCTTATTTTCAGTTGATTTCTCGACACTTGTATAAGATGGGACCTGATGAAATTTTGCGACGGTGTGTCCTCCCGCGTGAACAAGAGTAGATTTTGGAAGAAGCGCATGCTGTCATAGCTGGGGGACACTATGGAGGACAAGCTATTGTGAAAAATATGCTTCGCACAGGGTTTTGGTGGCCCACTCTTCATAATGATGCAGCAGGCTATGTGCAGAGATAAGATGTTTGTCAACGAATTGGAAAACCATCACAGCGAGATGAGATGCTGATCATACCCTAGGTAACTCTGCAACCTTTTTATAAATGGGCGGTAGACTTTGTGAGTTCGATCAATCCACTTGGGAAAAGAACTGGTGTGTGATATATAATCACTACGATGGATTATTTGACAAGATGGGGAGAAGCTGCACCAGTTGTGGACTGTACTACTGCGACGACATCCAGATTTCTATTCGAGAATATTGTGATGCGGTTTGGGTGCTCGAGATAATTGATGAGTGATCAGGGTAGTGATTTTATCAACCACACAATACGAGCGCTAATAGAATACTTGCAGTTTTAGCACAAGAAAACTAAACCATACCATCCGCAGGAAAATGGAATGGTGGAGGCATTCAACAAAATATTGGAGCACGCACTTACCAAGGTATGTAACACTAATCGAGCTGAATGGGACCTAAATATTCCTGTAGCACTGTGGGCCTATAGCACCACATGCAAGAGATTGATGGGAAAAACAACATTGAAATTGGTATATGTGCAAGAGGCAGTTATGCCTATGGAATACATCATTCCTAGTGTGCGCATTACTGTTTCAATCAAAATGGATGATGATGCTGTGCTAGATAAGTGCGTAGCGCAATTCATACAACTCGATGAAGACCATTTCATTGCGGGTTTCCACCAGCGTGTTGATAAATACTGATAGAAGGCGTGGCATGATCGCCACATAAAGAACAAACACTTTCAGCAAGGGGATTTGGTGCTGCTACATGACATAAATTTCTTGAAGCATCCAGGTAAGCTACAAATGCATTGGCTTAGTCCATATCTTGTCAATTCTATTATCTCTGCGGGTGCAGTTCAATTACAATAGTTAGATGGCATGGTACTACCAAAGATTTTGAATGGCAGTCGTATGAAGCCCTATCGGATGGAGGAAGGGTCGCGCAATACCTGAAGCACTGTGATCTGAAAAAAAAAGAGATAGACGAGAGAAGGGCATGCCAAGATGGAGCAGCTGTGCAAGAATAGGAGTTAGTTGCATAGAGTTGTTGGACCAAATGTGGTAGCCAAAGGGCTGCGATATAGTCAAATTCAACAATAAATTAAAATAGTTAGTTGGCGGTGCTTGTTGAAATGATGTGCATTTATGGATGATCCGACCGTTGGATTGACAGAATCGATGATGGATCTAGGTGATTAATGAAGGATTCAGTCGTGATGGAGGCATATGATTTAGTAATGAGTGGCTGCATGTTGTAAGAAGGTCCTTAATACAGGTCGAAAGCACCAAGTGAGATGTGTTGAGTTGAATTACAGAGAGCAGTTGAAGCTGAGTTTTGTTGAGAGCAGTGTGTGAGTTGCATAGTGAAATAGAGGGTGTGCGCTAGGGCAGTATATTGGTCCAGTATCATGAGAAACACTGAAACAGTAGAAGTATTGAATGAGCACGAGTCCCTGGTTCGATCAACTGCCATTGTCAAAGAAATAATGAGCATTCCAATTGGATCATTAGCGATTCCATAGGGGAAGCGAAAGGCCCAGAGTCCAATCTCAACACCACCACAAAAGTGGCATACGAGAACTTCCATCAGAGCTCAAGGGGAAGGAACTACCCAGATGGGGCCCTCTAGCTCGGGAGCAGTTGAGTCGACAGTTTGCATAGGGATATCTGTGAAGGATATTCCAGGGTACATTGCTCCTACCTACCGTGGTGTGAAACCTCGACGCCTGACCAAAAATCAGAAGTATCATCCCAAACTACCGTTGCTGCCGGAAGGGATGACCTACACTATTGGAATTATCCCTGCGTTGATTGAGATGAAGTATGAGGACCATGACTTGTTGTTGTAAAAGGACGTAGTGGATGAGCCCTATGAGTCATTTCCTGCGGTCTCCACGTAGCGGAAGGACTGAACAACTCTGTACTGTTGGGGATTATCAACATGCCACATTTTGGGTGGTTGAACAAAGAAAATGCATGCGTCAAACAACTTTTGGCATGTTTTCATGGAAGAACGTTGTGGTTGGACACACCAATCATGCTCACGGTGGATTTGATTTCGGAGATCACGGGATTACCGAAGGATGGGGAAGACCCATCGCAATATTTCAAAGGACAAGATAATGATAAGCATTTGGCAGCTTAGTTGAAGGAGCGATATGATTTGCAATGCAATGGAAGAGCCTATTGCATTGACAACATCAATGACAAAACGGTGTGTGTTGGTGCATGAATAATGGCGAGTAAGATTGTTTGAAAGAATTTCCCTATTTAGTGCACTTTGGGAGTTATTGCATGTGTGGAGAAATACGCCAAGGGAGTCCAAATGAATTGGTCCCTCTTTTTGTTGAATCAGCTAACAAAGGACATGGTCGCAGTCCAGTCTAGAGAGCGGACTTTTTCTTATAGTTGGATACTAATCTTGATTGCATTAGTGGCTTGGATGGAGCTAGAGGATTACCCTACCAAGGTGTGCAAGGGTGCATGGTATCAAAATTTTGGTGGGTGGAGGAGGATAGTGGGCAAACAGATTGTGCGATCCACTTTTGGGTCTACTGGGAGGTTTTGCAACCAGCAGCGGTCAAAATACCAAGGTTATTAGATGTAGCAGCAGTAAAATATCAGTGTATTATGTGGATCGACATCATACAGCACACTCTTCAGATCTAGGCATGTCGCAGCCCTGATAAATAATGTCTACCCATGGACTATAAGGTGACAGATGAAGAATTGGAAGTAGTGGTTTAGGATTGGACGATAGAATGACGCGATCCAGTGAATGCAGATGAAGTATCAGAGGGGCCACCTACAGAGGCCCCTGAAGAGGCTACGCGCCCAAAGCAGAGTCTTCATGAGTTTGATGGAGAGTTGTCAACCGATACTGAAATGGATGCACATCGCCTCCTCGACGAGATCAGAACGAAGCACAAAATGGAGCAGGATGCCGACAGTAGTTTTAGATCTGTGTTGGAGGTCCAATTATAGCGGCTTACTAAGGTTTCCATGGATAAATATGATATAGTAGCGACTGCAATGAGCCGATACACGCAGGAAGTCTTTGCTGAGGTAAGAAATAAGTTGTATTCTATTTATAATGTTGTTTTACAGAGAGCACCAGAGAGTGCCACTGTGTAGGAATTCCCATTGATTAGCATTGAGCTGTGAGATAGGAACGTCTAGGTTCCCTAGACTGCAATCGACGTGGAAAATGCAGATGTGACTTGATCACTATACCAGCTGCAAAGTATCACCTTAGATATCAACAAGCTATCGACCCAGACTTTAGTATAAATACAACGGGTGGGCATCTAGGAGTTGGCTGACAGGCAGAAGGAGCTCAATGACTAGTACCTGTAGTCACAGGACAAAGATGAGAAGCTTAGGAAGGAAGTAGAGGGGGTGAAACAGGGAAAGGAGTAGCTCGTAGCAGAAAGAGAGCAGGAGATTGAAGCCTTGAATATGGTGCAAGATGAATTGGCGAGGAAAGTTGCCGTAAAGATTACTGCATTGAAAAAGGAAATCGACTGCCTTGTTATTGAAAAGGCGCAGCTAGTTTCTAGTAGGGGTGAGGTCGAAGAGGCTGTTGATGCGACCTGTCAACACATCCACAAAATCACAACATAACTGGATGTAGTTGCTAAGGCCAAGAGGTTTGGAGAAGTCATTGTGCAGCTCTAGATGAACAACAGCCTGCTAAACACCCTGGTATACCTGGACACACCACCAGTGCAGGTTGCAGAGCTAAAGACCGCCATTGAAGATATTGCATCACAGTTTGATGAACTAGAGCAAGATGCTAAGAAGGTTGTTGAGGTCATGACCCATTTTTGGGGTAATATTGTTAATGATGAGCAACTAGAACAACTTACAACACAATTGCAGGAAGCCGAGAACCAGTTGGCTACACTAAAGAAATTGTTGCGGACCATGCTACCCATTTGTCCATAATGCGATCCACCGAGTTAAAGGAGCTGCAATAGTAGGTGGTAAAAGCTTAGGAACGACAACGGAAACGCAATGACCAACTTGACAAGTTCCAAGATATTGGAGCCCAACTGTTGGCAAAAGCTATTGTTGCGCTGCAAGATGTGCAAGACGGTAAGAAGGAAATCAATGCAAATATAGTGGGGCACCCATTGAAGCAGGATCGACTTATGTTTCAAGATGTTGCTGAGAAAGTCTGAGCACAAGTCATCAAAATTTCTCAACAATACGACGACTTCAAGATGAAGACCAACAAGTTCACCATGTCCATCTGAAGTGGCTCGAGGACGAGCCACAATACTGTGTTGGGGGCCTGTTGGCAAGGGGTTAGAGATAAGTGAGTTGCATGACATCTAGGATGCTGCACATACTCACGTGGCAAAGATAGCACGATAGGCGGAAAATAGTCCACTTTTTGATATTTTCGTACTTATTGACCATTTCTTCGAAATATTTGTCCTTAGTGGTTAAGTTAGTTAGAAGTTTGTTAGAAGTGGACCTTGAGTGTAATGGCGCAAGACTACAAATAGAATAATTATGCATGTAAGAGACACAATTCAGGAGAAGAGATACATGGGGAATGAATTCTGGATGTAATCGGTGTCTATTTTGATATGCGAGTTTTTCTGCGGATTTAATATGATGTGATGTGGGTTGATCTGAGCTTCTATTTCCTATTTTCTACGATTCTAATGTTGAATGATGAATAGATCTACATATGAATGGATAATGTGATGCTTTCATCTTTTAGATCTATTTTTCCCATTGGTAGATCTATAGTAATGATGAATGACTAAATGCAACATGATGAATGATTCAGTAAGTAAAGTAGATATGGAAATTAAGCTGATGAACATTTGATTCCCCAACCCTCCTCTATACTGTGGAAACATGGTTCTGACAGCTCTCCCTTGAACATCTCGGGTGAGACCTCATCTACTCCGCGGGTGTTGCTGGACAGGGTAAAAATTGTTTGGGCCGATGCTCAAGGAGATCATGGTGTGTTGAGTGTCGACAGATTGGAACCCCTATCGACTAGGATTTGTTGGTCTAGGTTGCACCAATAATCATTCATCAAAACCTCAACCTCCTCATGAGTTAATTAATGACGTAAAATGGAATCAACCCCATGATGGTACAAAGTGTTATCCACAATGAGGTAATTCTTTGATACGTCGCTCATCTCATGAGAGGTGAGAAGGAACCTTCAAAGTTTGCAAGTATAAAATGATGTCCCCATACCATGGGTCAGCAATCGAGATGAGAAATATGTGCTCATCAACGAATGAGTCTTCATGAACTTCTCCTTCATCCAAACTTGAAAAATGAGAGATAAGCTTAGCAAAAATAAATGACTTCTTTGACTTTGTCGAAACAAATTCGAGGTCAAACTCTTGCAATATCACAATCCACTTATTGTATTTCCCCTATCATCCTTCGAGTGAGGATGAACTGAAATGGATTAATGTGAGCTACAACAAAATTTTGGTGAAGAAGGATGTAATGTCTCAAAAACTGAACCACATGGATGGTAGCTAAGGGAAACTTCTCAACATGGGTATAACGAATCTCCACATCAATAAGGTTTGGGCTAAGTTAGTATATGATATGCTCCTGAAGCTCCTCATCCTCTTGAACCAACACCATGCCAATCATCTCTTGAGATGCGACCACATATATCAAAAAGTCACGGCTATAGTCAGGTGGACTAAGCACGGGGCCTGATTCCAAGGATTTCTTCAAAGCATCAAAAGTCTCCTGGGCTCGCTCATCCCAGATAAATGGAGTGTCTTTCTTCAACAAACTCATGAAGCCTCTAGTCAAATTGGAAAAATTAACTACAAATATTCGCAAGAAGTTCGTCATACCTTGAAAACACTGAAGATGTATAATGTTACACGGGGGAGCTGAAGTATTGACTCAACCTTCAAAGGATTGACCCTTATACCCTCCTCGAAAATAATGAACCCTCGTAAATGACCAACCTTCATGCAAAAGATGCACTTATGAGGATTTAACCAAATTTGATAACGACGACATATTTAGAAAACCAAACAAAAATGATGAGGATGACGCATCCTCAAGTGAGAGTGAGAAGATAAGTCATCCAAATATACTTCAATAATATTTTTAAGGTCGTGAAAGGAAAAGGTCATGGCCCATTGAAACGTATATTCTGGTATGCAAACGTGCCCCAAAGACAAATAAAATCAGTTTTGTGTTGGTCCTCGGGTTTAATTTTGATCTGATTATAGCCAGAGAAGCCGTCCATAAAGGATTAAAATTTGACCCCCACACACTCATCCAAGATTTGGTCAATAAATGGTGTAGGGAAATTATCCTTATGACAGGCTTGATTTAAATCTCTAAAATCAGTGCGTACTTGGATCGTTCCCTGCTTCTTATCCACCAGAATGGGGTTTGACACCCATTTCATCAAGGGAACATGATATATGAAGCCAACTTTGAGTAACATCTCTATATCTTCCTTAATCGTAGGTGATTTCTTAGGATTCATTGCTCTCAAATGTTGTCGAACATGCTTAAGATCCAGATAGGTTTTGATTTCATGCTCGACGATGTGAGGGTCAATTCTTGGCATTTCTTCATACGATAAGCGAACACAATTTAAACAACTCGGTGTACTCTTTAATCTCATCGAGGAATAATCCCCCCCAGTGTACACATTTTCAATCTTTCCAGGAACGCAAGAAATATTGATAGGTATAGTTGGTGATAAGTTAGCCACGTTCAGCCACGTTCCCTTCAACATACTTGCTAGGAGAGCCTAATGGGACTACGGGCCTACCAATTGTTTCACTAAATATCACCTTAAATTCATCACTCTCAATATCATAAAGCTTAGGGAGGAAATAAGATCTATGATGCAACTATCCCCAAGGTTGTTCTAACCCAGACATAGCCCCGAGAATAGCCTCATCCAATGGAAAGATGTCATTGAGGTAGTCATGTGAGTGATATGATGACATTTCCCAAGCAGGAAATGCATAAGGGTCCTTTTCTTTCATTTGCAAAGAGGAAGGACTAGAATCTACAACCGAATCAATATTAGCTTGATAAGCCACCATGGTTGTAGGCAATGGCATATCCATCTCGGTAGGTATAGAAACTTCACTTGAAATACTCAGAGAAGGAAGAGTCCAAGGATCCTCCATATGTGAAGTGAAAAAAGGAACTGAAACCAATGATGCTGAAGCCTTACCAAGACTAGAACCGATCATAAGAATGGGCGCGACACAACTAAAATTTCCCATTAACGAAGGATACATGCCCACCCCAACATTCTTAGTTGCCGGCTAAGAATGATCGATAACCAGGATAGAAGCTCCCAATGATGCTTTTGAACTAGAATTATCAAAGGATATTTGATCGACCATCACAACCTTCCCATCCAAAGGAAAACAAACAACCCATAAGAGTGATGACATGACCGCTTGCATATTGTAAATCCAGTTCCTACCCAGTAAAAGATTATAGTCAAGGGGCGCATCAACCACCTTGACCTCCATCGTAACGGTATTATTTCCCAATTAGAACTCAAGGGAAGGAAGAATGTCGTGCGACCGAAATGATATTCCATCAAACACAGTTAACATGCTTCCTAACTTAGACAACGCAGGAGAACCCAACCCCTTTCAACATGACAAAGACATCACAGAAGCCGCAACGCCCTCATCAATCACTGTGTGCTTGATGGTGTTCTTTAGACACTCTACATGCACCAAGAGGGACACATAGTAAGGAAAGAGAGGTTGGAATCCATGAGTTTCAAATTTGATCATAGAAGGAGATCTTCCATAAGCCACCCCAAGAGCAGACAACAAGGATTTCCTTTACAGAGGAAAAGTCTGAAGAACTTCTACTGCATACATCACATAAGCAGTCTGGCCCAAATCCTTGATGATAGAATAGTTCTGGGTAGCTCTAGAATTAGGACCTTATGCCCCAAATGCTTCAAGACTCCCTTAGGAATGTGAGGTGGAGCTTCAGGCTTATCACTAGGTTTTTCAATACGTAAAGGGCTCTCAGGTGGAGCAGGTTCTTTTACTAGGTCTGATTGTGACGTACGATAGTCTTTAGAATGATTCACAACATTTGTGGCATTCACCATCACCCTGTTAATGCCCGACGGGTTTTAAGTCCCACCAGAAGCACGACCAGGATCCACGGTCCTTGAGTTCATATTCTAATTTTGTGGTAAAGGATTCGTCAGCATAGCTGGGCCCTGTGTGATGAACTTCGAGGCATCTTCCATTCGAGGGCACAAGTGAGTGAGGTGATCATCCCCACACAACTTACAAAGAAATTTAACCCTACGCTTAGGTTTCTTGTCCCCCCAAGAATTGTTTTTGCTGTTCTTGTCATTATTATCATTTTCATTCTTATTCCCACCCTTTTGATTGTTTTTACCTTTCTTTTTATTTCGTCCAGATTTCTGGTTACCTTTTTGGTTCGACGATTGCACTGAAAGTACCTCCGCTTTTTGGGTAGGATGAGACGAATCTGTAGCTTATCTCGACACAAGTTGGTTAGCAGAAACATTATTCATTTGGTTTGTAACCAAGATTATGGGTTTAGCACTCGTGGAGCCAACAATGGCATCAGCATGTGGCCCAATTTTAAGCTTAGGGTGGAAATTGGATCTAGTTTCATTCAGTATGATCTCATACAAGAGCCCAGATTGAGCATAAATCAAATCAAATTCTTGAGCTCTAAAGATAGCTTGCTCCTCATTTTGCACTCCGGATGTGGAAACATCCTTCACTATGTAAGGAAATAAAGACTTGAGAAACCATTCCAAAAAGAACTCTGGTGGTATAAAGGCCTTAATAAATCTCTTCTGTCTACGCCACTCTTGAATGTGATCATATATATGCGTGGATTTGTCCTACCAAAATATTGACAAGAGTTCAGTACCGGCATTGTAATGCATGGGTAGTTGAAAGTAATTGAGGAAGGTCATAGATAGGTCATTAAACGATGTATAAGTCCCCCCAAGAAAATATATGTACCACTTCGCTGCAAGCCCTGTAAGGGTGTGTTGAAATAGACTTAAACGAACTGAATCATGATTCAAGGAATTTAAAGAGCACCAAAGGTGGAACCTCGTGACATGCTCAGCATGATCTTCACGAGTATTTTCTTCAAACTTTGGAATGTCCCAAGGAATCTTGGCGGGAACGAATGACCATGCCGAGTCATGAGCAACCGAATCATTTGTCAATCTTGACAAGTCAAGTAGATTTAGCATTGCAAGGAAAGGGAGTCTAGGTTTAGGCATTTGGTTCCAAGCTCCCTGATAAGGTTGGTTCACATAGGTTTGATTATTATAGACACCATGGCCTTGGCTAGTGGGATAGTATCCTCCTCCCATTTGACCCATGAAGGGTTGCATATTGTAGTTTGGAGTACCTTGAGGCTGGGGTGCTACGAAGCCATAGTTAGGAGACTGATAAGCGGGTTGATACCCATACCCATAAGGTGTATACGTTTGTCCATAATCTGTTCCATAGGATGGTCCATAAGACTGTTTGTAAGATGGCCTATAAGACTCTCCATAAGACTTCCCATAAGCCGGTCCATGATATAGTCCATACCTGGCTGAAACATAAGCAGGCACATAGCCTTGTGATGCTACAGTGTGACTAGACGTGGGATGAACATGGATAACAGTAGAACTATGGCCCGAAGGACCACTAGACTTAGGAGGAGGATGTGTCATCAAAAAACATTTGAAGGAACTGGTGTTGAATATGATGGAATATGTGAAGGAATGTAACTTGTGCCCCCAATATTCACATGTCTAGGATCAGGTCCCCGAATGGGGACAACAGTGCTAGGTCTAGGATGTTTGTGTGAAGGAGCATCCACCACAGGGATGGAAGGTGTAATATGAATAGTGCTACCAAACCTCTCCACATGGAAAGGAAGGGAAGTGCCCCCAAGCGCAACACCAGGGTCAACACCTAATTCCACATTGGGTTTCAGACCGATCTCAGGAAGATCAGGCATGCCATACCTAATCATGCTAGTGCTAGTGGATGCATGGTGAGTCTCATATTTTGGACTACATGACCAATACCGATGATTCATGTAGCCTAGAAATTGTGAAGGATCATTAGGAGATGTCACATCTATAGAATGGTCGGATCCCAACGGACTCCCATATGTGCTTAAAGGTTCATACTCCCATACAGGATGAGGAAGATGAGGGATGTTTAGGATCTCAGGCTCATGACCACTCATGGTGTGTGAATCAAAGTGAGAGTTAGTCCACCTGGACTATATGGTTCTCTCTCCCAAAGGAGGAGGAGACTTAGAAGGTGGAAGTCATGCTAAACGAAGAGAATGACGAAGCACCACAACCAGATCCACAATGAATCAACAAAAAGAAAAGAATCAATCTAACTACACAAACCTAAGCAATCTAGCGTATACAAAGCACACTCCTAAAAAATCTACAGCAAAAAACAAGCAAACCAAGGGGAGGATATGTGAGCTCCTAAATGCACCAGGTATTCCTCGCCTAGTAGAGTCTTGAGACTCCCATACACTACAAGCAGAGGTTCGTAACCAATTATAGTGTCCCTCAACTTCAATGCATAAAGTGACTATGCTGTATGACCCCTACCTGGCCAGGACACCTACAGAATAACCTCTATAAGTACCCCCTGCGATACCTAGGTAAGGAAACTAAGGTCACCCCAATATAATCAATGTTGAGGAGGACAGTCGTATATGGCATCGATCGTATGGGAAGGGTAGTGATTCCCGAAGCCTGAAAGCACAACTGGTACCCCAAGGGTTCACCGAGTCAATACCTCAAAGGCCCCCAGATACGAATACAATCATGGAAATATCTATGGCACTCACAAAAGTGACCAAGGGCTATCCCAATCACAATTTCTCTCACTGCCTTGTGCTTGAATCTTGTGTAAGAGGAGCTTCTTGAGAAACACTAATTATACCAAGGATTTCTCACTCTCTCCTGGATAGACACGTAATTGTTGTTGTTTAGTAGTCTTGGAGAATTGACTCACAATGAACTATTCCAAGACACTAAAACCTAATCTTGTTGGTGAACCCTATAAAAGAAAAATGCGTAGCTCATTTTAATTAAGCGTTGATTTTAATGGCTGTTATTACTCAAAAGGAAATGGCTATGCAACTAGTGATATGAAGAATCAACAGTGAAATAAAAGTGCACACCTAACAAACCATGCCAAGTGCAAATCTTTGTCGAATGAAAAATAGGGTATGCCACTATATGAGATGCATTTTTCTTCCTTCAAATGAGAGTGCAATCATTCCTAAATGAACACCTAACTAGAATTCAGCAAGCAAAACCTAAATCAAGTACCACGTGAAATGCAAAAATGCAAGGATTCATAATGATGCAAAAGAATTTTTTTTTTGCATTTTTAAAAATAAATGAGATATAAAAAGAACTAACACACTCTACAATTCTCAGACCCTACAACCACTCACAAACAATAGCCAAGCAAGGAACCAAGACCAAAGAGACCTAATGCACTAATCCCCCCCCAAAAAGAAATGAATGAAAAGAACAAAACCTAATTAAAAACAAACCAAAAGGGGTCTCTGGTTAGAAACAGAGGCTGTATATAGACACCAACAGTACCGAAGAAGACTTAGCAATCATCAAAAATCACCCAACAACACTCAATCATCCATAAAAAGATCAAAATCAAAGCATATGCGACTGTATTCTATAAACCTGCATACATACATAGGAATTCAAGAGAAAACCACGTGTATACGCGAATGTAATGAAAATACTCGCATACAGGAAGAAAAAGGAAGAAAAACAGGGAAAACAGATAAGCCAAGACCAAATTACTCCTGTAGGACACTACTGGGAAAACATACCTCCAGACACAAAAACAGAGAAATAAAGAGCAATTTAAACCCATTGAATACCTAATCCCCAAAATAACTAGGAACCTCCCCAGTGGAGTCACCAATCTTTTTATGGAGAGAAACTTCCTATGGCTTGGGAGTACCACAACATACAATATGACACCAGAAATCAATCTTTCCAAATATGCAAGAAGATTAAGAAAATCTAACACTAAGGGATATCAAATCGTACCTTATTCCGGACGGTTGAAGTAGATCCCCTTGAGCTTTTCCAATGCAATTGCAATTATGATTTTCTCTCAACAACAACAAACAAAGCAAGCATGATATATATAAATGTGTTAGAGCTATCGTAGCATATATAATCAACCATGTATAAGAAATTAAATACATCCATGGATTCAATATTCATATTTAAAATGCACATGAATTGGACAGGAAAATATATTTCTATTAATAAATCAGAGATACGATAGTGACAAACTCTGTCGGCACTTCTGCGAACCGGAGAAACCGAGTCCTCCACTTGGGCCTCCACCACTTCAATCCTCCATCTCTTGATAGCAAGCTCACAAAGAAAAGGAAAGCTTGGGAAGAACACTATGTGCTCCAAGGGAAAAAGGGATGCAGACTCAAGAATAAGCAAATATTAGGCAACAATGGACTATAGTTTCCTTTCTCTTCAATTTCTCGTCCTTCATTGTATCCAAGGGGTTCCTTATATAGCACTCCAAAGAGGTAATGGAGGGTCAAATTCAAGAGTTCTAAAGGCATTTGGAAGGCCAAGAGTCACGTTATTTGGACTCATATGAGGAAAACTCCAAAAATATTTGGACTTATGCACACATCCCGATGTACGCGGGTTTGAGGTCAAAAGTCGCGTGTACACGCGAGTATAGCTTTAAAAGTTGCGTACAAGAATAAACATGTGTTTTTAAGGGATGATCTTGGAACATCAACGTATTATATAAGTCCATGGGGTCTAAGGAGTTTGCAGAGGGACAGGGAAGGCCATAAATGTGTGATCTACCTGGTGTGGTAAAATCAGCTATAACAGTGTCCTTGCTTATTCCTTTGTCATTACTGAACTCCTTCGATAGACCAATGACAACCACATTAAAATAATTGGTAATTTTTTCGTACAAGAGTGCTTAAAGCATATTACTCTTGTTGGGTCTTGCTGTTCTTTTTTTTCAACATGTATTTAACTCTCAATTCTCATATCTTTTCATGCATTGGATTTTAAAGGTTTTTAATTCCTTCAATATGGGAAATTGAAGGAATCATGAAAGAAAATATGATCGCACCAGAACTGATGGAGAGGCAAAGAAAGAGATAAAGCGTGAAAACATGAGAAAGTTAAGAGAAAAAAGAGCAATGGAAAGAAACTTGGAGGCACATGGTGGTGACGAAGAAATGAAAAATATGAACCTGACACATGGCGGTGATGAAGG
>LPNX010255043.1:32611-54412 GCA_001517045.1 Pseudotsuga menziesii
TAATTAGAAGCTACAACAATATCGTCATTGATGATAAGTTTTTGGAGAAGATGGATTCAAGTAAAATTGAAGAAATGGGACCTCCAATGCCTGATCATACAACTCGTTATAGAGAAAAAAAGATAGTCAAAGAATATTTTGAAGGTATTTCTTTCATAGAACAATCTCAATTGTTGCATAGATTGTTAAAGCGAAAATGTCTAAGAAATGCAATGGCATTAATGGGCATTCAAAATGTCAAAGAGGCTAAATCAAATGATATTTTATCACAAAATCTGACCTCGGTCCTTGCATCACTTGCAAGAAAGCGATCTCATAATTACATGGTTTCTTGTAAAGCTATTATAACAGGGGTTGTGGCAAAAAACACTGTAACTAGTGGTTTGTTCTCTACGACTGCAAGAATGTTAAAAACATCAAGAAAAAGTTTATGGAAGCATAAAAAATTTAGGGTTCAATTATATGAGTATGATGAAGTTGCATGTTGGGGTGTTATCTGTAGGCAACCTTATCAAAATAGACTTCCAGATAATGCGAGGGACATGGTGAAATATTTTTGGCATTTAAACTATCGTGTCTTACCAAATGAAAAGGATGTTGTGCGGTGTCGTATATCGAAAGGAAACTATGAAACTCATGCCAAACACATAATAGAGATCACTCAAGTGGAAATGTTCAAAACTTTTATGGAGAGTAATGCTGATGTGAATATTGCCCTTAGCACATTTGTGAAGCTTAAACCATGGTATGTTAGGCCCATCGTTGTTCATGACACATGCTGTTGTCAATACCATGTAGAATTCGAATTATATTATGAGACATTTCTAAATTTTGGCATGCAGTGTTGGCCAAATACCCCCCCTCATTAGAGGAAATTTCAATTTAAAATGGGCCTTCCAAAAATAATACAAATTCCATGTCATCATGTATTAGCCAATCAAAATGCTTTAAAATTCAAAAAGGGAGCACCTCTTAAACAAATTTTTAATATAAATTTGGGGATAGGTATCATAAAAAAACTACTTTTTTTGTTCGTATTTTCGACATATCTCCCTGTGTTTTTACTCAAATTTTAATCGGGAGAGTTCGTTGGATGCGGAATTTAATTCCACATCCAACGAGTACCCACTTGGCATACTTTTGACGGACCCTGCTACCCCCAAAAAAAGAAATACCTGAAAAAATGTGATGATGCCCGCTACCCCAAAAACAAGAAATACCTGAAAAAATGTGATGATGGTGTCATCATCACATTTTTCAGGTATTTCTTTTTTTGGGGTAGCGGGGTCCATCAAAAGTATGCAGAGTGGGTACTCGTTGGATGTGGAATTTAATTCCGCATCCAAAGAGCTCTCATGATCCAAATTTGAGTAAAAACACAGGGAGATATGTCAAAAATACAAACAAAGTAGTTTTTTTCTTTTCTTCCTCCAAAATTAATAAATATTATTTTATTAATTTTCGTTAGGAGGTCCATTTTGAGTTGAAATTTCCTCTAATGCTTGCGAGCGTTCATGATTTGTATCTAAAATATTATGTGCGCAAGAGAATGATCAAGTATTCTATAAGAAACAATGCATCAGAGGTAAAAAATGTGAGGAATGTTCTAATTTGGCCCTTTTTAATGCTAACTACCACATTGATGCAAATGATCCTCAATTGTCAAATCGCATTGTGAAATGGAAGATATATGCTTATGTTGATTATACTCCAGTAACAGATTCCATGGTAACATCAAGAAATCTTAATTTAGTTGAAAGTGATATCTCTTTGATAGATTTTATGAATTTGTTCACGGATCAAATATATAAATATATCAACCACTCTCACTCAACGCGATGGTAGGAATTACAGTTCAAGCAATCACGATATGTATTTAGAAAAGGAATAATATTATCCATTGTCGATTTTGCTGAAAATTACACTTTCACTCCGCAAAAGGAGATATAGAGTGAGTATTATCATTCGATCAGGTATCTATACTTGTTCATATTATGTATAGACATGCAGAGCTTTATGTTGATGGTTTTGATAGCAATGAAAATAATCGTGAAGTGATTTAGGAGTATCATTTCTACATCAGTGATTATCGTACACATGATACATGTTTTGTCCAGCATTGTTTTTGTATGCTTTATAAATAATTATCAAGACGAAGGGTCACTTTTAAAGAACATTGGGTGTGGTCAGATGGTTGTGCTGGTCAGTTTATATTGGCGCGATCATTCTTATGGTTTTCTTGCCTTCGTAGAAACATGGATGTTCACCACCCATGGATATTTTTTGAAACGTGACATGGAAAAGGAGAACATGATGGTGCTAGGGATTGCGTGAAACATGCACTTAGGAGATATCAAATAAATCACTTTGCTTCTCGCCTTGCAAATTCAAATGATGTTGTTAATTGGTGCAAACAAAATTTGAGCCATGAATTCAATGAAATGATGGGTAATGTGAGAAGTTTTTTTTGGAATATTGCAATGGGTGATGTTGACAGATCAATTCCACATAATTTTTCTACAATCTTGAAAACAAGGGGCTTACACTCCATTAGGAGTAAGAAAATGAAAAATATACACACAATCGAGAAACAAAAGTAGTCTTGCTTCTATCTTACATGTATTCATGTTGTAGAGTCTTTGGTTGAGTGTCAAAACCAAACTATTAAATTTGTGAAACCATGGAGACACCCAGAATTGACACCATTGCCCCCATTTGGAAATACCAACGATGTAGAGTGCGGAAATGAAGCGCTTGTGATTGCCAAAGATTATGATCATGTTCCTGATTTGGTTAGAGAAGGTGATGTCTTTGTTTTCATTGCACCGATAGATAATACAGAAAAAGTGCATTGTTATTTATTGAGATGCACTAGGTCGAAAAGCACGTTGATGGAAGAATTTAAAGACTAGTCAAATTATATGTATGAAGTGGGTTTTATGGTTTTAATGGGACATTTCTTTGCAGAAGTAAGGAAATGTAAATATCATATTATTTTTCAATCCTACAAGTTAGATGTTATATGTTCTCAATACAATCATTTGGTCATAGCATCCCGGTTGCAGTTGAAGGAAGTGAAGAGTAGGAAAAATTCCAAGAATTGATAATGGAAATTGCCGATAGAAGATAATAATGCCATTATTGATAACATGCCACAGGCACATTTCATATGAATAAAGAACACATCAAGGTTGACTAATTTTTGTTCTTTTATTCTAGGGTGGGTGGGTGGGTGGGAGGGGCCAAATGGGCTTTCACCTTCACGTGGTTGGCCTCATCAGTAGAGAATATAAATATATATAATTCTCGAAACTAAGAGAAGCTCTTTCTAACAACATATCCAATGATAACTCAACTCTCATATTGAACTTGTAACTTCTCTTGCATATTGAACTTGAACTTTCTATTGCACATTGAAGTTAAACAAAAACCAAGAGCTAACCCCAAGCACATAAATATTTTGTTTTGAAATTTAGCTTGTTTTGATTCTCTTATGTACTATAAACTCTCTTTCTTGGAGTCACTAGGGTTTCTTTAGTTTTTCAGAACAACTTTTAGACTATCCCTTAGAAATTTTAAGATGAAGGTTTTGAAATGAAATTCTAGATTGTACTTGGTGAAGAGGAGTAGACGTCTTTCCTTCGAGGACATGCTCATATGATGCAACCTTGTTGAATATCCTTGGTGTGAGCTATAGTTTTCATTGTATGCATATGAACTGCATCTCTGCATATTAATGAAATTTCAATCAATTCAAAAGTGGTGCAAATTGCAAAATTGATTTTATTGTCATCTATTTGTTTATGATTTTTTAATTTCCATCACTCATGTCTTGTTGATTTAACGTAAGTAAATGGTGAATGTGTTTATGAGATTTTATATTTTAATTAAAGTAAAGGTAGATTTGTTGCTATATTTGGAGTTGTCAAAAGTGATTTTCAGATTTGTTATATGCATGATAAGATTGGACTAGAGGACAAAAACTTATTCAAACACTTTGCAATCCTATATCTTGAATTTCCTAGTGGATTAGGGTTGTTAATGATTTAAATATTGTCGTCTGTTTTTGTTGTTGTTGTTTATATATCATAACAGTCTAAGGGATAAAAATTGATGTCCATGTGTAATTTATGGTATATTTTTAAGATGACAAAAGGACTTTACAATTAATTTGTGTTCATTATTGGGTTAGAGATGTGCTCAAGAGTAGTGCACCACTTATCTCTCTTTGATTCTCTTATGTACTTTAAACTCTCTTTCTTGGAGTCACTAGGGTTTCTTGAGTTTGTCAGAACAACTTTAAGACGATCCCTTAGAGATTTCAAGATCAAGGTTTTGAGATAAAACCCTAGATTGTACTTGGTGAAGAGGAGTATACATATTTCCTTGGAGGAAATGCTCATATGATTCAAGCTTGTTGAATATCCTTTCACGCTATATTTTTCATTGTATGCATATGAACTACATCTCTGCATATTAATGAAATTTTGATCAATTCAAAAGTGGTGCAAATTACAAAATTGATTTTTTGTCATCTATTTGTTTATGGTTTTGTAATTTCCATCACTCATGTCTTGTTGATTTAACGTAGGTAAAAGGTGAATGTATTTATGAAATTTTATATTTTAATTAAAGTAAAAGTAGATTTGTTTCAAACACTTTGGTATCCTATATATTGAATTTCTTAGTGGATTAGCGTTGTTAAAAATTAAAATATTGTCGTATGTTGTTTTTGTTGTTTTTGCTTATATTTCATAACAGTCCAAGGGATAAAAATTCATAAAGTTAAGAACTAGGAAATCTCCAATTTAAATCAATTATTTATTGAACATTAATTATTTTTTGTCCATACAATTTCTACAAGGGAAACATATTGCATTCACAAATTTTGCATGGAGTAAATTTTGTTATGGATTTCTAACATCTTCACCCACTACATGGTTATTCATTGAAGATGTTTAAGTTTCTCGAACAATATCGTTTCCATTTTCCTTTGAGGTTATATTTTTTTAATTACACAACTTCCCGATAGCACAACAGATCAACTTTCACATTAACATTTGTGCGATTTGGAACAACTATATAAATAGAAAAGTATTAGGATATAGCCTAGATGATAAAGTAACTAATTTAGGCATACGATTCAAATGGTAAGCGAGCATAATTTCATCTATTACCCTCCAACCAATTTGGAAGATGAGGATGGAAGTTGTAATGTGTCTAACACCCCTTAAGCTATGGTAACAATTTGGATACTTAACAAACACACACACACACACACACACACACACACACACACATCCTATTTATTATTAAAATTGATGCATTTATTATTCATATTGTTTCAATAATAAATTGATGAATGGCTAAGTATAATGAATTAAGAAGTATTTTTTTTCTTAAAATCATTAAAATAATTAATTTTCTCATAGAGACTTTACAATGATGTTTTCATTCTAACTTTACAACGGTGTTCTCATTCTAACTTTAATACAATGTGAATCTAGTAAATGAAGGAACTATTTTTTTAAAGAAAGTAAAACTTATTTAAGTTAATTAACTTTCGATTCCACATTGGTTGTCATTTTCAAATTTACAACAATGTGCTGTCAAATAAAAGAAATCACAAGACATCTACACTCACTCATAGTTGTTTAGATGAAACAACAAGATACACCTATTCCGTTTCTTGAAAAAAATAGTTAATTTCATCCTCTCTGATGTCTCTCTATATTTTCTCTGACAACAGTTCTTTATATTAGGGTACAAACCCGGATAACAACCATTTCTTACTACCATCATATTACGAAGAATAAATACAATTTCCTAAAGCAAATATCTATGTATGAAAACCATATAGTTTTTAAAATTAGAAGTTCATCTATAATAAACATAATAAATATCCCTTTAGCAGCTTTTGTTATTATTTTAGTTCTCATTGTGTTTGCAATTTAAAAAATATTGTTGTCTTTACTGAGAAGCTACCCATGTTTAGTTCAGATTTCCATATTCATTTTTACATCTCTCCCGATGATTTAAATTTATGACACAAATGTGTTTCAAGTCATTGACTGCTAAATAATATACTTAGCTAGGATTTTCCTTCAAAGTTGGATAATCATTTAGTCATACTACTTGTAGGAGGATCTTATTGGGAGGAATTGAACCCAATGAGGAAAATAGATATTTGGTAATTCAATAACCATCTTGGGAGAATAAATCTAGAAACCAGTTCATCTTCACAAACTAATATGTAATACAATGGGTCATTGAAACAAGTTTCTATGTGATTTTAAAAATGGTTTGAAACCACAGTGCTTCCCATTAAATATTCAAGTAGAAAATTCCTTAATTACTGGATCATGCAATCGATATGATAAATATATGTACTCTTTCCTATACTTTCATATAAATTCATATATACAAGTTCATTGTTTCATGATAACAAAGAAAGAGAATCATAAGAAACAAAGTATTTGGAAGAAAGAGATGGGCACTGCATAAACTCTCCAAATTAAGTTCCAGTGTAAACCTCTATTCTCATGGGTAAAGGACAAGGTAATATTTTTGAGCCATTTTATGAAAAAATTGGGTAGCATATAATGCATCTCAAATGCACTTAACATATTGCACATTTTCAAGCACATTGAGCAAAATCGACAAGAATTACTAAGAAATCATGAGATCACTATCTTGACTAAATCTTCTACTAAAAAATCTATGTGAGGTCCAAAAAGACAAATTGATGTATTTACACTACAGTTGGTTGGATTTGGTTGATCTTATTTCAGAGACTTGGAAGTTTCATCTTTCCGGGACAAATAAAATGCAAGTCACAGTGAAAGAGACGAACGATGTTCAATCCCTTCTAGTAAGCTGTTGTTTATAGGACTGTTTGGTAGCAAGTTTGCAGACAAAGGTAATATTATTGGATTAGAGGAACTTTTATTTCCACCTAAAGACAATTAAAGAATAGGTATATTCATATCTATTCACTCCTGAATATTTTCTTCAGTTGTCACAACAGATTGACCACTTGAAGAGGGCCCAGAAGAGTTCTATTTAGAACCAAGTCCAGTTGTCCACTCCTCAGATATTTTTGATAATCTACATTTTACCCTGATATCCTCGGGATCTGGAAAAAGAATTGTCACTCTCATTTTGGAATCTTGGGGAACATATGGATGGTAATATGGATATATAGGTTGAATATGATGTTGAACAAGAGTTCCACTAAACTCCAATGTAGAGTCATAATTAGGAACCCAATTCAATATCAACAATTTGGTATACAAGGAAAATCGAAATGTGCATCTACAGGAAAACTAGAACATACCAAACACAATAGTAAAATAATGGATGTGCAGGCTTCGCAGAGTGGGCCCTCCACTGCTTCGCTCACACACAGCCAGTTATATGATCACCAAAATATAAATGGATTTCATACCATGCCAAAAAAAATTCACTCACAACTGTTTGAAATCTGAATTCTCATTGCCAAAAACGCAGAGTCTTACATAGTTTGTCGGATGGCTTTAGATGGAAAAAAGTACAAATATGTATACTACTTGTTCTAAAACTGAAATGCTACAATATTGCTACATATCATAATGGCATCTTTCCATAACCCTAATCTTGTCCTCATATCCATGAAAACAGGAGAAGATTTCTGAAATATTAAAACAGTCTTGTTTTTGTGCTTCCTGGCATCATAGGTGGTTGTCCTTGACCCGCATTGACTCGACACTTGTGAGAGATATCTCATGAAGTTGTTGGAAATAAATCCATCCTTGGACATCAAGGATTCTTCTACATATTTCAAATCTCTCCCAATCATCCTGCAAATATCCAAACCTAGGAGCATTTACAGGAAGTTATAAAATCCAGTAATTTTATTAAAATTTAGATTTAGATGCTTTAAAAACTACAAATTCGATTAATTTAAGAGTAGAAACAATTATACCTTAGTTTTATGAGCTTCAAGGTTTTAGGGGTGGAATATGAGAGTTTAAGGATGAAACATAATGGATTTAAGATATGGCTAGAAGGGTTAAGGCATCAAAAATAGGTGTCAAAATAGTATCCAACACTCAATGCAAGGAAGCACATGCAGGATAAGGACACTTGGGGAATGTTTCCTCTGGGTATGGGATAATCAAGTTGCAAAATATATATGATAGGTTCTTCTTGGATAGGATTGAGACAAGCTTGGGTTACATGTCTTATAAAACTGAAGAAGGGAGTTGACGTAAAGCTCAATATGACAAGCATGCACATGCAATGAAATTGTGACTTGATACAAAATGGGAGTCCCTAGAGGATATGTCCAACATAAAGTTTAAGAAAGAGTATGAAGTTCTTGTTCAAAGGAATGGAGGGACTACAAGGGACTCCCAGACCTAAGGGAGGATACTCAACATGGGTACCAAATGACAAACCATGATCTAATTAGGGAACTCGTGATTAGGAAAGCTCCACCACTTACATAATGCCACTTCTAGTAGCAGTATGATGGTTTTCTGACATTAATAAGTGGGCTTGTACCTATGGTTAAGGAGACATATTCATAGGATAATGAAAAATCAATGCAGAAAGTGGTCCTATATGCTAGTTTAGTGTTATACATGTCATGGGCATGAATGAGCCAAAGTCTCAGCGAAAGTGCACCAAAATGAGTTCCTACAAAACAACATAGGCCAAACAACTGGAAATAATTAATAAGAAATACAAACTATAGGAAAAGTGGGTAAACATTTTTAATAAATAGTAAAAAATGAGGGTTTTACTATACCATTTGTTTTTTTACCCATAATAGTGCATTTGGAGCTAATTAGACCTTGAAATTGCAAACGAATTATTTGGGAGCTATGTGATACAAAATCCATAGCATTCAATACCAAATAACTCATAATCACATTATCTATGCATTCAATATATTAATTTTTATTTTCATTGGTGAATTTTCAAGTCTGGAGCTCCCAAAGATGGGAATCCCGACCCACGTAGGTCACAATTCATCGGGTTGTGTATAGGGATAGATATATGTGGGAAAAGAAAAGCTTTCCCGCATATATATGCACCTATCATGAGAAACAATTGCGTATAGGGCCACAGATGTCCAAATTAATGGCAAAAACTCACAAAAGTTTTGTTTTTCTTGGCAGGATGGTTCTAGAATGGAGAAAGCACAAGCATGAAAATGTTTATAGGGAATTTCTTAGTGATATAAATGCTAAACAAGCTTTAAGGAGGTGTGGTCTATACAAATTTTGGAACCTTGGGAGTTTGAGGGCCCAACCAAGACTCTTACATATGTTTGTATATTAATAGGATACTGACACAGAGGCCTTCATGTTGAATGGGACGTGATTGAGACTATAGGTAGAGGACATCTACTTCATCACAGGACTATCCCACTAAGGAAAGGTAGTGAACCTACGGGATAGTGGAGTAGGTGGAGGACTCACTATTGTGGAGTACATAGATATATAATGTATTCATGACATGAAAACTATCAGAAGTCAAGCTCTGGTGAATGTTATACTGAGCCTTAGTTACAAAGTGATAGTTCTATTATTGGATAGAATAGCAGGGTTGACATTGCTTCATCAGTCATCATGATCACTCATGTTTTACTTGGTAGAGTGCATGAGACCTATGGTATATAATTGGAGCACATCACTATTGAGAACCATGAAACAATAGTTTACTTCCTATAAGATGGATCAAATAAAAAACTTTGGTTATGCCAACACTATGAGCACTTTATTGTTTGAGAGGGTACCAAGTGTCAGCCATAAAGTTGAGGTCTCTCCTTACATTCTACGAGATCCGACCCAGACATGTTGGGCGGAGGTGACACAGAGGTCAAGGGGAGGTAGGGAACCCACTTCTTTCCCACCTCACTTCTTCCACTGGTAGAGGTGACATATCATCGCCATATATGACTATCCCTCTGTAGGGATCAAATTATGTGGAGATCCAGACATGCCACTACCACTAGGTTCCACAGACAGAGATATAGGTGAGATCCCATTTGTATTTTTGAGTTATTTGATTTTTTTTGTATTTTTGCTTTATTTGGAAATCAAAAATGTGTTTTTGGTGGTATTGAGTGCTGACATTAAGTTTATGTGCACAGAAGTGGGTCCATGACAACCACATGGTTTCTCCCACCATCGATGGAGGGGAAGATGGGATGAGATGATTAGTGCTGATGCTAAGCAGACGATGCAAAATACACATGACAACATTTCCCTATTAAAACACATGATACCCATGGTGCAAGTTGAGTACTTTCTTGAGGCGAGACAGAGGAATGTAGTTGGGGTACCCCATCTGTGGGTTAGGTTTCTCAAGCGGTTGGCTAATGAAGTAGTGTGTTATTATGATCATCACTCAGGCCCACATGCATATATGCTTAGATAGACATTTTGTATCGACCATGTAGATTTTGGTGGCTTAAGGCCCATTTTGTACTCTAACATTATTTTTGAAATATATTAGGAAATAAAATCTTATAAAGATCGGTTTGATATATTTACACATGTGTTTGAATGTAAATGATTTTAATGTACATACTTTTTCATTGATGTGACAAATTCCAATCTAATACGTAATTTTCATATGAGTCAGCAACATAATTATAAAGTCTAGGTATGTGAATGTATGTAATGTAGTCAAATTACCGCTCTAACAATCTTACCCTTAAGAACCTTCGCAACAATGTAGGATACATGATATGGTACAATCCATTTAGTTGTGACACGACTAATTGTGAGTCAAGGAAAACTTCAAAAGATTGAATACCATTGGAAATGTCATCGCATAATAGTTTGATCATGACACTATACTCGACAAAATTTTGACGATGTCTAGAGACAAATACCTCCCAAAGACACCAAATGACCCTCAGGTGCATATATGACCTAGGAAATCGAATATAGGTTTTGGGTGTGGTGACTGCCACCATCAATGAATCCTAAGTATACCGAAGACTCCATCGACATCTGCCACAAAATAGGAAGCATTCAAACAAACTGATAACACTACAAGGGAGACAAAAAAAACTATGCAAAATGTACAGTAATATGCAAGATATCGGCCTCGGCTGAAGGTAAAACATAGTATTTCTTAAGATATATCCCATTTCTAGGATCCTCCAAGGAATTCCCTTTATAGTATTCTAGCTCATAGGCACCTTTCTCTAGGACACATTTCACCACGTAAGGCCCATGCCACATGGGTTTAAACTTACCCACCCCTAATGGTTCACTATCTTGATCATAAAAGAGGAACAAGTCACCTTCACTAAATTGACGGGGACATACAGACTTACCATATTGAGCCTTAACATGATGCTTATTTATCTCTAGAGCCACTATGAAATCCTGACGCTACACATCTAGGTGCTCTAAGTGGACTAAACGCTCTTCTAACTCGAAAGTATCAGGAAAGAACTCCATGGATAGATTCAATGAAGGATTTTTTCATTCAACGAGACTCCACCCCATGCACAATTTTATATGGAGAAAATACGATGGCAGTCTTAACTGCGGTTTGGTACTCCCACAAAGCAGGGTAAAGCATAATATGCCAGTTCGTTTTGATTTGCATGATGGTTCTCTGTAGAATGTCCTTAAGGGATTTGCTAACAACTTCAAGCTAGACATTCACTTAAGGATAGTAAGAAGAAGAGTGTTCTTTCTTATACCCTAGTTTCAAGGAAAATTCTACAATCATCTTGTTTTGAAAGTGCCTGCCATGGTTAGTGACAAGCTTCTTCAGGATTCCAAACCAAGTGATAATATGATTGAATACGAATGAGTGGTTCTATCACCATTGAATTTAATAGTAGGCACAACCTCTGCCCATTTTGTGAAGTAGTCCACGACCACTATAATGTGATGGTGCCCCCCAGCTGAAGCTGGGTTGCAATCCATAAAGTCCACCTCCCACTTAGTGAAGGGGTTGATGATAATAATCATATGTAATAGGGAAGGATGCGAGTGCATATTCCTTGTAAACATCTGGGACTCGGTGGCACCGCTTGACTGCATTAACACAATATTTGAATATTGATGACCAATAATAAACCACTCTAAGTATTTTTTTGGGCTATAACAAGCCCAAATAAATGACCACCACATGCCCCACCATGGAAATATTTCATCACAACCTCAGCCTCATTGTGAGTCAAACAACGACGAAAAATGGAATCCACCCCACGACGATACAAAGTGTCACCAATAATGAGGTAGTTATTAGAGTTATGACGTAAGCATCGACGCTCATCCCTCGAGAGGTGAGGGGAACCTTCAAATTATGAAGATAGACAATAATATAACCATACCAAGGGTTCGCAGAAGAAATGAGAAATATATGTCCATCCACAAATAAATCCTCATGAATTTCATATTCATCCAGACTAGGGAGATATGACATAAGCTCCAAAAATATTAATGACTTCTTCAATTTTGATGAAACAAATTCGGGGTCAAACTCTTGAAAAATAATAATCCATTTTTTGTATTTCCTCCCTATCATTCGTTTATCTAAGACAATTTGAAATGGATTGATATGGGCTATGACTGTAGTCTAAGGAATAAAGATATAATGTCTCAACTATTGGATTTCATGAACAATCTCTAAGGCCAATTTCTCGACGTGACTATATCAGAGTTTTGCAACAATAATATTCCAGATAAGATAGTAAATAACATGCTCCTAGAGCTCGTCATCCTCTTGAACCATAACCATACCAATTGTCTCTTGATACATGGCCACATACAATAAGAAATCATAGCTATAGTCAGGTGGACTAAGAATGGGGTTCAATAGCAAGGATTTATTAAGAGTGTCAAAGGACTCTTGGGATTGCTCATCCCATATGAATAGAGTATCCTTCTTTAACAAGTGCATAAATCCCTTGTTCAAATTGGCATAATTGATGACAAATATACACAAGAAATTAGCCATCCCTTGGAGACTTTGAAGGTGTCTAATTATGTGCGGGGGAGACAATCGTAATATTGCCTCAACCTTTAAAGGATCGATCCTAATCCCCCCCTTAGATATGATAAACCCTAATAAATGACTAACCTTCACACATAAGATGCACTTTTGAGGATTTAACCGAATTTGATAACAACGACATCTTTCAAAGACCAAACACAAATGATTTGGGTGATCCACCCTCAAACGAGAGTGAGTAGTTAAATCATTAAGATAAACCTCAATAATACATTTAAGGTCATGGAAAGAAAATTTATATCTTGCTGAAAAGTAGCTCCAACATTTTTAAGGCCAAAAGGAATTTTCAGTACGCAAAAGTACCCCAAGGACAAATAAATGCAATCTTATGTTGGTCCTCAGGTTTAATCTGGATTTGGTTATACTCTGAAAAGTCATCCATAAATGAAAAAACGTCACCCATGACACACTCAATCCAAAATATGATCAATGAATAGTTTGGGGAAATGATCTTTCAGAAAATCCCTATTTAGGTCTCTAAAGTTAGTGCATACATAGATGGTCCCCTAATTTTTATCGATAGGAATGGGATTGGATACCCATTCGGTTAAGGGAACCATATATATGAAGCCATCCTTGAGAAAATTCTCTATCTTAGCGTTAATGGTAGGATATTTATGAGGGTTCATTGCACATAAGAGTTGTTGAACAAGTTTAGCATTTGGATACGTTTTGATCTCATGTTCAACAATGTGGGGATCAATTCTTGGAATTTCATCATATGACCAAGCAAATACGTCACAAAATTATTTAAAGTGATCGACGTATCTTTTGATTTCATCGGGTGAGAAATCAATACCGATGTAAGCATTCTCAATTTTACTAGGAATATGAGAAATATTGATAGGAATAGTAGGAGATAAATGTGTCATGTTCCCTTCAATATATTCCTTGAGTGCCTAATGGGATCACGGGATGACCAAAATTCTCGCTTAACATCGTCCTAAAGTCATCATGCTCGATCCGTAAGAGCTATGGGAGGAATCAATATTGATGATGCATCTACTCCCAAGGTTGTTCTAGACCATTCATGGCCTCAAGAATAACTTCATCTGAAGGAAAAATACCATCAAGGAAATCATGTGAGCATGACAACACAACCATCCAAGCATGCAACACAGGAATATCCTTCTCTTTTGTCTACGACGAGGAAGGACAAGGGTCTACAACAGGATCAAGAGTATCTTGATAAGCAATATGTTCTACAGGAAATATCATTTCCATCCTAGTACATCTAGAATCTTCATCCGAAGTGGTCAGAGAAGGAAGAGTTAAAGTGTCATCCAAATACATACTGCGAAATGGGACCGAACTCAAAGGTGATGAATCACTACCAGGACTATAAATAATAGATAGAATTGGTTCCGAAATATTAAAAGTCCCCATGAATAGCAAATACATTTTGATTCCAACATTCTAAGTTGTTAGCTGAGAATTATCAATGGCCATGATAGTAGGTCCCGACAATGCAGACGAACTAGAATTATCGAACAACAATTGATCGATCGTCACAATATGATCCTCAAAAGGGAAGCACATGACTCGAAATACATACGATATGATTGCTTTCATAGCGTAAATATAGATCCAGACCAGTAAAATATTGTAGTCAAGGGGCACATTAGCCACCTCAACTTAGACGACACAATATTCCCCCCAAACTGGACTTGAAGGGAGGGAATAATTACATGTGTCCTAAACCAACATCCATCAAACATGATCAAAATAGTCATGTATTTGGACAACATTGGTGAGCCAAGGCCTTTCCAACAAGCTTGAGACATCACATATGTCGCATCACCTTCATGACGAACTGTGGATTTAATAGTGTTATTTAGACACTCCACATGGAATTGGAAAGCCACATGGTAAGGGAAGTGAGGCTGGAACTTGTGAGTTTTGAATATAACCATCGTGGAGGCACTAGAATCAACTACTCCAAGAATTGACAACAACACTCTCCTCTGTGAAGGACAATTCTAAATAAATTCAAGAGCTGACATCGCAAAGGGAGTCTGACTGAAATCCTTGATAATGTAATAGTGTTAGGAAACTCAAGCATTAGGATTGTGCCCTAAACACTTTAGGACTCCCTTAGGTATGTGAGGTATAGCCTCAGGATTATCGATTTGAAAAGGAATTTATGGAGGTGCAGGATTCTTACCCATGTTGGGTTGTGACAAACCATAATCTCATGAGTGCGTTGCAACATTAGCTGCTGAAATCATGTTGACGTAAACGTGAACACCTTCCATGGTCTGCAGGTTTTGATGCCCACCAGAACTAATTCCAATGTCTGCAGTCCTCAAAGCCATATTTTGATTATGAGGAAAAGGGTTAGTCAGCACAGCTGGGATCTGTACGATGAAATTTGAGGTAGCTTCAATACAAGGGCACAAGTATATGAGATCGTCTCCCCCACAAAGTTTTCAAGGGAATTTTACCTTCCAAATAGATTTCTTTTCCCCCCCAACATTATCCATGTTCTTTTCTTCATTTTGTTCTCCTTCGTACTCCCACCCCATTTATTATTTCTTCCCTTTCTTCTATTCTTTTCAAGTTTCTAATTACCCTTCTGGTATGAAGAATGCACCAAAAGAACATCCTCCAGTTGGGTGGGAGTGGATGAGGTCGTATCCTATCCAGTCGTAGACTAGTTAATATACAAATTTCTCTTTTGATTTTTAACTTGTTCTATGACTTTGGTACTCGTGGAGACAACAATTCCATCAACATGCGACTCGAGTTTGAACTTAGGCTCGAATTTTTACCGTGGCACATCAAGGATAATCTCATAAAGAATCCCAGACTAAGCGTAAATAAAATCCAACTGATAGTCCCTAAATATATCATGTTCCTCATTAGTCACTCTGGATGTTGAAACATCCTTCACAATTTATGGTAATAAAGACTTGAGGAACCATTCCAATAAAAAATTGGGTGGAGTGTTGGCCTTAATCAACCTCTTTCGTCTATGCCACTCTTGGATATGATTAGAGATATGGGTGGACTTATCTTTCCAAAATGTCTACAAGAGTTTTGTACCATCATCGTAGAGTATCGACAACTGAAAGTGGTTAAGAGAGGTAATGTCTAAGTCATTAAAAGTCTGATATGTTTCCCTAGGTAGCTCTATATAACATTTCACAGTAGGACCCATGAGGGTGCATTGAAATATTCATAAGATAACATAGTCATGGTTTAGTGAATTCGAAGAGAACCACAGGTGGAACGTAGTCACATGCTCTCCAGGGTCCTCGCCATTCTTTCCTTCAGACTTTAGAATGTCTGGAGGAATTTTGGAGGGAACAACTGAACACAGGATCATTGGATACTAGATCATTGGTCAAATTCGAAAGGTTAGGAAGATTTAAGGTAGCCAAAAAAGGGATCTTACATTGTGCCATAGGATTTGATGCCCCTTGAAAGGATTAGTTCACACAGGGTTGATTCTGATAAAGGAGGTATCCTTGAGCAATCAGATAATAACCACCTCCCATATGGACCATATAAGGTTGCATGTGGATATAGTAATTAGGTATTCCTTAGGAAGGAGGTTCCTTATAACCATAATTATAGGATTGATAGACCGATTGACCCATAGACATATGAGGAGGTGCATAATCTCCATACGAAATTGCACTAGCTGATGAAGGGGAAATATAGTTAAATGGTGCACCACTTCCTGAGGGACCGTGTGGAACTTAAGGAGGGTTCGACATAAGAAAAGAGTTTGACAGAATCGGTGCGATGGACGATGGGACATAATATGGAATGTAATTTTTATCCCTAATGTTCACGTATCCACTATAAACCCCATAAGAGTGAATACTAGTGTTAAAACCAGATGAGGAGAGTGAAAAATTTCCCACAAATGGAGTAGAGGGTGGGATATGACCACTCCCAAATCTATGCACAAGGTAAGGGGTTGTGGTTCCCCCCAGTCCAAAACTAGGGTCTGTACTAGGACCAATAACGTGTGTCTACATAGTAGTAGTTATGTCTGACATGCCAAACATAAAAGGACCTGTTCTAGAGGGAGTAGGCTGAGTATCGACACTCGACCTTCCTGAGGTGAACTTGTTATGGAAAACTATAAAATAGGACAACTGGTTTCATGTAGTATGGTAAGAACTATCCCCATGAGGGTCAGTTTAAACTAGAGTTATGGGTATCCATATGGTTCCTCCCCCCATTCTAGATGATGGAGATGGAGGGAAATCTGGGAACTCTGATGTAGCACTCATGGTGAGAACCGTGTGGGAATCATAATGTGAAAAAGGGTGCCTAAGATACCTAATCCAATTCTAACGAGGAGGAGGAGGGTCACAAGGTGATAGTTGTGCTAAACATAAATATCAATGAAGCAGCGAAAATTGATCCATGATGACACCGCAAAACAACAAAGACAACTAATTACGATCCCTAAATCCAACTAGTGCAAAAAAGCACACCCCTAAATAGACCTAGGTTATATGCAAACACACAAAGAGGGAAGATAAGTGAGTCCCCAAATGTAGTAGGTATGTCTCACCTAGAAGAGACCTAATACTTCCATACACTACAAGAAAAGGTGTGCAACCAATAATAGTGGCCCTCAGCTTCAGTGCATATAGAGACTGTGCTGTCCGACCCCTACCTGGTCGGACACTCACAAAATAACCTCTGCAAGTAACCCCTACAATAAATAGGTAAGGAAAATAAGGTCACCCCAATATAACCAATTCTCAAGTAGATAGTCACAAGCGAGATCTACCGTATAGGAAGGGTAACAAAGCCTGAAGCTCGAAAGCACCAAAGGTACCTAAAAAGCCCCAAAATATGAATAAGATCCTGGAAATATCTCCAGCGCTCAACAAAATGTAGCAGGGGGCTATTCGCACCACTAACATGTGTGCTGCCTCTTGCTTAAATCTCATGTAAGATGAGCCTCCTCGTAACACTGGTTATACCAAGGATTTAACTTCTCACCGGGACATACACCTAACTGTTTTGTTTTGTAGTCTTGGAAAAATTTAGTCATGAAAAAATATTCCAATATTTTACAACCTAAGTTTGTTGGTGAACCTCTATAAAATAAATTTTGTAATCAATTTTAATTTAATAATTAATTTTAATGGACATGATTACTCAAGGGTAATGAACGTGCAACTAGTGATGTTACGACTCAACAATGAAGTAAATATGCACACCTAAAAACAATGCCAAGTTCAACTTTGTTTTAAAACATGGAAAAGGGGGTATTCCACTACATGTAATGCATAAAGTTCCATTCCTTTTCAAATTCCAATGCAATCCTTCCTAAATGAAGTCCTAAACACTAATTTCATATAAGAAAACCTAATGCAAGTACCAAATCAATGCATAAGCACAATGCAATAAACATGCAAAGATAAAAGTATTTTTGTATTTTCACTATAAATGCAATAAAAGACCCTACCAACTCTCAGAACCTGCAACAATCATCAAACAAAATCCAAGAAATACATTGAGACTAAGCAGGAAAATGCATTAATAATAAAACAAAAAGGAGATAACTGGCAAGAGTCATTTCCAAAGAAAAAATAAATGAAAAAGAGGTCTTTGGCCACAACCAAAGCAATCAACAGGAAACAAAGGAACCCAGGAAGACTCGGCCACACTCACAACCCAACAAACAACTTCACACATAAAAATATCAAGAAAAGGAGAGATGTACGTGACTATTCAAGGAACAACAACATATGTTTGTGACTGTATATACTACAACCCGCGTATACACGCAATTATGAGTTCTATGACTCACGTATATAAGGGAAAGAGTGATAAAAGTAAGCTAAGATTCAAATCACTTTAAGGGATTTCCAATAAATTAACAAACTATTGAACGCGACACAAAAACACAAACAAGCAAAGAGAAAATCAAGCAAATCATGCACCCAAACCCCAACAAAAAGGAATTCCCCAGTGGTATTTGTAATTCTTTTATGGAGAAAAGTTCCTATGGCTCGGTGTGGACCACAACATATAGGATGACACTAGAAATCGATCCATTTGAAAGCATGCTAAATAGATAAATGAAACTAACACTGAGGGATGAGAAGCGTACCTTATTCCAAATGTTCAAGGAATATCCCCGTTGAGCTTTAAATCAAGCCTGTCTCTACACATTTCCCTCAACAACAACAATATGTAGACGCATGATATATGTAAAGTGTTAGAGTCTAATCTAACATGTTCAATTCCAACATGTAAACAAAGTAATTAAATCCATGGATACAAATATTCATAATTACACATGTAATGGATGATAAATTGATATTTCTATTAATATAAATAGAGATATAAATGAATACCTTTGTCGACACCTCATCAAAATCAAGAAATCGAGTACCTCCACCTAGGCCTCTACCACTTCAATCCTCCATACAAATACAAGCTCATAAAGACAAACAAAATATTGGGAAAGAGCACTAATGGTTGCTTCAAGGACAAAGGGATGCATACTCAAGAATATAAGAATGGGGCACAATTTTAATATAATTTATTTTCTCTCTAAAATTCTCCTCCTCTAATGTTTCATAGTATCTCAATATATATCCCTTCAATGGTAAGTGAAGGGTCGAATCAGAGCATTTCCCATCATATGGAAGGCTAAGGATCAAGTCATTCGTTACTTGATGGGGAAAAATCCAAATATTTTTATTTTTTGAGCATAAATTTTGATGTACGCTGGTGACAGTGGTGCAATTTGCATATACGTGGGTTGTTTATTTGTGACTTGTGTATATGTTTAAAAATGTCTTTTTAGGGGTTCCATTGGAGCATTAGGGTACTGGTAAGAAAATGGGATAAAAGGAGTCTACATAGGGACAAAATAGGCCATCAAAGCATGGTGTATTAGGTGTGGAAAAACATTCTATAACAAGGAATTCCTTAATTCTATCAATTTTATGGTTCACATCACCTTGGTGTATATAAATGATGTACTTCATACCTTTTAGCATGGAAAGACACAATAAGATGTGACAAAAGTACAACGGTGAATCCTAGTGCAAAAGCACTAAGGTTCAAATTGGTCATATATTTATTATATTGAATTGGAATAGATGGTAGTCTTCCTCAATGTATAACACCATATAAGATGGAGTATTTGATAGTAAAATCCCATATAAACAATGTTGGAGGGCATTTCCCCGCCACTATAATGTCACATATATTACCCTAATTAACAGTGATATCAATCTAAATGGTATTAGTTCATGGTTCACAGTCAGCTACTAGGTATATGTAAATCATAACAATCAAGTATTTAGACTTTGGGACTTTGGTGGCTGGCACTATTCAGAGATTCTTTCAAATGGGTTAAGAGATGTACTGCATGGTGCTAGAATGGAATCACACACATTTTTATTTGGATTTATAATGAACTCAACCTAAACCTTTCAATGTATCCTTTTGATCAATGGGAAATTGAGTTTATCAAAATTTTTGTGTCATTAAAGAAAACAACATATCAATATATCATTGTAGTGAGGACCATGTACACTAAGTGAGTAAACGCCCTATACATTTGAGTGGGACCATCTAAAGCAACAACTAAGTATTTGTAGAATGTGCTTTGTAGGTTCATATGTCCAATACAAATCACTTATAACCAAGGGACCAATTATATAGGGAATATTGTCATTGGTTAAATGAAATTTTTCCAAATCATGAATCAGAAGAGTAGTCCTTAGTACCCTAGGACTAATGGAAAATCTAGAAGTAAAATTAAAGTCTTGGTTTCTATTCCCATGAAAAATTGTGACATGAAGAGATCAGGTTGGGCATAATTATTTCATTCAACACCTTGGGAATATTGGATGGAATGGAATAAGTGATCAAGACAAACACTATTTCGATTAGAATTCAAAAAGGAAACCATCATGCTAATAAAATATTGGGTAGAAATAGAGGTTACAACCAAAATGGTCATTCAAAGAATAACTAAAGGAATTAGAACCACAAATCAAATGAACACATTGGAACCACCTATGTCTTTAAAACTAAAAGGTATGGTATTTTCATATCCAACCTTGGTCATTGAATCCTTCATGATGTTTCTAGTGGCTTAGATAATAGAATTGCCTCCAGTTATACTATTAAACATATGTATCCACAAAGGGATGGACTTGATGTGTCATTAAATTTCTTATTTCTTGTGAATGGGATGAGGAAAGGTATGACTTGGGATAACCTATTCTATACACTACAAAAATTTTGAATTTTAGAGGGGGTTGTCTTCTTCCTCCAAAAGTCACTTTTGGTGGCGGCTTTGGATTTGGAGGAGGTCTTTACAAAACCGCCCCTAATAAAATTGATGCTAAAAGTTTGGAATTTTAGGGGAAGATTTGGAATAGATAGAAACCACCCTAAAATGACTTTTGGGTGCAGTTCTAAACCCCCACAAAATTGAATTTTAAGGGAGGTTCTAAACCCCCCTCATAGACACCTATGGGGGTGGTTCCACCCCCCGCCAAAAGTCCTTATTACAAACCTTTTCAAGAGGTTACAAACCCCCCTCATAGGTACCTATGGGGGAGGTTTCAAACCCCCCTTGTAGGTACCTATAGGGACGGTTTCAAACCCCCCCTAAAAATCCATCTTACAAACCTTTGAGGGAGGTCTTAACAAAACCCCCTCCAATAGCACCGATGCTAAAAGTTTATACTTTTAGGGGATGTTCTAGAAGAGATCAAAACCAACACTAAAAGTGAATTTTTGGGGCGATTCACCCCCCCCCCCCCC
>LPNX010255043.1:54423-90188 GCA_001517045.1 Pseudotsuga menziesii
CCCCCCTTAAAAAATTTTTACCAACCTTTGGGGTGATTTTATTTATCAATGTGATGATGTTGTAAAGTATTGTAGTACAAGGCTCATGGATTGTGTGTATATCAAGTCATGATTCTCATATGGACCTCCATTTATAGTAGGTACCTATGAGGTGGACCTCCAGTTATAGTAGGTACCTATGAGGCGGACCTCCAATTATAGAGGTGATTGATTCTCATGTGGACCTCCAGTTATGGTAGGTACCTATGAGGTGGAACTCTATATATAGAGGTTATTGATTTTCATGTGGACCTCCAGTTATAGAAGGTACCCATGGGGTGGACCTATAATTATAGAGGTCAATTCTTTGCTTTTTGAAGCATTAATGTTGTGGGATATATTAATAACCATGATCATTCGAGATCGATAAATTTATTCAGTCGCCTCTAGAGGCTGGCCACCTCTAGAGTGAATTACTTTAGCATATGATCATTTGGTTTGAGAGTAATATAATATGATCATAGCATTAGACAAATATTTTGAGTATAATATCATATGATAGATAATTAAAGTTAACACATACTCACCATGCAATATAGATAAATAGATAAAGATAAAAGCATAGAGAAAGAGAGAATTTGAATTGCACATGAGATGACTTCAATTGACAAATATGAACTCAAATTATTAAGCTTAAGTTAAAGCTTCAATGCATGCTTCAGTTAAATATTTTTTATCTTCCATTAATGCAACAATGAATGCATTAGTTAATTAAAGGAGAACTCACAGTGGTCACTTTAGTAAATCAAGCAGCATGATTTTAGTTAAGATTAGTTAACTAAGTGTCAATAAAGATGGACTAGTTAATGAATTTGTTTTTCATTGATTACACTTTATTTAAACAAGAAATATGACACTTCAGTTAATAAAGAGTTTTCATGACAACACTTGAGTTAAAGAACTATGACACTTAAGTCAGAATCCTAACTAAGCGATTATACATTTAGTTAGATGGAGAGTTCACTCTGGAGTCAGTTAAGCCTCAATTAATGTCAAAGATGAAAGTTAAGGCTCATATGTTAAGCATGATGAAGAATCCAATGTACTTTATTAATTATCCATGAAGGAAATTCATGGTTTATGAAGGTGATGCACCAATATCCATGCAACCATTCACTATAGTTTGCATGGAAATGATTTGTATTGTTCTTAATGTGTTGGGCACATTGAAATTTGATGCAGTTTATCTCTATTCTGTATTACTTAGTATTCTCTCTTATATAGAACCCAAGGTGTCAAAATAAATTTGCTATCTTTGCAAAATTCATTCTCTTCGATCTATCATAAGTATACTCTCAAGATATACTAGGTTTTTTCATCGTCATTGTTTTGATATTTTTCCCTAGGGTACATTTTTTTCGTGGTTGACTGTTTCATGTGATTGAATGGTTCATTGATTCATGTATTCAATATTTCCACATAGAATATTTTAAAGTTCAAAGCTCATCATATTTTCTCAAAAATTAACATGGTATTAGAGCGTAGGGCATGAAGGAGCTAATATTTGTAAAATAAACTTGAGCCTATGTAGATCCCGAGGAGTTGAGAAATTTTTTGAGTTCCATGGCATCGATCGTTGTTTGATTGGAAGAAAATATTGAGGGAAATTTCAATTTCATCACTTGGAAGGAAAAGGTGTTCAACATATTGGAGGAACATGACTTGGATTTCTACATATCACAGTAAGGATGAAGAAATGAAAGCATTAGTTCTCTCAAAAACAAGTTTCCTCATTCAGAAAAGAAGGTGTATAACAAAGAATTTGAAAATTAGAAGGTTAAATATTACAAATGTGACAATACGGTCCATTATGCAAGGGATTTCAAAGAAAAAAAAAGGGTAAAATTAGGTTTCATGCTTCTACTTCTATAGAAGTTAAAACTACTCGGAATAACTCATGCGAGGAAAAATATGATGATCGAAAGGAGTATTTCCTTTAAACCTCATTAGTAGAAGAGAATTATCTCTAGTTTGCATGGGACCCTAATTTCCCATGCAGACTCTATTCATTGTCTCCTGCATGAATTCAAATTTGCAAGACAAGAAAGAACATCAAAATTGAGGGACTCCAGTAATATCTGCAAGGAAGCATATATCAAGGGGGATCCGAAACAAAATAATAAAAGATAAGTATTTGTATTTTGATTATCATATGCTTGTATTAATTAGATCTAAGTGGTTTTGAATATGTTTCATTAGAATTATATAGATATTTATATTCCTAGAATTAGGAATGATGTTATAGTATAACATGTTGAGCATATATTATAGTATTTCTTTTATTGGAAAATAGAAAAAATCATGAAGTACATGTTATGATTAAATTAATTAGCATATGGGGTTACATAATATTTCATGATATATAAATGCTGGTTATGTTGAGTGTTGGAGTCTATCTACTTCTTGTCTTGATTCGCGGTTCAATCAACACACAATACCAACAAAACACCACAAGACACCGGCCCAACAGAGCAAGCTGAGTTGCCAACACCTGTAAGGCAGGCACAGTCTCACCCGAGATATCTAATGGGTAACTACAAGAAACATTTTTCCGCAGTTGGCAAGGGATTATAGTCCCTTGGCATGCGGCCAAGGTACTAGAGAAAGGAAACAGGATGATGGAGTCGGTCGCTGCGTGATTGGGGCACAATTGTCTGTCAATGTGCATGCAACACAACCCTCACTTGAACCTCAACAATTGGCACAACTTGTGTGACGCAGCTGATTCCTTGCACTTCATTAGACAAGGAACAACTTATATTTTAACTTAGCAGTTTAATCATGAAATCATACTTACATTCTAGTAGTGCTCAAAACATTCATTCATTCACTGATCAACAAGATGGCATCATAAATTCAATAGTAACTATTCAATACATAACAAGAAACTACTTGACATTCACATAAACATTCCATATCAATCAATCATTCAACACAGGAAATAATGTGGAAATCCATATGGGAAAAACCACCAAGGTTCTCTTCATCTGACATGAGAAATGTGGATAGCACCTTGCAGCCTGCGATATGTAGACTGTTCTTAAGAAATGTCTTTCTAAATCAATCTTCTTGCTCTCACGCTCTTTGGTTTATTCTTCTGTATACTCCTACTGATCCACATACAGCCTGGATCGACTCTTCTACCTCTATTATCTACGTAGTCAGTTGTAGATTACTTCTAACACTAGCGGTCTGCGCACATAGCTACAAAATCTGCGGCTCAATAGCCTTCTACTATTACCAAACTCTTCTTTGAGTCTTCTTTCCCTCTAACCCTAACTTATTTTACAATACTGAGTGACTTGGAGAATGAACAACCAATCAACGTCAAAACAACCAACAATGACGAACCCTTATACAAAGTAGGTTCTTCCTATTTATAACTTCTACAAGACCACACGGGGTTGACTACATACTGCTCATATGTTACAGATCGTAATCAGCTGTTCAAAAAAGGTTACAAGATGTCATAGATTGACATAAGGAACTATCGACTTGACTTACATATATTCCTTCATACGTGTGTCATCCACTGGCTTACACTGACTTTAGCAGCTGCGATATCCCTGACCCTTCGCTTTCTAATTGTTACTCATTTGCACTCTTGCAAGCTCTCTTTTCCTCTGTCGTGCGCATGTTCTATCTTTCTGCCCCAGTTCCTCTACTTCCTTCTTTTCCCTTCTGTTGCACGTGCACATTTCTTTCCTTTCTTGTGCATTGGCTTATTCCTTCCACAATTTTCCTAGCCCAACAATGAGACATTCATTAAAATATGTACATCACCGTGTGAACCATTTCCATTGCATTGAAGTATTCATATGATTGAATTTCATGATTTATAATGTTGCTAACCATTAGAATAAATTTAGTTTGTAGGGAAATAACATATGCCCTGACCTACAAGAAGAGTATGACAAGCATTTAATGTAGACTCATTTTGATGGTAGATCCCAAAAGAGAGTAGGATTCTCTGAAGCGAGAATCTTCTAGAAGTAGATAAGGAGGTTCCTATTTTTCTATGGGAAGAAGCCTCCAACAATGCTATATATATCCATAATAGAATCCCTAATGCTATTATGGAAGAGAATATTCTTGAAGATATTTGGTTATCCTATTTACATTGATGTACCAAAGGGGAAGAGGACAAATATGGAGCCATCCAGAAAGAATGGAATCTTTAATTGGTTATAGCAAATCATCCAAATCCTACATAGTATATGTACAAGTTGAAAATCACGTTGAAGTCCATAGAGATGTGGCATTATATGAAGAGGTTGCATTCAAGTGCTCTATATAGATTCAATGTGATTCAGACACGGAGGAGCATGAGAATCCCATGATGGAGGAACTAGATGTTGGTTCTCCCCATTCAGATATTGAGAGGGAGAAGCCACATCTTCTAGATCTAGAGAAATTAGCAGAATTGGTTGATAGTATCCTTATTAGAGGAGATCTTAATGGTTCTCATATACAAAAGGATACATTTCATAGTATTCAAGAATATTGGAATGATTATCGGGATTAGAGGCGTGGCAGAAACAAGATGAGATTTTCCTCTATAAAGGAAAATACACAATAAAGATCATGAAGAGATTTAGGATGATGGATTATAAGTCTATGGCCACACATATGATGATGAATCTCAAGCTAATTTCTCTTCACATTTGGAGATTCTAACAAAGTGTTGAGTAGATCCTAGATTTACCTGATTAACACCAAGCTAGATATGTTTTTTTCAGTCAGTACATAAACATGTACAACAAATCATGTTTTTGAATTACCTACATGGTACGTTTGGATATGGACTCAGATATGTCTCAGAAAGGTTATATCTGAGACATGACACATAAAGGAGGAGTACAATTCTAGTACATATCCATAAATGAGCCTATTGTCACTATACTTACTAAGCCTCTGTCCTAAGTAAAGCGGAGTACTTTTGGGACAAGCTTAGTGAAGTTCAGTATCCTCTAGTTGAGAGGGAGTATTTATGTTTCTCTAGAGGCAATAGTAGATACATAAAATCCACCCAATATGTCATGAGGGACATGACCCAAGAGTTCTCCCCATCAGTAATCCATGCAATGATACATGAGTTAGACATCGGTTATCCATACAGTATAGCATATGGCTCAGTCGTACAATGATATATGGATTACATTAGCTATGTAGTGGTACATGGCTCAGTTAATCCATGAAACAAATAAGACATGCAACATATAAGCCACTAAGTTGCACATAGCTCATATTAGTCATGCAATGGTAAATAACTTAGAAAACTAGGGGTTGTAGTATCTCTTGTGGAGTGAATCCACATGAGAAGAGACATAGTCAAGACCTCCTATGGTTATTAGATAATAATCAAGGTCTCTGATACTATCAGAGACAATTAGATACTTAAGTGAGTTATATTCAGGATTTTTGGGGAGTAGTCAAACCTATTAGAGAGGTCAGATAGCCATATAGTTGGATAGTGGGGTACCAATTTCGAAAGTGGTAAGGACTTGGAGAAGATCATAGAGAATAGAAAGCTCATAGGGAAATTCTCTAGACCATAGAATATTCTAAAAGTCAACATGCATAAAGCAAGTGTTGAATGTTGACAAAGGAAAGATGATCTTTTCCTTATGCAAGGAAATTACACATTTTATGTATTGTAAAAGTTTGACATGATGGATTTAAAATCCATGGTTTCTAGTTTAGGGAAAATACATGTCAAATTAGATTCCTTAATGTATTTGATACATAGGAATACATATTGTATGTTGTGATTTTTGTCTATTGTTTTAGCTTGAGATTAGATACGTATATTGTGTATAGTACTGCAAAAACAAAATTTTATTGTAGATAGTAGTCCTTGCATTGAAGTAGTGTATGTTGAGAAGCTATTTGTTGGGTTAAAAGATTGAGTCTATAGTAATTTGTTGTATCAATATTTTTGAAAACCATGTGTTTCATGTTAATTTAAAACACATTGAGATGACGTATCACTTCATCAAAGACATGGTACGAAGAAGTATGACTTTAGTACATTTCTATTGAAGAGAAGATTTCAAGAAAGCAGACGTGTTAACAAATCCTCTCTCATTGATGAAGTATAGGTACTTCCAAGACAATATTGGTATGGAAAAGAATGCCTCCCTCACTGAGAGAGAGTGTTAAATGTACATCATCACAAGTTATTCTCTAAGCAAATCTTGTGCATCCATGATTGGTCCTCATATGTTGAGGCAGAGAGACTGAGTTGAACTAAGTAACTTGAAGTAGATTCTAGGTTGGACCTAAGGATGACTAAGCCTTCAATTATAAATTTTGTTCCTCATGTGTTGAGGTGAATGGTTTGATTTATCAAAGTGCTGATGTTGTAAAGTCTTGTAGTACAAGGATTAGGACTTGTGTTTATATCAATTCATGATTCTCATATGGACCTCCAGTTATAGTAGGTACCTGTGAGGTGGAACTCTAATTATATTAGGTACCTATGAGGTGGACCTCTAGTTATAAAGCACTACAACAAAACCATGTGATTAGCGTCTCTTTTAGCTTCCTTTTTATCATCCATTATCACTTTTAGTGTATTTTTCATCATTTTTTGGACAAAGTGGATGCTTTTCCACAGGATGGCGCTTTTAATGGTGTTATTTGCATCCATTTTTAAATGTTGGAACTATTTTGGATTCTAATTAGCATCCCAATTAGCTTCCCAATTAGTGCCCCAATTATTGTCCAATTAGCGTCCCAATTAGCATCCCAATTAGCGTCCCATTTTAAAAGTTGACACTATTTTGGACGCTAATTATCATCCCATTTAATGTCCCAATTAGTGTCCCAAGTAGCATGAACTTTATCATACCAATTAGAATCCAAATTAAAATCCCAATTAGCGTCCAAAAAACATCCCATATAACGCCAAGAATAGCCTCCAACAAAACGTCAGGAATAACATAGCACCATATATCAATCTAGGGTTAGAGACATGAATTGTGCCATGAATTTCGGCAAGAAAAACATCCAACATAGGGCCGATTATAGATCTAAGAATTGCACCTAGAAAACATATAGCATAGTTCTAGGTATAGATCCAGGTATAGTGCCGGGAATAATGCTAGAAATTTTGAAAGGAACCGCGCTAGGAATCACACTAGGTTTACAGCTAGGAAGTGTGTTCGAAAAACATCTGACATAATGTCAGATATATTAATGTCAATGTCAATGATCATGATTCATGTGATAATACTTTTGGATCTTTATTTATCATAGTGGAAACTAAATGATCGTAATCATGACACTTTTATATCTTGATTAATCCTAATGAGGGGTAAATTACCTTAATGTCACCTAAATTTATCTAATGGAATTTGAGTGTCCCCAACAACATCTAGTAGATCCTAATGGAATCTGATTGGACCTAACAACATGATGATGATGCATTATGATAAGTATGATGGAGCATATAGATATGATTTGATAAGTATAAGACTATATCATCCATTCTTGTGAGGTAGTGGGGCTCCTTTCTCATTATTATCACAATTATATTGATGATGACTATGATGATGACAATGATGTTGATTTATTGTATGATGATGATGACAATGTGGATGTCAATGATGATTATGAATGTGGTATCAATTTTGGATCCTAATTGATTCTAATGGCACCTAAATGTCTGTAATGACATCTAAACAATCCTATTATCATCGAAATGACTGTAACGACATATAAATGACCTTAACAGTTACATGACATTAATCCTAATGTCGATGAGAGATTAAGAAAACTAATGGCATATGAGTGACCATAATGACAATGATGACGATGATTTTGTTGATGATGTACTTAAGGCCAATGATGATGATGATCAAGATGATGTTGATGTACCATATGGAATTGATGATGATGATGATGATGACATTGATGTCCATGATGATGATGCATGCCATAATACTTCTAGACACTGTAGGAATTGAGATATTGGAGTTAATAACAAGTAATAGAGGTTGTGAGGTATTGACCATAAAAATATTGTTAGCCATTGGGTTTTACATTAACTGATATGGCCATTGGGTTTAGTAGTTCCCACACCCCCAACCCCCCCACCTGCCTATATGCCCCTTGTAGAAAGGTAGTACAATACGACCTATCATGGTGCTACCAAAATGTCACCCTACAAGGTTGTTTTGGATGACCTCCCCATCAATACTCTCATTCTTACCAAGAATATCCAAGGCACAAGAAGTGGATATCAATATTAACACAAAAGCTAACTTTCTTTGTACTCTTAAGGATATTTTTCTCTTCGTTTAAAATGGAATGAAGAAACAAGCATTTCAATAATTCTCATAGTGTTACTTTGAATAAGTGGATCAAATGTTTTTACATCTTTGGCCTTATAATAATAAATATCTCAAGGAAAAAAACAATTAGTTGCTCAATTTTTATGGCCCCTATCAAATCTTCCAGCATTACTTTACACTATTGACCAATGTTTGATTCTCATAGGATTTATTTTACATAGTAAAAGAGTGATTGAAAACATCGAGGTGGGATGGGAGTGTGGACACATACCCTTTGCTAGGTTTTCATGGTGGTTAAAGATCCCATGCACTGTCCATGAGTATTAGTGGTAAATTTTATGGCTCAATACCTTCAATGTCAACCTCTACCTATGGAACGATCCCCAAGGATCATGGTTATTTTTATCAACCTTGACATTTCCACCGAATCACACTTGTAGGAAACAATATCTTATGAAGTACATGTGTGATGATTGGAGCCTCACAAATTTCCTATAAACCCCAATGATAAATTTTATGTCCTAATAGGTACCCTATATTTCATCCTTAAACCATGGTCTAAGAGGGCACACAAAATATGAGATCTAATGGACAAACCAAAACCTAAGAAAACCCCACAAATATTTTCATATAATAATAATAATAATAATAATAATAATAATAAATAAATAAATAAATAAAAAATGGAAACATAAAACCAAAATTCAAAACATTCAAAACATTTACCTCACTTAACTCTTGTGCACTTCCAACCCGTCACACCACCTTCGATCAAGGAAAAACATAGACCCATTACTTAGGAACATGCATTCAAAAACATGTTTGAATACAGGGGATATGAACTCCCAATAGAGCCTCAGAGTTGAGATTCCTCATGTATGTTGTTTTCCCTCTTAGCTTAGTATGATTTTGAACTCGTGGAATCAACCTATTGTCAATTCCAAGTCTAAGGTTAGTTGAGAAACACTTTCCACATGTCATTATTAACTGGAGTTCATAAAATATTTCGAAACTTGTTGTTTGGATGCCTCCTCATAAGTGAAGGATTCTGATTCAATGACATGGATTATCTGAGATATCAAACTAGAGCAATCTTGAAGCCTCACAATAGGATTCTTAAAGAGATCAAGTGAATACTCCCTGGCCTCCTCCCTTTGCTCATATTAAAGGGATGACTCATGGACTTGGCTCACTTCTATATCACTAGGAGGCTCTCTAAATAAATTTATCAAGGGAGATCACATATTTACTTTGTAATCCCATTTTGCTGGGGTTTGAGGAGCACAGTTGGCTCCCTCTTGATCTATGAACTTATGATTTGTTCCGATCAAGTAAGGAACAAGCCATCAATAACAAATGTCTGGAATATTTTCTTTTGTTCACTCTCTGCTAACACCTAGGAGGATTAATATCTAAGATAATTTATCCTACATTATATGAATCCTATGAAACCTTCTATACCTCAACACTCAGCTCCCTCTAAGCATGAACATGATATGCATACTTCATTACTTGTCATCAAAGCAAATCACATCAACCTCTTCCCGTGTATCTTTCCTACAAGTTAAATTTAGTTCGACAGTCAACAATAACCAATATTAATTTTATATAATGGCATATTCTTAGCATCCATCCATATATTATCTATATTCCATCAATTGCATATCAAACACGTATATGCAACATGTCATGAGAATACAAAGAATCAAAACAAATTGGCATAGAAAGTCCTCCCTCTTTATATTTTCCCTTATGCAGAAGTCACAGTGATCATCTTGATTTAGTCTTCATATTGGACATGTACTTCTAAAGTGTGCAATGGAATCATCATCATATCCTTTATTCCTTCTCATATAGTATCACACATTCATTAGTACAATCTAGGTTAAATCATAACCCTAGATATGAGAAATTTAACACATGAGGTCATGCTAATTTCATACATGGATGAACTCTAAATGTTTTTCACTTGCAAACTCATATCACATTGATCAATGAATCACAAAATTCTTTACATAGTAAAATGATTAAACTAGAAGGTATCTTGATCATGTAAACCCATGATTATTAAATATCAAGTCAATATCTAAACACATAAAGAGTTAAATATGATCCTTACTCACTTAAGAAATACATACCTGATTTAAACCTTCTAGGAATGCTAGCCATACTTGACATACCTCTTTAATAGGTCAAGTCCAAATCTTGCTAATTCCCCACACGCATTGTTAATTTTTCCACCACCTAATGTTCAATGTTCCACTAACTTTGTTTATGGTTTCATAAACATCTATTTTTGTCCCACCACCAAATATTCATGGTTCCACCAACATCTCATAATGAGCCTTCTAATGTCTAATGTTGTTGACTTTGGTTAATTTTCTAATGATATTATCATAAGTATCAAAGGTATTCATATTTATAATTCAATGTTGTCACCGAGACATTATATGACTTTCATGAGAATATGAAGTAAGAGATTCCCTCCTTGGTCCCTATTTAATGGGAGCTATCTCGCCTTGAGGACAATGTGACAAAATTTTGTATTGGAGTCCTATTGGAATCATATTTTGTAGTTTTGTATTCCAATACAGAATTGAAGCTTACATGCCTCAAATTTCCTAGATACATGGGAAGTTGTGCATATTGTAGTTTTGGATTCCAACGTGTGTTGAAGCCTGCATGATTCAAGTTTCCTATGTACAATAGAATATACATGGAAAGTTATACAAATTGTTGTGCACTATGCACAATGTTCCACAAGGACTCCCCATAAATAGAATTTGTAATGCTTATACACGTGGAACATTGTGCGTAGTGCACAAAAATTTGTAATGCTTATACCATCTTGTAACCTATATATATATATATATATATAAGGATGAATACAAGTTTGAATGTTGAATGAAACATTAATATATTTAAAAACACTATCTCATAAAACTTAAGATTTTAGTTAGCTACAAATCCTCATCCTCTCCTATTATACTTGTTGACTTTAATATAGATTACCATATTACAATCCACCATACTAAGAATATGTACATATCACATCCTTCAATATCATGTCTTATTTTAATGTTTGTTCATGTCATATGTTTATCAATATTTTAGAAATAAAATTAATCAAATAAAATAATCACATGGACCTCACATCTTTTCATAAAAATCAAAGAGACAAATACCATATGATTATTAATGTGAAAGTGTCATAGAAGGTTAGAAAAATTTATTCTAAATCAACATCATCTTGCAAAGGACAATGGAACCCGCTACAATAAATCATCACTATTCCTCTTTAAGATTTATGTTGTATGTATTGATTGATTTGCTACACTTTTAATTTGTTTGTATGCACTTCAATCAAAGTAAACTAAAGAGTTTAATAAAACTAACGCTTTTGATTTGTTACAAGATTACCTAGTAAATATGTTGGGTTACGAACATTTGAATAGATGGATGACCATATATACATATACAACTCCATATTACATCTGCAAGGAAATTTGAATTAGATTTAAAGTTTCATTGTTTTCTTCAAACAAATTTCAATGTTTTTTCATAATTCGTGGAAGGTATTGCAAGCATTTACTTCCATTTTTTGGAGTCTGGTGAGCCTTTCCATTTTTTATTCGCACTCGTTTTTTTGCGAGGAGTTTTGTGAGCCGTGCTCCTTTTTCAGTGAGGAACTAGAGGGCTCCTTGGTTATCCATATTCCCGTTGGGGTTTCAGCATGCACATAGTCACAATCGTTAGGAATTACTGGCCATGCGATGTGTCGATGATATAATACAAAAAACGCGTGAGAAGCCTCACCCATGAGAGGCATATGCATGGAGCGATTAGAGAAAACCATCTCCGAAATCAACCAAAATATTTTTCTCATACGAACAAGAAAAATCTACAGGAAGATCAAGGAAGAAAGGAGATTTTATAGCGGGATTATATGAGCTAATGTGGACAAAAATTGATTCAGAAATATTAATCTTTGAATAGATTCTACATTCCATTCTATGAATTCTTCTTGCAGCTCTACCAAAGCTCTTTTCCAGAAACCCTTTACAAAAAAATAGGTCATGAGACCTGAACACATGTCATCTATATGTCACCTAGGGGTTTCTTTTTCCTAACAGGATCTGTGTTCTGTTTTTGTTCTTGGGAAGAGCATCCAGGAAAGGTGTGTTCAAGATGTTAGTTGCTTGACTGGTCAGAACTAAGCTAGCTAGTGGTAAGGGGGCATTGGTGTGTAAAACCTATGTTGTTCAACTTTAGAATCATATGTATGGGAAATAAAACATCTCACATATTCTTTTATATATAATAAAAAGGTGGGATGCGTTGATAACTCCAGACATCAACCACAACGAAACTATAACCTTCTATCCAGTATCCCTTTTCAGATACTCCCTCTATTCCAACTCGATTTCGACCGATCATATGGGAATTTATTCATATGGGCTATTCCGTTGAAAAGAAATTGAATTACTTGAGTAGTAGACAATGACCACGACCATGATCCATCTCCAACAAATGATTTCCCGAGAAGATAATATGAAAACCCATTGCAAGATGACATAAAATATCTGCAACTAATAAACTTCATCGGACACGGGTATGTATTCGTTCTTCATTGATGCCAAAATAGAAAACAGAACGCAAAGAGTGAGGATGCACATAAACCGTTTGACAAAATTCCGGAATGAGATATGATCTCGTAGAATGATTTCATCTCAGGATGAACCTATAATGGGTTCTATGAGGATGCCTGAAACAATTCTACATGATGAAAATTGAATGTATGAGGTATATCATTAATTGTAAATAACAATATCATTAACATGTATACTAGATGTTGCAATTTCAGGGATGCACAGAAACTGTTTGACATAATGCCTAGGCAGATATGATCTCCTGGAATGATTTGATCTCAGGTTTCACCCATCATGGCTTCTACAAGGATTCACTGAAATAGTTCTATATAATTCAAATTGATTTGTATTCCTTTTGAATGATAGAAGTGTCGATTCCAAGTACTGTTCAGGCATTTTTACAGGATTTGGAAGGTCTACAACTTATTTTATAAGTTAATGGGACAATGAAGCTATGGTTATACAATTTATCCATAATTCCTTTTTCTTTTTTATATGCAGAAAGATGTGTAGAACCAATCTAAAATACCCCCTCAATGCCCTTGAACATAAATATGAACCTAGAGAGAATTGTTAGAAATCAAAATATGCACACCTAGAACATAATATGATGGAGTATTCCTCCTCGTATTTTGAAAATTATTCCTTCACCACCAGGTGCAAACCATTTCTTCCAGTGCTTTTCAGAGTTGGCACCTGCACTGGATCAACAACAGGTACTCTATAGAATTTGAAATTTTTTAATGAGATTTGTAGCCTGAACTAAATATGAAGGCAAGGAAGTTGTTGAAAGGCACTAGCTCATTAACTTCATATTTTGTGTATATGGATTTATTCTTTATTTATATTTTATCATTTTTGTAGATTACCTTATATAGATTTTTAAAAGTGAAACACTGTTATAAATACGTTTTATATAAATAAGTTATGCCTATGTTTGGGATGGTGTAGCCAACAAGTAAAATGTAATGGGTATACATTAAAATATAGAATCTAGTATTAGATTCACCAAAAGTTGAAGGTTACTAGTCAAATTTGATAGCAATTTATCAAAAGATTCACTCTTCCTGGTTATGATGCATTATATTTTGCAGGTTTGCATGGAGGTGAACACAACCTACTAGTCTAGTGCAAATGAAGGAATTATTTTTATGGATTACCAATATAAAGATGCACAAGTAATTGGTAAGGGAACCACACAAGGTCTTATTACATATGTATTATTATATATGTTATTTTTACTATTTAAAAATTAATTGTGCTTAAGAATATAAACAAGTGTTCAGTTGCTTCTAAGTATTGTTCTTAATAACTATTTTGAAACAAGTTACTTACTGTTCAACAAAAATTCATCTTATTGGTAATATATTGGTTGTTTAATTCTTTTCAATACACAATCTTTATTCAATACCATTAACATGGAGATATAAACAAGCATACATGATTTGTATTTCCAGCTTTACTTATATACAAGGTTTATATGGCTTAAACTATAGAATGCAAAACATTAATAGGTATACATATTAGCATAAAAGAAAATGCAATCTCTCAATGTATATACCTTCAAATATGCAAGTTTGTTGTGTTAAGGAAAAACTAAATAGCCACCGTAAGTTTTTAAAATATTTTTCTTCAAATCAATTCAAAATTTTGTTTTATTTAATGTATGATATATTCTTAATTTGGTAGTTGTTGATGGCCATTTTCCATCTAGAAAATGATTCTTTCTTGATACTCCATATAATTAATAGGTCAAATTACTTATTCCTCCTGAAATTTAATTGAAACATTGGAAAATATTGGTTGGACATTTGAATATCAATGTTGTAGTTAATGTCTCTTGTTTTCTATGCAGGAATTGGGGGAGAGCACATATATGGTGGAAAATTTGCAGGTCGGTTAGCACATGCTTTTTCGAAACATCTTCACTTTGAAAAATATGATTTATATTGTCAGCATTGTATTGAAAATTCCCTATTTCTTATCACATATGAGAATTTTCAGTTACATCATGATGGCCCTGGTATTCTATCAATGGCCAATGCTGGCCCAAACCGTCAATGGTTCTCAGTTCTTTATTACTTTTGCAGAAACACCTCATCTTGATGGGTATACACTTGATTCCATATCTTGAATGTCATTTATGATTTTTTCTATTCAGCTGAGTTTGTATGAGCAACTTTACATGTTTGTTGTGATTGACATATTTTCTCTTTATCCATGACTCGTGGGTGTCACCATATGGAAATTTCGTATTTTATAAATACAAGATTCCTTTACCTTGAAATAATGGGTTATTTTCTTTGGGTGCTAGACACGAGTGTATTTTTACCATTTGACCTTTTAAATTTTGATAATTTTTCGTAGGTAGTTCTATTCAGTCTAGTTCATTCAAGGTCTATATGCTACTAAGGGGGCGAGGCTAACATTTTTCAGACTACTGTGGATATATTTCCTCTCCCCATTTCTATTTTTTGTTTTAATATCATATCATTAATGTCTCTTTTCTTATTATATGCAGCAACCATGTCGTCTTTGGAAGAGTTGTTGAGGGAATAGATGTAATGAAGAAAATTGAGATGTTATCAACTACAGATTGAGGCAGACATATTGTTCCAGTTAAGATTTCTAATTGTGGTGAAATATTTCCACGCAAAGATAATGATATAGTTGCAGTTGATGAAGGTACTTTTTATCTTTTAAGTTGTAAGCATCATGATATGCCATTGTTGAATATTTAACTTACCATAAATGTTATAATTCTTTGACTGATATCTTGAATGTAATTTGTAGAAATGGTTTTCTTTTATTTCTTTGAGATATGAAAATTTGGATTTATCTTCAGATAAAAAGAAAGGAAAGAAACAGAAGGCTAGAAAATAAGCAGTGTCAAGTGATGATAGTCGAAAAATGCGTAAAAGGAAAAATCATAGGAATGTGCGTAAGGATCAGCGAAAGAGGAGGCGATGTCATTATTCTTTTGATTCAGATACCTCATCGGACACTTTTGATAGTGAGTCTGAATCGCACTCTTCATTGTCATATGATACTAGCACTTCGAGTGAAGATGATAGGGTAAGAATAAAGAATAAATCATCAAGAAGAAACAAGCATAGACATTCAAAGCGACGGAGGGACAATCAGAGAGAGAAAATACATGGTCTAAAAGTGAATAGATTAAGATCTAAGTCCAAGTTGTATGGATTCTTTATTCATTGACCTAGGAAAATGAAATGCAGTCTCATGTCTTATATACATAATTCGTTTTGTTTTGTTTTGTTTTTGCAAATAACTTTTCATCAGACATGCAGCCGGTCAAAGCTAATCATGTCATTATTTAATTCCCTTCAATCGTGAAAACTAGTTGCTAAAAGATAAATTCTAGGGTATCATACATCTACCTAAGACCAACCCATTAATGGTGAGGAACTCCTAGCTTGTGAATTCATTAATAAGTTAAGAAAATATCATCAATAGAGAACACATGATCCTCTTCTTAAGGGATTTTAAATCATTTGTCCTCAAACTAAATGTTATAGAACCCTTTTCCACCTCAATACCAACCCCATTTTGAAATTAAATATTTCAAGACTACAAACCATTTTTCCAAAACCTATGTTGAAAATAATAATCTGTTGAACTTCCTTTCTTGAACTTCTTTCCTATAAATGCACAAAGACATATTGCATTTCATCAATAGGAAATTCTACAACAATAGATATGTTGTTCATCATAATTTTCGTGGTAGACATCACAATTCCTAGAGGTCCAATGCAAGGTCATGATCCAGTTACAATAGGAAAACAAGCCTAGGTGATGCCTACCCCTTGACACCTTGTTTCATCGCTACTAAGGGCACTAGGGTATTTCTACTCTACATTTTGATTGCTTGATAAATTTCATAGTAGATATAGTTTTTATTTCTTATTTTAATATATATAATTACATATATAAAGAATGACCAATATTCATGGGATTCACAAAGACACAAAAAGTGTCTGCCATAAACTATAAGAGGCCCCAAAGCATCATCTGATACTTATTTGACTTTTGGTCAGTGCCACTAATAGTTGCTAGTCGTCAAATGAAAGTCCTTTTTGATACCCAGGTGTCATTTTGGCTTGATCCTTGCCAAGAAATGTAAGAACTATCGATGGGCTCGATACAAAGGAAAAGGTTACAATGGGGAAAGTCATGCTTTCAACCTCGGGAGCTAGTTTGGATAATAGATCCATTGATGGAGTTCAAGAGCTATAGCGGGGGAAGTAGCTAAGGAAACAAAAGAAAAGGTTACAACATAGCTAGGACCTGTAGATAATCCCATAGAAGCATATCCATATACATGTTTTGTTGGATCCATTCCATTCTCAGTCCTAGGTCCAGTTTTAGATTCTCCATAGGCTATTTGGTAGTATCATATTCTGTTGTTTACCAATCATCAGCTAAAATAGGATGAGTAAATGGTCAACAGTTGTTTTATGTTTGGAAAAATAAAGTGATTAAAGTTAACCTTGTATGCTATATCCATCAGTTCACTACATTTGATTTAAACATGATTTATATGTTTGAATTGTAAATGATAATTATGGACTCTGGTCAATAGTCTTAAATTTTTGTCATAGGAAAGTTTCTTGAATTGTCTGCTCTTGCTCACTAACTTCATTCAAATTGTTTCTTACTGCTAACAGGACCCTGGACTTTACTCATCAAATTATACATGAAACACCGTCCGTGAGATATCGAAGTAACCCAGACTTCAAAACCACTGTTTTGGATGGATGTAAGTGATATTTTAGTGCCATACCAACACCTGAAAGTTATCCCTTTTCCATGGGTTTATTTCTTCTTCCATACTCGTCTAGATTCTTTCGTTTCTCATGTCATTCTATGTGTTTTGTTCGAGTTAGTACTAGGTTCATCAAATATTTATGTAAAACATGACACTTTTTGCATATGTGCATCTAGTTGTTGCTGTTTTTATGGGTATTATGGAAATCTATACCTATTTTTCAGGTTCTTTAGTTAGGGGAATTGGCTAATTGGTTACTGGTATATAAGAGGGATATAATAATGGATACCTTTTTCTCGAGATATTTGTATACTTAATCCGGGTATTTAGTTACTAATGGATAGAAGGGAATGTATATTTTTTTTTAAGAATCAATATCAAGGAATAACTTTATTCCTGCTATGTGTTATGCCTAGGTTTCTTGGAAATCTACCCAAAAAAACCCTCTAGAAAGATCTCACAACCCTAAACCAAAGACTCAAGCCAACTCTCAGTCAACCTGGGTTCATCCAACAGTTAACAAAATCTAATGAAAAATGAAATAAAATGAATAGTTGTGAGATTTTCTTAATTCACTTGAACACACATTTTCCATGTATCTCTATGTTTAATATTCATGCGAGCCCCTTCATATGAATTTAACTTGTTCTTTCTACTATGATAATTTTGTTTTGAAAAAAATGAGATTTCAGGATAAAAAGTCTTGTATTAGTACTGCTAATTCAATTGGTTGATGAAACATATGTAATACAAATATTTATGGTACTGTAATGATTAGTGTTCTTCTTTCTATAATAACTACAACTTATATCATTACATACATAGATGTATGTAATATTGATAAGCATTGCTTACTTGTCACCGATGTTCCTATACATGATGTAATGGTAAAGTAAGTGTGTTGCTAGATAACTTACTTTTTGACCAACCCATGAGTTTTTAACGGGGAGAGGGGGTCCCTTCCCATGTAAGCATTGCATATTGAATTAATTTTAGGACTTAGATATGACTTGACCATTATTCCTAATGGCTTGTTGTCTGTATTTATCCTAGCACAACCTTTTGATATAGAAGACACATTTTATTGATTTCCATTTCTCGTTGATTTAGATGAGACCAAGACCTCAAATTTCTCTAAATTCCTTAATGAGAGGTTTGTGAGATGATGATTTAGGTTGATTATGGTATTCCTATAGCATTGCTTCATGAACCATTCTTTCAATTTTTTTTAGCTTATTCTCCTTTATTATGTTGTTAGGATGATAATATATTTATATATTTATTTTATGTCCTAATTTTGTGATCAATCCCATTTCACATACAAAACAAACAACTTTGGAAGTGAGTGTACGGATGGAAGTATGCAAACATAATCTATGTTTTTGCAAGGGTTAGAAGGTCCACCAACATTCTAGAATACAAACTAAAATTCAAAAAGAGGGTATCTTTAGCCATCATTGTTGTCTCCTTGAGGCTATTTAGTGTAGTGGAAGTTGTACTTTAACATCAAACACTCATGAAAGAGAAGAGATGTATAATACATATTAATTGAGTTAATTGATACAATTTGCTAGCATCTTTTCATTGTGGTTTAATTACTTACTCTACATGACCATCCCTAACTACCAATACTAACTGTTATTCATTAACTTGATTGGTCACTAACACTCGTGATATTTATTACACATTAATACATAATATATCAGGGATCCTAATATATTATTGAGCGTCAGTTATTCTAGCACCTTGTCTTAACATGAAATACATTTTTTTTAACTCCCCTCAATATAAAATCCATAGCAACTTACTCAGCGACTAGTAATAATTACAAAATTCGAAGGGTATTATTGTTCAATCTTCAATAATGCAACACTTCTCTATTCCTTAATATCTAAACACTACATTCTGTTGTATGATGCAGGTTGTGTTGGTAAAGAAATGTATGCAATTCCATATCAACCAAGTTTTGCATTGGGACATCAAAGGTAATTTCTTGATTTTATCAATCTTTTTTATTAACTTTCTTTCATTATGAGATATGATTAATGAAACAAGTGTGTGAACATGTATTTTTTTTTCTTTAAATATGATATTATTTGCCAATTGATAAAATGGGATTCTAAATATTATGAATTTTTTGATGACAAGATCTTTCTGTAGTGATCAAAATGGAAACCTAACCAACATAGTAATCACATTGTGATATAGGTAAGTGAAATATGACCTATTTTATGATCACGGTCAATTTTGTCTATATTATGAATCCTTTCTTGTTTACAATGCAAAATCTAGATGGAACTTCTTTAGGGTGTTGATTTTGCATTATAATGTTATGTGTATCCCCCTAGAGATTCCATTTTTGGATTCTTTGTTTCTTTATGTTAGAAACAATAAGCTCACTTCCATCGAGTATTCCTCTGACATGGAAGGTTTTGCATTCATATTTAAATGTATGTTGTTCATAGTCCTTAGGTAGTTATACCCATTTCCAACATCTGCACAATGACTATAGAGTATAGTCCTATGCCCTATCATGATTGTAGTTTTTTAAGTATATCTGATTCTATTCCTTCTCCCAGTGTTTCAAATAATGCCTGGTTTCCCAAAGAAAAAGATAAAAAGACATCCTCATCCTATACTCTATGGCCCCATGAATATGCTTATATCCAATGTTGTGGGGGATCATGTAGATCTACCAGTGCAAGCACTGCAACATCACCATAGGAAGCGAATAAACATTGTGAATTGGCATCACAATATATCCTAACCATTTGTCCTTGTGGATATTCATTAGCTTTAAGGAAGAAGGAACTTTTCTCATCCCATGGTGGATAGGATCCATGTGAAGCACCAACTATTGGGTTGATCATCCTCTTTTGATTCTCCTTATTGCTCCTCTTATACATGGCTCTAGGATGATGATGCTTATATACTATATAATTGGTATCCACACTAAGATAATTGTTTTTGATAAGTCACATATAATGGTACACTTACGGTTGCTAGGGAATACTGATTTTTGCAATCCCATTAAGCCAATTTCTTGAGTTTTGTTCAAAATTACTAGAAAAGGTTTATGGATTTCATAACTTGCTTGATCATATATTGTGAACTTATACAATCTATCATCCTTTGTCGACCATTAGATACTCATAGTTGTGTATTGATCATTTTTACAATTATAGAGGACTCTGTAAGTTAGGTTCCCAAATTCTTAAAGGGTGCTAGCTCAATGGAAGAGCACCTGCCTTACAAGTGTTGGTGGTTCGATTCCTCCATGCCCTAATCATATTATAATATCAGTTAATAACAAATAAATTAGTAAGAAAAAAATAAAATATAGGTGACCAAACAAAATGACCAAAAATTGTATATAAAATTAATAAAAATGACTAAGTTAGTGACCAAAAAATGAGAGATGTGAAACTAGGCATTACAAAGGATACAACACGTGCCACTAATGATGAAGCCAAATATGACGTTGATATGGTAGAAAAATAAGACGTTACTTTGGATGCAAAACATGGCTGTACATAGGAATCAGAATATGGTGCAAAAATAGAAGAAATATTTGGCATCATTTTGGTAGCAAAACATGATGCAGAAAAGGAAGAAAAAAATGGTGCAAATTTGGAAGATAAATTTGGCACATATTTTGAAGTAAAACAGGGTGCAAAATGGGATGCTAAAGTGGTAGAAAAAATGGATGAAATATTGGATGCTAATTTAGATGCTAACATGGTGTTATTAAGGATGCAAATATGGCACTAATGGGGATGCCATTCAAGAAGAAAAGGCAGACACTCGCAAGGAAGCAAAATATGACGTTATTTAGGAAGCAAACCTCGACCTTGTTTAGGAAGCAAAGTTGGACGCTATTCTGGAAGCAAAAAAATAGTCATTATTTTGGGCATCATAAATGATGCTATCTAGGAAGCAAAAAGAGACATTTTATGCTTTAAGTTTTTTCCATGACGTGTCCAATTTAGCGGCTAGTTTGACCACTCAATGTAAAAAAAATACACTAAAAAGGGACGCTAATTCTAGGATTTGTTGTAGTGGAGGTAATTGATTCTCATGTGGACCTCTAGTTATTGTAGGTACCCATGGGGTGGACATATAATTATAGAGGTGAATTCTTTACATGTTGAAGCATTGATGTTGTGGTATATACTACTAACCATGATCATTCAAGATGGATAAAGCTATTAAGTCTCCTTTAGAGACTATCCACCTCTAGAGTGAAATACTTTATCATATGATCATTTGGTCTATGAGTAATATAATATTATCACTACATCATAAAAATATTTTGATTCTAATATGATATTATAGATAATTAAAGTTAACACATATTAACGATGCAATAAAGATAAAGATATAAATAGATAAATATAAATGCATAGAGAAAGAAAGAATTCAAATTGCATGTGAGCTGACTTCACTTGACTAATATGAACTCAAATTATTAAGCTTTAGTTAAATATTTAGTTAAAGTAACCATGCATGCCTTAGTTAAATATTGTTAATCTTAAATTAACGCAACAATGGATGCATCAATTAATTAAAGGAGAAGTCACAGTGGTCACTTCAGTAAATCAATCAGCATGATTTCAATTAAGATGTGTTAACTATGTTTCAATAAACATGGACTAGTTAATGAAAGTGTTTTTCATTGGTTACACTTTAGTTAAACTAAAAGATGACACTTAAGTTAATCAAAATATGACACTGAAGTTAATAAAGTGTTTTCCTGATGACACTTGAGTTAAAGAACTATGACACTTAAGTTAACATACTAACTAAGTGATCATACATTCAGTTAGATGGTGAGTTCAGTCTAGAGTCAGTTAAGCCTCAGTTAATATAAAATATGAAAGGCAAGGTGCATATGTTAAGCATGATGAGTAATCCAATGCACTGGATTAACTATCCATGAATAAAATTCATAGTTTATGAAGGTGATGCACCAATATCCATGAAACCTATCACTATAGTTTGCATGGAAATCTTCTAGCTTGTTCTTAATTTGTTCATGACACAATACAATGGTTATGTCACATTACATCAATCATATTGGTCTACTTATGTTGAATTTATATCTAACTCAATGGTTATGTTCTAATGCAAATCTTATAAAGGGTTATGCCACATTGAAGTTGGTGTTGGAATAATGGACAATACTGAGGGGGGGGGGGGAATGAATCAGTATTTATGACTTTTAACAATTTAAAACCCCTTTTTAACTTATTCATTAAAATGAAGAATCAACAAGATACACAGAACACAACATTTATCGTGGAATCCTAATTGGGAAAACCACAAACAAATTCTATAGTTGCAAAATTATATTTACAATTTTTTTTGCAAGATTCAACTTGCTGGAGACATGAATCCTCAAGTTTTTCAACTACAATCGAAGGATCCTACAACACCCTGGTTTCTAATATTGGGTATATGTTATATTATTTGCATGTGCGTATGGAAAGGAGGTGCGCATGTCAGTGCTACAGCTTGACGATCCCAAAAGAACCTTCACGAAAACAGGCTGGAGGACCTATTTCCGTTAGCAAATTGTTTTGGCTATTTATAGATTTTATGGCTATTTATAGCTGTTTGTGGCTATCTTTAGAATTTGTCTAAAAATATGTAACTTAATCCCGGTTAAGGGATTGGAGTCTTTTTCTAATCCGGGTTAACGGATTAGGGTATTTGGTATTTTGTATTGTGAGGATTTCATAATGTAAGGAAGAGAAAATAGGAGGTGTGGCTCCAAGGTTTTCTGGTTTTCCCGGTTAAGGGTTTCCAGGGTAAATCTCTGTGTTTATGTGTGAATTATGTGTTGTGATATCTATTTTTCTTAAAAGAATCTATATGCTTTGCTTCTATGCACAAGTTTAAAATTTACATGTGGTATCAGAGCTCGATTTTGGCATCAGGGGGATGTCTTTGTTGCTAAGGGTTCGACGTGGTTGATAGATCTCGGGTCTGTGATAAACCTGGGTTCATTGGGATCTTTGCAGTGTTGATTTGTGCATTGAAAGAGAATGGAGAGCACTTCAATAATTGAGATCGAGAAATTTAATGCCAGAATTTTGAGCTATGGAAGCTCAAAATTGAGGATATTCTGGTATATCAGGAACAGTGGATTGTTTTGGATCTGAGTACGAAACCCACTGCAACGTCACAAGAAGATTGGGATAAATTTGAAAGAAGGGTTAGGAGTACAATATGATTTTGCTTATCAGAATCTATGTTGTTGAATGTATCTGGTGAAGATAGTGTAGTCAAGCTATGGGAAAAACTAGGGAGTTTGTATCAATCAAAATCCCTTGTGAACAAGTTGTTTCTACAAAAGAAGTTATTTCACCTCAGAATGGATGAGAATGACACTGTAATAGAGCATATGAATGTCTAAAATACTCTGGTAAGTCATATAACCTCTGTTGGTATGAAAATGGATGAAGAAGATAAATGTATTACATTATCGTGTTCTTTGCCAGATTCCTGGGACAACCTAATTGTTGCAATAGGTAGTGCTAGCCAGGAGACCTTAAAATTTGATGAAATTATATCATCCCTACTATCAGAAGAGATGAGGTGGAAAAACATGGATAATCATAGCATGGATGCCTTGTCTGTGAGAGGTCGCCCCCAAGAGAGAAACAAAAATAAAGGATCCGGGGGAAGATCTAAATCTAGGGGTAGATCTAAATCCCCAGGAAAAGGAATAAGGAAGTGTTGGAAATGCGGTAAATTTGGGCACTATAAAAAGGATTGCAGATCTGAGAATGTTGATAAAGCAAAGGGATATGAGGATACCTCTTCCACATAGGTGAAGAAATCCTTAGAAGAAGGAGGGGATGTGTACCTATCTTCCACGGGTAATCATTCAGAACGTGATATATGGTTGATTGACTCAGGTGCGTCATGTCATATGACCCCTCATAGGGAGTGGTTCTGTTAATATGAAAAGTACAATGGAGGAGATGTGTACTTGGGAGATGATTCACTAGCTAGTATCATTGGACATGGTAGAGTCAAGTTAAAACTGAAGGATGGAAGGATTATAACTCTACCTGGAGTGCTACACATTCCAAATCTAACAAGAAACTTGATATCTGTCGAAAAGATGGATGTTACAGGTGTAAAGACTATGTGTGGAGATGGTGGTTGCAAACTGGTTCGAGGATCAATGGTATTGATGAGGGGAGTTCAATATGGAACTCTGTACAAACTATTGGGAAAAACCATCATTGATGAATGTAACAATTCTGTTGTGCTTGAGGAAGGAGGTAAAGATGACAAAACCTTGACTGCATCAGGAGGAAAGACAATGCTATGGCATCAAAGATTGGGGCATATCAAAGAAAAGGGACTTCGAGCATTACAAGGTAAAGGTATGGTTGAAGGCATGACTGATTGCACTATAGATTCTGATTTTTGTGAGCATTGCATATATGGAAAACAAAATCGAGTAAGATTTGCATTTGGTGCGACAAGAGCAAAGGGAATTCTAGAATTAATACATAGTGATGTGTTTGGACCTGTTCTATTCCATCATTAAGAAAATTTGTGTATTATGTTTCATTTATAGATGATTTCTCAGGGAACATATGGATTTATTTTCTTCGAAAGAAATCTGAAGTATTTTCCAAGTTTAAAGAATTTAAGGCTCTTGTAGAAAATCAATCAGAAAAGAAAATAAAGGCATTGAGGACAGATAATGGTGGAGAGTTACATGGGAATGCATTTGAGGACTTTTGTAAGAAGTATGGTATAGCAAGGCAAAATATTGCTCCATACACACCTCAACAAAATGGATTTGTTGAGAGGATGATTAGGACGTTAATTGAAAAGGAAAGGAGCATGCTAAGCAGTGCTGGGATAGGACAAGAATTCTGGGAAGAAGTAGTGGAGACAGCATGTTACTTGGTAAACCAATCACCCACATCAGCATTGATTGATAAAACTCCATAAGAGGTATGGACTGGTAAGAAACCTCTATTAAGCATCTGAAAGTTTTTGGTTGTGATGCTTATGTACATGTTCCAAAGGAGAAAATGAGCAAGTTGGATAACAAAGCTGAAAAGTGTATCTTTATTGGCTATAAAGATGGTATGAAAGGGTATAATATTTGGAATCCTATAACTAAGAAGACTATTTGTAGTCAAGATGTTTTGTTTCGAGAGGTCAAAGAAGTCTCTAGACAGGAAGTGAATCCAATGGAAAAGGAACTAGAGAAAATAGAGTTTATGTTAGAAGGTGAAGAATCTGACACAATAGAAGAAGATGAATCAGAAGAAGAAGAACCTCATACTCCAGTTTTGAGGAGATCATCTCAAGAATAAGGCAACCAGAAAGGTATTCCCCTCCTAATTTTCACTCTCATTTTGCTATGTCTATTATCGATGATGATCCTAGAAATGTGAAGGAAGTTGTTGATTCAAAGGATAGTGATCTTTGGAAAAAGGCCATGGATGAAGAAATGGATTCCTTGGACAAACATGAAGCTTGGAATATGGTCCAGTTACCAGCTGGAAGAAAAGCCATTGGGAGAAAATGGCTATTTAAAAAGAATTTGAATGTAGAAGGTAAAGTGGACAAGTATAAATCCCGCTTGGTAGCAAAGGGATATTCTTAGGTAGAGGGGATTGATTTTGGTGAAATATTTTCTCCAGTTGCAAAATTAAATTCTATTAGATTTCTTCTTTCTATTGCTGTTGCTTTTGATCTTGAAGTAGAGTAGATGTATGTGAAGACAATGTTCTTACATGGGGATATGGAAGAACAAATTTACATGAAACAACCAGAAGGGTTCATAGTAAAGGGAAAGAATGAGTTGGTATGCAAACTAAAGAAGTCCCTTTATGCTCTAAAGCAATCTCCAAGGATGTGCTACCAAAAATTTGACACATACATACTTGGATTGGGGTTTGTGAGAAGCAAAGATGATCACTGTGTATATTCCAAACAGGTTGGTGATCACTTCATTAACATAGCTCTGTAGGTTGATGACATGTTGCTGATTGGAAACAAAAAATATGTTATAAAGGAGGTAAAGTCTCCACTGTCCTCCAACTTTGATATGAAATATCTCAGCGCTGCAAACTTCATTCTAGGAATAGAGATAAGAATAGATCGTGCAAACAAAATGATTAGTTTAAATAAAAGAAAATATGTTGAGACAGTACTAGAGAGATTTAACATGCAAGAAAGTAAGCCAGTGAAGGTTCCTATTCCTATAGGTGTAACGTTATCTGTAGAGTAGTGTCCCAAGACACAAGAAGAAGAAGACATGTCACAAGTTCCATACGCCAGTGCAGTTGGTATTTTGATGTATGAAATGGTCTGTACAAGACCAGACATTGCTCATGCAATGGGAGTTTTGAGCAGATATATGTCAAACTAGGAAAGGAGCATTGGACAGTTGTAAAGAGGGTCTTCATATATTTGTGTGGCACCACCGATTATGCAATCTACTACCAAGGAAGGCCTAGACCATATAGAGTAATAAATGTACATGGATTTGTTGATGTAGACTGGGATGGAAACCTTGATCATAGAATATCTACAAGTGGGTGTGTGTTTAACCTATTTGGAGGAGCTATTAGTTGGATGAGCAAGAGACAAGTTGTAGTTGCTCTCTCAACTACAAAAGCTAAATACATGGAAGCCACTCATGCATGGAAAGAAGTTGTGTGGTTGCAAATATTGTGTTCAGGTATTGGGTTTGTACAAAAAGGTGTAAGGTTAGATTGTGATAGCCAAAGCGTAATCTTCCTGGCAAAGAACCCTACTTATCATGCTAAGACAAATCATATTGATGTGCAATATCACTTTGTGAGAGATATGGTTGAAGACAAGAAGGTGCTGCTGGAGAAGGTTGACACCATGAAAAATGTTGCAGACTCATTAAAAAAGTCTGTTAGTACAAAGAAGTTCTCTTTGTGTAGAGAATCTATGGGCATTGTTTTCCTAAACCTATGACTTTATGAGTACTTGACTCATTGCTATGAAAAGGAAACAACAAGTGGCAGAATGTTGGGTATATGTTATATTATTTTCATGTGCATATGGAGGGGAGGTGCGCATGTCAGCGTTGTAGCTCGACGATCCCAAAGGCATGTCATCTTTGGATATTTATAGATTTTATGTCTATTTATAGCTGTTTGTGGCTATTTTTAGATTTTTTCTAAAAATATGTAACTTAATCCTGGTTAAGGGATTGGAGTCTTTTTCTAATTCGGGTTAACAGATTAGGGTATTTGGATGTTGCGGAATACCTATATTTTGTATTGTGAGGATTTCATAATGTAAGGAAGAGAAAATAGGAGGTGTGGCTCCAAGGTTTTTTGGTTTTCCCGGTTAAGGGTTTCCAGGGTAAATCTCAGTGTTTATGTGTGAATGATGTGTTTTGATCTCTATTTTGCTTAAAATAATCTATATGGTTTGCTTCTCTGCATAGGTTTAAAACTTACATCTACCTGCTCAAAACACAAGGATGCTACAACACCCGATTTTCAAACCACTACTAGAAGGAGGCTACAACCCCCTTGTAGGATTGTAGCCTGCCCTAGCACCGCCCTAACACCCTAAGTTGATCCCTTTCTTCAATTCTATTTCTAATTATTCTTTACTTCATTGGTATATGTCTTCTCTTGTTGTTACATTGATATGGGTTGCCGGGACATCTTTCTTCCACTTCAAAATTCTCTATAAATACTTATTTCATCATGTATTTGAACCATTGTGTATTTTCATCATCGTGTCCTTTCATTAAAACATTTTCACCAATGCATCTCTTCATTATGGAAATGTACATTTTCATGAACTGGTGCAAAACATCATGAAACCCTATTTTGGCAGGCCTATAACTTTGTCTTCAAGCATCTTTTAGGAGAAATAAGACCATGGTAAGATGAACACATCAACAAGATACATCCTGATGGTCTCATATTATTTTTATAAGTTTCCTACAAGATATGGCAAGCATTTTAATAAGGAAACTTAGACTAGTTTTTCAATACTTGGTCAATTTTCAGCAAATTTCCCAAAACAGTATGAAACCTCATTTTGGCAGACCTGTAAATTTATCTTCAAACACGTTTTAGGGGAACTGAGACCATGGTCAGATGCAAACATCAACAAGATAAAACATGATGGTATCATATAATTTTTATCAGTATCTTACAAAATATGGCGGGAATTTTATTGAGGCCTCTTGGGTAGATTTACCAGAATTGAAACAATGCAAATCATGCCAAAAAACACTTTTGGAAGTGTTGGAGACATTTACCACCATACACACTCTTTTTGGTCAAATTGACCTATTTAAACCACTATCCTAAGTATAATTGACATTAATTGACATTAGTGGAGCATTAATTGACATCATCCAGTCACACCCACGCCTACCTTTAGTCAAGGAGGCTAACTTAGCCTTCTGCTACATTCGGGGAGGCTAATTGGAGAACTTCGGGGGTGATCTGAGTGATATTAATGCACCTAATTGCTAACTGGTGGTTACAATCAGTTAAACAAGTCAGTTAAGGTGCCTCCTCTCATTAAATATATTATTTAATGATTATTTAATGAACTGGAGTCAACAGGGGTGCCTCCATCAACTTCTCATGTGCAGTTCAACTTCAGTTAACCTCATCGGGGTTCATTGGAGTCAGTGTAGCGCTACCTCTTGATGGTTGGTGAGCTGTGACATGTGTCTGATCTCTTTCAGTTAAGACTCAGTCATTTATTCCAGTCCGACTTCAGTTAGGGTTAGTTGAGTCAATTAGGGTTTTGGTCAGTGGTTAACTGAGTGTGAACCATGGCTTACAGTCAGTTAAGCTAGACTCACTCATTCAATTCGAATGACCTCCTAAGGAATTTGAATTCTCTCTTCATTCATGCTTATAGCATGACATTGTAATTGTAATCATTCATTCTTTATGTGAATATAGAGCGGCTACTATTTCTGCAGACCGATTACACCATTTCATGATTTATTTGTTGATTAATATTTGATGAGATTGATTCTTTGTTCCTAGATCAATATACAAGATTAATATGGTATCAGAGCTTACAGCGGGATGAAACTCTATCTCTCAAAAACAAGCTTTTTGACAAATTTCTGCATGAAATTTGAGCAATAGCTCAAAATCCAGCACTGCACCAGAATCCAAGGCTTACCACTTAATACCCCAAGTAAAGAACTTAATGATCAAGCTTGCTTGATTGACTATGCTGGGTGTGATGAAAGCCTAAAATGTGCAGGCTGTCTGACCTTACATCGCCCATTTTGTTTTGATTTTCAGGTTTCTATAGGTGAAGCATTCGCCCAGCACATCCAGATGGCCTCCTCAGTTGATCTCTTGACTCCATACAATTTCCACTCATGGAAAGGTGATATGGAGATTCAGCTACTCTCCAGAGGAATTTTTAGAGTCACCATGGACATTGAAGTTGAGCCTGGATCCACCACAGAAAAATCAAGATTCTTGAACAAGAAGGATGAAGCCTTTGGTTTCTTGTGCCTCTCTATTTCCTGAGACCTTCTCTTCCATCTTACAGGATTGAAGACTCCGAAAGAAATATGGGACAAATTGGAGACTCTATACAGAAAGCATGATGACTTAAGGGTTTACTAGCTCAAAAATGAACTAATGTCTCTCCAACCCTCCAACTTCAAGACTCTGAATGATTTATTCACAAAGTTCAAGCATATTGTTTTAATCTTGAAGCAATGCAAAGTGGAGAAGGAGGATGATCATCTCATCCTCGCCATACTCTCCAAACTTGGGGCTGATTATTTAGTTTGTGTTTCTACATTCCGTGCAGGGAATCTCACAACCCCTGGATGGAAGATGCCTACACTTAATGGCTTCATTGAGTCCCTAACATGTGAACATGACAAGCTTGTCCAGATGGGGATCATCAGATCTTCCCGTGTCAATCCCTTCATGTCTTGGGGCCCAAATATCTGAAGGGTAAAAGAAAGTAGAAAAATAATAAAAAAACTAAATTTGATGCTCCTAAACCTAGAGTTGAAAATCAGCAGCATGATGAGTCTTCTGGCTCAAGGAAGAACAAAGGAAAAGGGCAACATGGCAAGGAAAAATTCAAGTGTTCTTATTGCGGGAAGGGCTTCCACCCTAAACATGCCTACAAGAATAATAATCTTGATGAAGAAACCTCTCTCCTTGAGAGAAATCACATCAATATTCCATAAAGCTTTCGGAGGAGAGATCAACAAGATCGGGAACCACAACATGAAAAAGGTCATTCCCTCATGGCAAGCACTTCGAAGTCCAAAGCACTGTTGATTGACTCTAGAGCTTTGAACCACATGATGGATGAAAAATACACCTTTTCTTCCTTGGATATTTGAAAATCCATGCCCATCCACATGGGAGATGACTCCACCATCATTTCAGAAGGACAAGGTACTGTAGATATTGAAAATGGTTTTTCTCTAATGTTTTGTATGTACCATCTTTGGCATCAAATATTCTTAGTGTCTATCAAATGAAACATAAAGGAGTGCCTAAGAGAGTCTCTTTCAGGCCAAATTATGTTGATATAACAGAAATTGCATCCAGGAAACTCATTGCTAAAGGCCTTGCAAACCATCATGCAAAATCCTATGAGTTCTCTCACTTTGTTGCAGATGTAAAGCCCACCACTCTGCTAACTCATGGAAATGAGGTTAGTAGGCTATGGCATGAGAGGTTTTTCCATCTTAATTTCAAATATTTGCATCAATTACAGAAAATCTCCATGGTTGAAGGCCTCCCAGTCACCAAGGCAACCACGGGAATTTGCAAGGGTTGTGTGATTGGAAAACACCCTGAGCACAAGTTCGATCGGGGGAAGGCATATTGGGGTTGATACATTTTGATATCAGTGGTCTGATGCCTGTCACATCCATGAATGGATCAAGGTATCTCTTTACTTTTATTGATTATTTTTCAAGGTATACATGGGTTTTCTTTCTCAAAAAGAAATCAGAAGTATGTGAAATTTTTTATGAATTGAAGGCCTTGATCGAAAATGGCTCTGGGCTTAAGATCAAGATATTGAGATCTAATAATGGAGGGGAGTATGTAAATAATGAGTTGCTGTACATATTCTCCCAAAGTGGTATTCAGGTCCAACATTCAATTCCCTACAATCCACAACAGAACGGAGTAGTGGAAAGGAAGAATCAGTCTCTCAAGGAGATGACCACCTGTATGTTGGAATCCAAGAAGCTTGCTGCAAATTTGTGGGATGAGGCCATGCATGTTACAGCATACATTCAGAATAGGGTTCCACACTCATATGTAAAAGGTAATACCCCTTTCGAAGCATACTTTGGACACAAGCCGGATGTGTCGAACCTACGGGTGTTTGGGTCCACTGCATGGGCCCGGATTCCGCTTGATAAAACAAGGGCTTTGCAACCGCAAAGCATAGAATGTCTTTTTATTGGGTATCCTGATGAATCTAAAGGGTTCAAGCTATTGGATATCAAGACCAAACAGATCATCATAAAGAGAAGTGTCAAGTTTGATGAGCCTCTTCAGGAGGTGGAACTAGTGAATGAGAAAACTGCTGAATTTTCTTCCTATTCTACTGAATATTTGGATGATGAAATTGGGAGTGATGACCCTGATTTGGATCGTATAATTTCTGATATCAGTGTGTAGCAATCATCAGATGCTGAATCAGAACCTAAAGTGCAAAATCATCTTCCTACATGGGCCCGATAGACACTCTCCTCCGTAGGAGACAACATTGGAAATCTGGATGATCCAAGGAGAACCCGGTTTGATTTCCAAAGAGCAGGTATTGCGCTCTCTTGTCCTGATAATTTGCTGTTCGAAACTTGATATTTGATGATTAGTTCAGATCCAAAATCCTACTATCATGATCGGAAGGATCCGAGATGGCAAGTTGCCATGGATGAAGAGATGAATTCTCTTCAGAAAAACACTACTTGGGAGCTAGTTTCTCTTCCTCTGGGAAGGAAATTGGTTCAATGCAAGTGGGTGTTTCAGACCAAGGTTGCTGCTAATGGAAGAACCTAAAAATATAAGCCAATTTTGGTGGCAAAAGTTTTCTCTCAGGTCCAAGGAGTGGACTACCATGAGACCTTTGCACCGGTTGCAAAAATGGACTCCATCCGCCTTGTTTTGGCAATTTCAGCATCCAAGCACTGGGAAGTGCATCACATGGATGTTAAGTCAGAATTTCTACATAGAGATATTCATGAGGAGATATACATGAATCATACTAAGGGCTACATCATTGATCCATCTTTGGTTTTCAAGCTAAAGAAGTCACTATACGGGTTAAAACAGGCCCCAAGAGAGTGGTATTCCAAGATGGATGCCTTCCTTCTCTCGCAAAACTTTTAGAGATGTAGATCAGATCCAAATGTATATTTACAGCAGTATGATGGTAATATAATTATCATTTTTTTATATGTTGATGACTTATTGATCATAGGTAGCACAGTTGCCTCCATTTCAGCCATCAAAACTGCTCTCAACAATGCTTTTGAAATGAGTGATTTGGGGCTTCTAAAACAATTTTTGGGGCTCGAAATTGAGCAAAATTCTGATGGGAATATGGTTACTCAGTACAAATAAATTTCATACCTATTAGTCAAGTTTAACATGGCTGATTGTAGGCCTACACCATTCCCTTTCCTTTCAGGGATCAGCCTTGAAGAAGGAAAAAGCACACCTCCCATGGACTGCACTATCTATCGACAGCTGATTGGTAGCTTGTTGTACTTGACACATTATAGGCATGATATTTGTTATGCTGCGAATGCTGTATCAATATGCATGCAACAGCCTCATGATCTTCATTGGAAGGCAGCCAAGAGGATCCTCCAGTATATTCAGGGGACCAGGACCTACGACATTCACTATGCTGCACACTCCGAGCCAGAGCTAGTTGGATACACAGATTCTGATTGGGTGGGTGATTCTATTGATCGAAAGTCTACTTCCAGATATGTATTCATGTTTGGTGGTGGCTCCATTTGTTGGTCAAGCAAAAATTAGGTTGCCATAGCACTATCTTCAGCAGAGGCCGAGTATCGAGGAGCAGTGAATGCTTGCATCCAAGCAGTTTGGTTGCAAGGCATTCTTTCAGAGTTTGATCTTGGTAGTACTTTGTCCACTGTCCTATTTTGTGACAATCAAAGTGCTATTAATATATCCACGGATCCAGTTACCAGGTAGAGGACCAAGCATGTAGAGATCCACATGCACTATATCAGGGAGCTAGTGCATGACAGGACCATCATTCTGCAATACTTCCCGACTGATGACTAGATTGCAGACATCTTCACCAAGAGCTTTTCAGAAAAAAGTTCACTTACCTCCGTTCATTGTTGGGGGTGAGTTCATCAGTGTGATTCAGACTACTTTCAATGTTCAGCTTGAAGGGGGGTTTTTCCACTGGGTTTTCCCTCTTTTCCTCACTTATTTTGTTTTGAGCATTGTACAGGGTGACCTATGGCCTTAGTTTCCAGGGCCCTAGCATTTTTATGCATCTATGTTTTCTAACTCTTCCTGAGTATAGCTTAAGGAGGGGTGTTGGAGACATTTACCACCATACACACTCTTTTTTGGTCAAAATGGCCTAGTTAAACCACTATCCTAAGTATAATTGACATTAATTGACATCAGTTGAGCATTAATCGACATCATCCAGTCACACTCATGCCTACCTTCAGTCAAGGAGGCTAACTTAGCCTTCTCCTACATTTGGGGAGGCTAACTGGAGCACTTTGGGGGTGATCTGAGTGATATTAATGCACCTAATTGCTAACTGGTGGTTACAATCAGTTAAACAAGTCAGTTAAGGCACCTCCTCTCATTAAATATATTATTTAAAGATTATTTAATGAACTGGAGTTAACAGGGGTGCCTCCACCAACTTCTGATGTGTAGTTCAACTTCAGTTAACCTCATCGGGGTTCATTGGAGTTAGTGTAGCGCTACCTCTTGATGGTTGGTGAGCTGTGACATGTGTCTGATCTCTTTCAGTTGAGACTCAGTCATTTATTGCAGTCCGACTTCAGTTAGGGTTAGTTGAGTCAATTAGAGTTTTGGTCAGTGGTTAACTGAGCGTGAACCATGGCTTACAGTCATTTAAGCTAGACTCACTCATTCAATTTGAATGACCTCCTAAGGAATTCGAATTGTCTCTTCATTCATGCTTGTAGCATGACATTGTAATTGTAATCATTCATTATTTATGTGAATATAGAGCGGATACTATTTCTGTAGACCGATTACACCATTTCATGAGTTATTTGTTGATTAATCTTTGATGAGATTGATTCTTTGTTCCTAGATCAATATACAAGATTAATAGGAAGACTAATAACTTCACCTTCAGAGACTGTCTTGAAAAACCAATCATATGGTTAAACGCAAAATACAACAATATATATCTCTATATCTTTAGAATCATTTAATTCATCAAATACATAAGATGGAATGTATTTTATAGAGGCCCCTTAGGCAAATTAAGAAGAATTTATACTTAGTCAAATTTTCAGAGTTTCAACAAGAGTTTTAGCAAGTCGTCATACTTTTACAGAATAGTGTCAAATTGTAACAATGAATTCATGAGAGGACTAGAACACCATCATATGAATTTGAAACCTCATCACACATGTCACATGCCATTTCATCACTTCCTTTGTTATTCTTTTTCCATTAATGAACTCTGATATTCCTATACTTGGTCAATTTTCAGAGTTTCAACAAGAGTTTCAGCAAGTTGCCATATTTTTATAGAATGGTGTCAAATTGTAAAATTGAATTCATGAGAGTACTAGAACATCATCATATGAATTTGCATCCTCATCACACATGTCACGTTAGGGTGATTCCATGAAGATGGGTAACACTTTTTAGCCAAATTTGGCGATGAAAACCTGATTTTTTACTCATGTGCTAGATAGAAGCCCTCAAAACGCATATA
>LPNX010255043.1:90620-116335 GCA_001517045.1 Pseudotsuga menziesii
AGGTATCTAAATACCTGGGTCAAGGTATCACAATACCCCTGTCGAGGTATTTAAATACCTCGACCGAGGGTTTGTAAAGCCCTAAATACCTCGGTCGAGGTATTTAAATACCTCGACCGAGGTATTGCGATACCTCGGTCGAGGGCTTGATAAAACCTCGGTCGAGGGCTTAACAAGCCCTCGACCGAGGTGCGTTTTTCTGTTTTTGCCAAAATGCGCTTGCCAAAAAGTGTTACCCAGGTCCATGGATTCACCCGTTATCATACATGTCATGTCATTTCATTTGTCATTAATGAACTCTTTTGACATCAATGGAAACCATACTCAACAGTTGGATGAATTTAGTTGGCTATGGTTGACTTGGTTGACCACGATATCCATCGTTTACCATGGTTTAATATGGATGACCATGTTGAAAATGGTTAACACGGTTTGGTTGAGAATGGTTAGCCATGGTTTACTATGGTTAATAATGGTTACTTTTTGTTAACTATAGAAAACCATGTAGACATAATTTAACCATTATTAAATATGGTTGACCATGGTTTGACTGTCACTAGTACAAAATGAGAGATAAGTGATCAGATGACCAAAAAAATTGGTCACCATGGTTTTTTCAAGGGTTAAATGAACAAAATTGAGAAATTTTAAGTGAGCTAACTAAAAATGATCAATTTGGTCATGGGATAAGAGTTAACTAAAAATGACCAAGATAAATAACCAATTTGGTCATAGTACATGATTTAAACTAAAAAAACACATAACAATTGGTCATATATATGGTCATTTTTAGTTGTGCCACTCCAAAAATGGAAAATTACAATTTTGACAATAAATTTGTACAATTTACTAAATTTTAACACTACAAATGGATTCATAGAATCCCTTTAGAGGGTCCCTGAATCCATTTGCAGTGTTAAAAATTACTAAATTGTAACATTGTAGATGGATTCATATAATATAAAGTTCAATTTTCTAATTATGTAGCAACTCCAAAATTTGTGAATAGCATCGAAGAATTAGGAATATTTGTGAGACCATGAATATCGATATAATATGAAAATGTTTCAACCTTGTAATGAAAATGACCATCACTGACATGGCATAAAACCTTTACTCAAATAGTGTCATGTAGGTTCCCCATTTCACATATTGGCACAAGAATTCCAATATAATGTGATACAATATTAATTAAGCTTGGTGTGAATTAACTTTACATTTCCAATAAAATATTACATTGAGAGCCTCATAGTGTACAATGTATTTGGAGCGGCTTGTAATATTACATTTTGAATCATAATTAATTAAGGAATAATACTAACTATATTAGTGTGGAAATTGAACCCAAGAGATAGAAAAATTACACTCACAAAATTGCTAATCAAACATGCAAAATTAACATCAAAGGAGACTAAAATTTGAGCATAAAACTAATCTGTATTTAATAAGTGCACAATAGCCAACCTTGTGAAGTAATAGGATGCTGCAATATATAATTAGATGAGAGATTCCAATGCATAAGGATTCCATTCAAAAAGGTCAAAAAGTAGGCTTACTAAATATAGTCAAATCCCCCATAGGTGCATAAAGAAGTTTCCAAATCCACCAAGATGCTCACAAATTGGCTAAGTCAACTAGGAAAGCTAATGAGGGATGGAAATACAACTCATACATTCTTTTATTAGGAGAAAAGGAGGTAGGATGATGTGGGCAAAAAAAAAGGTCAACTACACCTAGTCTAGCTTTTCCTTTTGCCTTAATTCTCAATAAAACATGCAACTTTTTAGAAAAAATAGATATGTGCTTTGGAGGATCTGGAGTAAAGCAGACATGCTAAAATGGGTTTCCAGGAAGTTTCCCAAGTGCTCCATGACTTAGTTTTGGCATGTGTTGACTTCTAGGACATGTAGAAGGCAACTAGCATAGAGTGGAATCTAGGAGACTAGGTAATAAGACAAAATTGATTTAATTAATGTCTAAGGTAGGTAGCTATGGGTTGAATATTCTAACACCCCGTTAAGCCTGTATTCATGAGTAAATATCAAAAAACTATAGAGCCTAGCAACAAGGCTTAGTCACCCTTTACATACTGCTTGTCCATACTATTGCCGCCTTTCACACACCTGGGTCACGTGGCATAAATATTCAAGCCACTCGGTGTTTCCTTGGGGGAAATTCTCGAGTCAAGGATGTCACCTTGTTCTTGACTCCTCCATTTAGGCTCAACTCCTAATGAAGCCAAGGGGGGTAGACCCTATTAAGTTACTAAGGATAATTACTTAGTATGGTGATGTTAAACTGAATGAGTTACTTAGGCATTTGAAATTTAACTATAGACAATCAAAGATGAAAGATACAAAAATGAACACACGAAAGCACAATGCTGAGACACAATATATATATAAAGCAAGAAAATAACCAGTGCCTTAGAATGGAGTCAAAAAATAGAATCAATGTACTTGCATGTGCTTGGAGTGAATGTTTTGCAATTACCTCTTGGTACGTTTTAAGTTAAATTTGAGGTGTGAGTTGATTAAAATTAGGCGAAGAGGTGGACTCCAGATATACCCGAGAGTACTTGGAGTATGTCCAAAACTAAACCTTCACGGCTACCCGCAAGGAATATGTGGGCTGAATGGAGTCTCTGGGGCTATTGTTCATAACGCACCCATTAGGGTGTGATAGAGATCGGCGTCTCGAGGTCACTTTTCAGAAGTTCCCGCTTCCTTTGGGTATTTTTCCACCGTGATGGTTTGATCTAGGTGTTGGATTTTCACCTGATGGTTTGTCAATTTGGGGAGTGAGTCCTAATTATACTAGTCACTCAAGTGCTTTTGATACATCTTGACTGATCGGATGAACCACAGCCAAGTGCAGAGCATACACACCGGAGTCTTGTCAATTTTAGTAAATTTTACAATGGGTGTTCTTGTTAAAAGAAAACCCTTCAGGAACCTCTTTCGATCCAAGTGGATCTCAATCGGGGAATCAAGGAGGGGTAAATTTTATAATGCTTACTGAAACAAAAGATGATAGCAAACAAAACATAAAATATGAGCAAACCACAATTTTCTAATTAGACTACCACGAACCTTTCTTCACCTTTCGGCTCAAAGGAGGCTTGTGGGGTAAGTATTAAAGTTACTTTGAAAACAATAGAAATTGAATATGGAATTGATTTTACGTCAAAGTATACTACCCTGTAGATTAATTCTACTCTATATTACAAAATATGAACGAAAACCAAAAAAAAAAGACACGGACTCAAATCCCCCCAGGGGGGATGGGGAATGGGCTCGAAAGAGCCTATTCAAAAATTATTTTTATTAACAGTGGTTACAATATCAGAGAACTGATATAATTCCTCTTGATCCTTATATAGAGTGAAATCAAGAGCTTACAAAGTGCGAAAATTAAATTTTTTAGTCAAATGGGAGACCCCTGGGGGGATTTGAATGCTCCTGAGGCCACCTTCGAACAGAAGCTTCCTTTCTTTTCTGTCAAACCTGATAAAAACTAGCAAGCATATTAGACTAAAATATGCCCAAAATCACTCTGAAAGTACCTTTGGGTCAGCTTACTTTTAACCAAAAAAAACTAAGTTAAAACTTGTTAAATTGGGGTAATCTAGTTATGCAAAAAGGAACCAAGGAAAGCAAGATTTCCTTGGGATCTTGGATTTCTATTTGGGAAGCCAATAATATGTGCACTTTTATTGTAGAATATGAAATTTTAACGTACAACAAAAGAAACTACCTTATGAGAAAGTTTTAGATCTATGATTAAGCTACTTGCAAAAAAAGCAATTCCTACACCTAGATCTATCTTTATGAAATGATACTCCTTATAAAATTATAGATATAAGAATAAATACTCTTATAAAATAGATCTAACAATATATATTCAGTTCTTAGAACTAGATCTGATCATAAGAGGAAGAGACAGGTAACCGGAAGATTGATTTTTTAAAGAAAGGAGGAAGAGAAGGGGAAAGTCCCGTTGTTCGATGGATCTGCAATGGAAACTTGTTAGTGGAATACAAAGGAGCAATTCCTTCACAAATTTTTTGGATGTACAGTGGAGTCAAACTAGATCTACAGCTCATCCAATCCTTGCTACCTGAAAGCTAAACACACAATCCTGCACGAAACCTCATGAGATCTGGATATATATATGAAAAAGAGACAAAATTTACATGCAAATAAACTTATTAAACATGTATAATCTAGATATTCAAACATATATGCTATGAGATATAGAAAAAACAAGTAACCTTATTTGCCCAACTATACTCCTATTGATTCAGCTGAATCGTTCAAGCCAGACAGGGTTCAGATGCAGAAATTGAGAGAAAAGCCGGCAACATCAATAGCTGTAAGACAATGCTTAATCCACAAACATGAGAGCATTACACCATTTAGCCTCCAAATCTTCTTTATTCCAACAATCAAAAGATTACAACAATATTACAATAGCAAGCCCTTCAATCCAACTCTAACTAGCTTGGAAGAGGCTGCTATGCTTGGATACATACAAAAACCAGGAGATCCAGCCCAGGGGGGGCGCAAATCCCAAGGAGATAAACCAAATATACTGATGGAGAGTCCATCAATGCCTGATCTATGTCTAACTGAGCCAGATCTGAGTCTCACTAAGTGCAATTGTCAATCGGAGAGCTGATTTGACTGACACCTCAACCTGTTGACTGAAGCATCCACCAAAACTCATCCAGATGAGCCAAAAACTTGTGGAGGAGAGAGGGAGGGCGAAATTCCCCATAAAGGATGCTGAAGATAAACTCTGGATCTGATTTGATCACCTCCTTCAGTCAAGGATTTGTTAGATCTAGTCAATCTGGTTCAGATATGACTGATTTCAATCAAATCATCTGAGAATCCACTGATCCATGATTCTGGATTTGCTCCATTATTTATAAATTTATTAATTAAAATAATCAATAATTGATTTTTGGGGCTTTCTGACCTGAGTGATGGAAAATCACTCAAAACTAGGAAATAGTGGGTCCATGGGTTTACATGGTGCTCTTAGCTTGAAAATGAGCACCTACATGACTGAAACTGATTATTTGGCCCACTTTTATTACAAAATCAATTTTTCCAATTAAACTATTAAAAAATAGCTTAAGTTTTTTGGAAAAATTAATTTTTAATAAAAAACACTGAAAAAATTAAAAAATTGAAAAATTGAAAAAAAACTAGGGGGAAATAGACATGTTCATATGACTCGACCATGATGTCTAGCATGTTTATACATTAACACATAGACTCTAATAACCTCAATAGGCCTAAATTCCAAGCCGACCACCCCAACTTTGGAGGTATGGAGTGAAAAACTCAGAAATTATGAGTTGTTTATTCAACAACCAATAATAACCAAGGGAAAAAACACCCTGGGCTGATCGGATTGACAAATAAAGTCTAAGAGACCGAGTCTTTTACAGACACTATCATGCTAGAACATTTATTACAATTCCCCCATGGGGTATGAACACGTGATATAGTACAACAAGCACTTCCCAGAAGTACTTCCACAGGTCCTCTAAAGTCCGAACAAGTTAACCCTATCCGGTTCACTAGGCTCACTTAATAAAAAACCACTAAGTACAACTTAGTTGGTAACACATAAAACCAAGGAAATAGGCAAAAACCCAGTGAGAAAATCCTCCTTTAAACATGGACAAGAAAACAAAATTTGGAAATATTGTCATCAATCATGCTTCACAGCATGATCATCAATCCTCAATAGTGATTTGATATTGTTGAATGTCTTCTAACAAAAAAATTTGGTGAAGATGTCTACTACTTGTTCTGAAGATGCACAGAAGAGTAGATGAATGGTACCATCATGCACAAGCTGTCTGATGTAGTGCATGTGGATCTCAATGTGCTTGGTTCACTGTCTTTGAACTAGATCATTGCATATTTGAATGGTGCTCTAATTATCACAATAGATAATAGTTGAAAAATTTGATTCGAAGCCACATTCTCCAAGTATTCCTTGCAACCACAAACATTGAGTTGATGCATTTACAACTCGTCTATACTCTGCTTCTGTAGATGAGAGTGCTATGGCACTCTGCTTCTTGCTTGACCAGCTGATTGGTTCTTCTACAAGCATGAACACATATCATGATGTTGACTTTCAATCTGTGTTGTCACCTTCCCAATCACTGTCAGTAAACCCAATCAAACCAAGATCAGATTTTTCTTTGTAAAAGATCCCATGAGTTCTTGTTCCTTCAACAAAGTTTAGGATCCTTTTGGCTGCCCTCCAGTGCATCTTATGAGGCTGATCCATGTATCTTGAAACCACACTAACTGCATAAGATAGATCAGGTCGAGTGTGTGTAAGATAAAGCAAACACCCAATCAACTTCCTATACAATCTATTATTCACCATATGAGAAGAACCTGCTTCTTCAAGCTTAACTCCTGAAAGGAAGGGAGTCTTGCTTGGCTTTAAATCTTTCATATTGAACTTGTTCAGAAAATATAAGGCATGCTTGTACTGATGTACTTTGATTCCATGTTGGGATTGAGCAATTTCGAGACCCAAAAATTGGCTCAACAATCCCAAATCTGTCATAGAAAATGCATGGTTCATTGCATCCTTCAAGGTGGCAATCTCTTTCTTTGAACTTCCAGTATTCAGAAGGTCATCCATATACAAGAAAATAACCATCAAAGAACCATGAATCAGCTTCAAATAGATATTAGGATCAGACTTACATCGAACAAAACTCAATGACAGCAGAAAGCCATCAATCTTGGCATACCAAGCCCTGGGGGCTTGCTTGATCCCATACAATGATTTCTTTAACTTGCACACTAAATATGGATTAGAAACAAAACCTTTAGGTTGCTTCATGTAAATATCTTCAGTTAGATCTCCATTTAGGAAATCACAATTCACATCCATGTGATGTACCTCCCACTGCTTTGAAGCTGCAATGGCTAAAGCTAGCCTTATGGAGTCCATCTTTGCCACTTGTGCAAAGGTTTCATTGTATTCAATACCATGTACTTGTGAGTATCCATTGGCTACAAATACTTCCTTATTTTTCAAAGGTGAACCATTAGCAGAAAAATTAGTCTTGAAAACCCACTTACATTGAGCTAGCTTCCTCCCTAGGGGAAGATCAACCGGTTCCCAAGTGTTGTTCTTCTGGAGCGAGCTGCATTATTATTTCATGGATGTTTTCCATATTGGATCATGTGTTACATATTCATATGTTTGTGGATTTGATTCAACCATTATATAGCACTTCTCAGCAAATAAAAGATCTTTCATACAAAGGGCACTCTCAAACTGATATCTAGTCCTCCTAGTGTCACTAGGATTTCTAGCTAGTTCCCCAGTTGCATGAATGGTCTTTGCTTCCCATTTTGGTCTTGTAGGACTGTCAGGATCTGTAATCAAATCATCATTATCAGACATATCATAATCAACAAACTCATTAGTCTCTCCACTTACAATCAATGGATCTGGTGGTGAAGAAGACTCTCCAACTTCAACTGCTACTAAAGGCTCTTCTTGGAAATGAACACTTATTTCAATGAAAGATTTGTTAGTGCTCAATTTGATTAGATTATACCCTTTTGAATCTTTAGAATACCCAACAAATAGGCACTCTTGGCTTTGGGGCTGCAAATCCTTCCTCTTTTCAGTTGGAATTCTAGCCCAAGCCTTTGAGCCAAAAATCCTGAAATGGGTCACATCTGGCTTGTGCCCACTCCAAGATTCGAAAGGAGTCATACCATAAAGTTGCCTATGAGGAACCCTATTCTGGATGTAGGGTGCACATTTTATAGCCTTGGCCTAAAACTTTGGTGGCAAAGTCTTAACCTCCATCATGCAGGTTGCCATCTCCTTTAGTGACCTGTTCTTTCTCTCAACAACATTGTTTTGTTGTGGTGTGTAAGGGATCAAATGCTGCATCTAAATACCTACATCTTTACAATACTAAATGAATTCAGACTTGACATACTCACGACCATTGTCATATCTGAGCATCTTGAGTTTCCTCCCAGACTGGTTTTCAACCAAGGCTTTAAATACTTTGAAGAGGTCAAAAAATTCAGACTTATGCTTTAGGAAGTAAACCCAACAATACTTGGAAAAGTCATCTATGAAGGTCAGTGCATATTTGGATTAAATCATCGACATATGAGGAAATGGACCAGCAATGTCACTGTGGATCAACTCAAGAGGTGCAGAGGTTCTCTCATGACTAGCTCTCTCAAATTTGTGCTCTGGGTGTTTTCATAGGATACAACCTTGACAAACTCCCTTGGAAAACTTGATCTTTGGTAACCCTATACTTATAGTTAATATGGTCAAATATTTCATGCAAAAGCTTGCTTTCCTAATTAGCATGAATCATAAGAGCAGAGGGATTTGAGTAGGTTATAAAATGGGAAAACATGTATACCTTCGAAGTGTGATCAACAACACCTTTTTCTATGACTTTACCATTCGAAATCTCAGTGATTTCAACATCATCAGGGGAGAAGATGACCTTCTTTGGAGACCCAGTGTGAGTCATCTGATACACTGACAAGAGATTAGAGGCAAGACCTGGAACATACAACACATTATTGAACTTACCATGGTCAAGATCAATCCTTCCTTTCCCCAAACTGTCAGTGGGAGAGTCATCCCCCAAAACTATTGGTGGACCTTTCGACATGTCAAGAGAGGAGAATGCCTCTTTTGTTGAAACCATATTTCTAGAAGATCCAGAGTCTATGATAAAGCTAGGTGAGCTTGATGTGCCAACAACCAAGGCATGTACTCTCTCTCTATCCTCTAAATTTGATCCTCCTTCCCTCTTCTTTGAGCAATCAGGAAGGGAGATGTTATTCTTCTCCAAGAGTTGGGTCAACATGTCAATTTGATTCTTCATACAAGAGCTCTCAGGATGATAGCCCTTATTGCAGTATGCACACTTGCTCATTTCTCCTCTGTTCTTGTTCTTCTGGAAGTTATTTTTGGAACCTTGGGGCTCTTATTGAGACTTGTTCTTGTATCTCTTTTGCTTGGGTGGCTTTTTATATTTTTTCTTGCTTTTTGAATCCACCCTTGAATCTCCAGCAACCAAAGCTTGGTCTTTGGAAGGTTTGATGGTGCCTATCATCACCAACTTATCTTGTTCCTGTGTGAGGGATTCCATGAACTCTGCAAGATTAGGCATCTTCTAGGCTCGAGTTGTCAACTTGGTGGCATTGAAGGTCGAAACAAACAGTGAATATTCAGGGCCAATATTCGAGAGTATGGCCAAAACTAGTTGCTCTTTCTTCTTTTCAACCCCACACTATTTTAGCTGCAAAACAAGGGCTTTAAAATTGGAAAAATAGAGTTGTAAGGATTCAAAGCTACTGGTACTCAAGGAGATCAGCTCATTCTCGATTTGATGTCCTCTCATCTCATATTTCTTACCAAAAATATCTACAAGATTCTCCCACACTTCATTAGGTGATTTCTATCCATCAAGATGGAAGAGGAGTCTCTTGAAATGCTCAGACACAAAAGACCATAGGACTCATCCCTCATGTTGTGCCATTTGATTTTCTCTACAACTACATTGGGCTCTTCCTCAGTTGCCATAGTAACCTTGTAGAGACCTTTCACTCTCAACAATATCTCCATCTCAGCTTTCCACTCAAAGAAATTGAATGGAGTCAAGATGATCTTCTGAGATTGGTCCATAGCTCAGAAACTATGCCCTTCAGTCAACAGAATATGATCCCAGTCAAGATGCCAAACCTGAAATAGCAATATGGAAGGAGAGAAATCGATCTACAAAGGATTTGATACCATGTGGAAATTGAACCCAAGAGATAGATAAATTACACTCACAAAATTGCTAATCAAACATGCAAAATTAACATCAAAGGAGACTGAAATTGGAGCATAACACTAATCTGTATTGAATAAGTGTACAATAGCCAAACTTATGAAGTAATAGGCTGTTGCAATATATAATTACATGAGAGATTTTAATGCATAAGGATTCCATTTGAAAAGGTCAAAAAGTAGGCTTACTAAATCTAGTCAAATCCCCCATAGGTGCAGAGAGCAGTTTCCAAATCCACCAAGATGCTCACAAACTGGCTAAGTCAAGTAGGAAAGATAATAAGGGATGAAAAGAAAACTCATAGATTCTTTTATTAGGAGAAAAGGAGGTAGGATGATGTGGGAAAAAAACAATTCAATTACACCTAGTCTAGCTTTTCCTTTTGCCTTAATTCTCAATAAAATAGGCAGCTTTTCAGAAAAAGCAGATATGCGCTTTGGAGGATCTGGAATAAAGTAGACATGCTAAAATGGGTTTCTAGGAAGTTTTCCAAGTGCTCCATGACTCAGGTTTGGGATGTGTTGACTTCTAGGACATGTAGAAGGAAACTAGAATAGAGTGGAATCTAGGAGACTAGGTAATAAGACACAAATGATTTAATTAATGTCTAAGGTAGGTAGCTATGGGTTGATTATTCTAACAATTAGAGGTCTGACGTTGCGTCTTGGCCAAATTATGAGGGTGTGTATATTTTTTTGCAATAACTTGTAAAATATGTTTCAAGAACTATCAATGTTAAATATCCATGATATAAATATAGACTAATTTATGGATATCGACCCTTTTAAATTAATTTAATCTTGTGAGAGATATTTTGTTTCAAAGTGGAAAACCCTTGTGGTGATGAGTATAAATATAGACTAATTAATGTATTTAGTGATTACTCTATATTATAAACTAATAACCAAGGGATATCCCTTTTCAACCTTGTGGTAATAACTATATAATATAGAATAATTAATAAATATGGTGATAATTACTATATAATATGATTATATATTAAACTAATCTAAGGAGTTAATAATTATTTGAAAATATTATAATATTATTATATATTAAACTAATCTAATAGATTAATAATTCTTTGAAAAGGTTTTGTTATGTTCCATTCATGGAATACCATTATACGGGCCAAGGGAAAATGGAAAAAGGATTATGGCACATATCTACAAACCAAAAACGTTGGAAATCCATATTGGTGACCACCACGATGCTGACAGAGGACCTCGTAACCTTCGATGACGATGATGATGGAGCTCCACCAACGTCCATGGTGATGTAGGTTGATTCCACCTCTAAGTATGTGGTTAGAGTGGAGTTTGCATTGTTCTATTTCAATGTAGTTGCATTACCAGGGATATAAAACCCTTAATTGGTGCCAAGTTTTTGGATTTAGAGGGGGTTTATCTGGGTCTCAGAGGCGATAGGGTGTGAAATCAAGGGTTAGGTAATTTAATAACTCACTCTAATTGGAAATGAATTTTTGGGTTTGGAAATATTATAAGAGGGAATCATGGAAATGGTGTGGAACACTACGATTGACAGAACTTGGAGGCTCTTGAAGAGGCAGGCGAGGGATTCTGCAACAACATAGTACAAATCTACCTCTCCTTCTTAGGTTAGTACAAATCTACCTCTCCTTATTGTTTAAATTTCCCTTTGTACTAGCTGAACTCGATTAATACCATATGATTGTTGCTTTAAACCTGTAGTGAAAGCGAGTAGAGTGACATTGAAATAGCGCAGGTAACCCGTTACATTATGTCTTAGGCATAATTAATTGATTTCCCTATTCAGAATGACATTGAAATAGAATAGGTAATCCATTACATTATAGCTTAGGAATAATTAATTGATTTCCATGTTTGTCGGTATGTAAACTATCACGATCATCCTGTTGATTAGTCCTTTGGAATTCAACCAATATTTTATTATGTAATATTTGTAAGCATCCCAAACCTCGTTTCCACTAAAAATATGAGGTGGCCAACTTTACGTCTACAATTCCATAATTGTAATCCTTCCTAAGTAGGGTTTTTCTAGTTCCTTTCTGAGAAGGCATTCCCATAAAGGGGTATTTCTGAATCTGGGTGTATTTATAGTAGCTTTAAACCAGTTTTCTTATGTGTTAAAGGGTGTTTTTCTATGGATTCATAATTACATGGATATGCTTGAACTTTGTCGATCAAAACAAATTGTGTTTAGACCTAGTGTATGACAGAAGTTGGATCAAGTATGAGCAACCTATTTCTTAACACTCTAGTCAACTCTTCCTCAAAATAAAATTCAAGGGACAAATGTGGATGAGATCTTGTAGATGAATACAAACATGATTGTTGTTGTGTGTATTTTCAGTAGGAAGTGAAGATGGAATTAGCATTATCACACAAGCATATTTCCAATGAATCTAGGTCAAATACATAATTAGTTTTAGTGTCCTACATAGACTATTTTTTCGTATCCCCTGTATTGAAAAAAAATCCATATCCCTTCCCTATGATGAGTGCACTCCTATAGACTGCACTCCTGTTGAATTTATTATTTTAGGATTAATGTACAATTTTGGGCACATTCCTATGTATTAGTGTAAATTTAGACTACAATTTTGGGCACAATTAGTTTAAAATTTGGTTGGTAAGGAATGCCCATAATCAACCACAAGGTTACTTGATGGTAAGGAATTCCCATAAATGGGTATTTACAGATCTAGGTGTATTTATAGTAGATTTAAAACCATTTCTCCTATGTGTTAAAGGGTTTTTTTTTCTTCTGTGGATTCATAATTACATGGGTGTGCTTGAATTTTGTGGGTCACAACAACTTGTTTTCATATCTAATGTATGATCAAGTATGAGAAACCTATTTCTTAACATTACAACTAGCTTTGCCTCAAAATAATATACAAGGGACAAATGTGGATGAAAGCTTGCATATGAATACAAACACGATTGTTGATGTGTGTATTTCCAGTAGGAAGTGAAGATGGAGTTAGCAGTGTTACACAAGTATATTTCCAGTGAAGCTAGGTCAAATACACAATTAGTTTTAGTGTCTTAGTTACACTATCTTGTCCTATCCCCTGTTATGAGAATTACTGCATATCCCTTCCATATGTTGAGTGCAATCCTCTTGACTACACTCCTATTCAATTTTTATTTTAGGATTAGTGTAAAGTTTTGGGCAAAATTAGTGTAAAATTTGGCTGGTAAGGCATGCCCATAATCAACCACAAGGTTACTAGCTGGTAAGGCATGCCCATAAATGGGTATTTCAGGATATGGGTGTATTTCTAGTAGATTTAAAACTATTTCTCCTATGTGTTAAAGGGTGTTTTTATGTGGATTTAGAATTACATGGGTATTCCTGAATTTTGTGGGTCAAAACAACTTTTTGCTCAGACCTAATGTATGACAGAATTTGGATCAAGTATGAGAATCTTGTTTCTTAACATTCTAGTCAGCACCGCCTCGAAATAATATTCAGGGGACAAATATGGATGAGAGCTTGTAGATGAATACAAACACGATTGTTGATTTGTGTATTTCCACTAGGAAGTGAAGATGGACTTAGCATTGTCACTCAAGCATATTTCCAATGAAGTTAGGTCATGTACATAATTTGTTTTAGTGTCCTAGTTATACTATTTTGTCCTATCCCCTGTCATCAGAAATAATTCACATCCCTTCCCTATAATCAATGCACTCCTATTGACTTTTTTATTTTAGGATTAGTGTAAATTTTTGGGAACATTCCTATGTATTAATGTAAAATTAGTGTAAAATGTTGGGCACAATTAGTGTAAAATTTGGATGGTAAGGTATGCCCATTATTAACCACAAGGTTACTAGTTGGTAAGGCATGCCCATAAAGGGGTATTTCTAGATTTGGGTGTATTTCTAGTATCTTTAAAACCAGTTTTCCTATGTGTTAAAGGGTGTTTTTCTGTGTATTCAGAATTACATGAATATGCTTGAGTTTTGTGGGTCAAAACAACTCGTGTTCAGACCTAACGTATGACAAAAGTTGGATCAAGTATGAGCATCTTGTTTTTTAACATTCTAGTCATCTCTTCCTCAAAATAATATTCAAGGGACAAATGTGGATTAGAGCTTCCATATACATACAAACACAATTACTGCTATGTGTATTTCTAGTAGGAAGTGAAGATGGACTTAGCATTGTCACACAAGCATATTTCCAACGAAGCTAGGCCATATACACAATTAGTTTTAGTTTCCGAGTTACACTATATTTTCCTATCCCATGTTATGAGAAATACTTCATATCTCTTCCTTATGATGAGTGCACTCCTATTGACTGCACTCCTATTGACTTTGTTATTTTAGGATTACTGTAAAGTTTTGGGCACATTCCTATGTATTATTACTGGGAATATTTCAATCCATGCGGACACAGTTTGCTCCCATATCCTTCATGGTGCAAGTCTATAACAAAAGGACACAATAATTTATCCTCTCCCTAGATGACGGATCTACTTGAATGCGAATCTCTCTTTACCTTGAGTGTGGGAGGTTGTCCTTGTTTTGTAAATCCTTATGCGGTCAACTAAACCTGCAAAGAACACATAAAACAAGACAATAAATGAGAGAAACAAGATAAATCAATGATCTATACTAATGATCAAGGAAACTAGAAATAAACAATCAATATTAACATGAATCATTTATGGGAAAGGGACACATTTTTGTATTAAAGATGAGAAAAGAAATCTACAACCAAAGCCTTGACGTCAAAGCTTTGCATTTGAAATATATTTGACTCACTCACACACACTACAAACTATGCAACTTCTTACTCACAACCACTCTCTCTTTGCATCCTATACCAGACTTGATTCCAACAACATAAGAATCCTCTCTTGGTATCCCCCTCACATGGTCCATGTAGCTTACTTTTATAGGCCAAAGTAAGCCCAAATGAGTTGATATTTTTTTAGAGGAAGACAGGGAATGATCCCAAGGGGTTAAGAGGTTGAGTGTCAGCTTTACAAAGTAGTTAGGATCATCCTCCATTAGATATTTCTCCTAGAATCTTCTCGAATCTTCTCTTTTTTTACCTTTTTGGACTATTAACTAGTCTCATTGTGAACACGTTAAGTGAAACAAAATGCCTTTTGGTCATGTGACAGGTGCCACCGGCCCTTACGTCAATGTAAAAGAGGGGCCATGCCTATCTGACGCCTTGTTCTATGAAACAAGCTAGGTCATACTGCGTAAGATTGAGTACCAAGCCCCCGAAAGGATGTTTTGGCCAGGGACATCAAGGGATTAGAGCATTAGGATAGTTCTTGGGTTTAACAAAATTCCCCCCAAAGTATGAATCTAGAGGGATGTGATAGGTGAAATACTTTGCTAGATATTGATTTTGGTATCAAAGGAAAAAGAGAAGTGAGTAAAGACTTGACACAAGACCAGCCACCAACTACCTAACTCAATCACGGTTGTGGACCAATACACTGCAGATCCATGTATAATGACCATGTCATGGCTATTGACAACACATTGTAGATCCATGAAAAAAAAACTCAAATCGAAACATGGATATAGAACATACAAAGTAGATCCATATCATCCTGACTCAAAATTTGAACATACCCACCAAACATATAATATGGATCCATGTCATGACTCCAAACAATAATCCATCACAACCTAAGGATAGGAACATATTCAAGTGAATACTTAACCACTATGGGTCTTCATTCCAATCCCAAACGGTGCGATTACATCCATGTGCATATTTGTCTTAATGTCGAACATGGTAGAAACCACTTGATTACCGGTCATTGATGCATATCATTAACAAGAATGAGGGAGATCATTATTGATGTCAATGACTCCCAAGGTATCCCAGTACATCCCTCCGAATGTGAATAGAGGACTTGAAGTTGAACACTCAACAAAATATTTCAATCAGGAGCCAGTGATGAAAGCCCATTGTTGAAAAAAAGAAACCTTCCATTGAGGCATGCAGGATTCAAGGTACTTGACTTGGTTTCCAAGTTCGATCCCTGGATGATGTGTTGATGTTGATAGGAATAGATTGGTCGAAGGAGGGTCATGATGATTCCCCCATAATCGACACGAAACATGGAATAAAATATGATGTTGAAGTGATAAAAAAAAACATAGCACTGATTCAGATGCGACCACTCAAAGGAAGGTAAGGAAACTATAGAGGAGTATTGCAGAGGAGGGTTCACTTGAACACTGAACGGCACAAAAAATTACTTGGAATCCTTGAATTAATGAGTAAGAGACTAGATGTAATGCAAGGAAAGGACGATGCATTCTTTGAATTGACTCAAAGGAGTTAAATGACTCATGAAAGTGGATCGACTCAGTAACAAGATGAATACCCAACTGAAATGAAAATGTAGACAGGTTCCATGTTCAAGGGTGGACTCTGAGCTTCCATTGATACAAATGAAAAAAATTCCCCATTCGCTTAATTTACCCATCGCAAAGGATGATTACCTCTTAACGAGCTTGAAAAGGGTAACAAACATTTGATGTAGCTGATCAAGTGATGAGTCCATTCTCATATGTTTTACAAACCTGAGAAAGAGGGGTTCATTCTTAGAAAGGGCCCTTCATCGTTTAATTTTACGAGTATGAGGAAGGTAAAATCAATCGTTGTTTCATGTTTAGAGAGTCTAGAATGACTAAGAAGACTTCAGGGTGGAATTTTTCGTAAATTTAGTCCTTGAGGCCCGAAAAAGTATAAATTAAAGTATAAATTGATGTCTAGGAGAAATATTCTAGTTGTGGTAAACTAGAGTACACCTTTTTTGTAAATGATTCCAATCGGTCTGAAAAAAGGGTAAACTATCACTGGATAGACAATCGTTCAAATACTTTTACAAGCATGAAAGCATCAAGCTCGCTTGGAAATATTTTTGTGTTTAGGGAGCCTAAAAAGAGCTTAAAGGTGACTCCATAAGGGGTTCTTTTTTTGTAATCCATTTTAACGAGTCTGAAAAATAGTAAAATCACACTCCATACCACTTAACTAGGTGTTTAACGAGCACACCGAAGGTATAAAAGTGCTCGGTACTTTTTCAACTTAAACCAGAGTGTGATAAAGACAAAAAGAAACTCACTCGTAGCCAAGAAAGTCTAAAAATGCCCTGAAATATCCAAAAACGATGTTAGAACAAGTTTACCTTGGAAACTATCGAAAAACATGAAAAAAAACCCTAAATATTTAATAATTCCACTAATTTATTTCAATAAAAAATTAAAAATAACCTACAAATAGTGGAATAGTAACAAATTTTTCACTATTGTGTTTTTACTATTGACATTTGAGTAAAACTTGTGCATAGGAAGGGATTTTGTGGTGGATATTCTAGGAGTTCTAGGACACCTCTAACCGAACCGTTTGAACCACATAATATCCAAGCCCTAGCTCTACATTTTCAAGTTTCATTTTTTTCCTTTAAGTTTGTTTTTTGGTGTTTTGAGGTCGATTCCCGAAGGGGAAGAGCATGCATAGCCTGGTGCTTTTATCCCTTTCGGGAGGTGCACTAGCGCACCCCTTGAAAGGAGGAAAATGACCACATGTGTTTTGTCCCTTAGGTGGATGAGTGATGTCAATCTGTTCCCTTGTGGAAAGACTATTGTCGACAAGGGATCCTTAAAAAACTAAAAATCAAGCAATATTTTCAAGTTTCTCCTCTTGATTTGGAGACTAGAAAGTGTCTAATGGATGTCCCATTGGTTTTTGATAGGAATTTGACTCCCAAGGTGGTGACATGGAAAGAAAGGGAACATGATCTTGATGAAATGTAAGCAGCAAACAATCCCATGACTATGAGGGCTTTGAGAGAATGCGGGGTCCTGAAATACTTTAGGGTTCCAGGAATGAGGGCTTATGTGTGATTGCTGGAGTATTTGATCTAAATGTGTCAGTTTGGGACTCACATATTGACCATATATGTCAAGGACATTTGCTTCTTGACTGGGTTACCCTGGAGGGGGTGTACAATTTTTTCACTATTGTGATTTTACTATTGACATTTGAGTAAAACTTATTCATAGGAAGGGATTTTGTGGTGGATATTCTGGGAGTTCTAGGACACGTCTAACCGAACTGTTTGAACCACATAATATCCAATCCCTAGCTCTACATTTTCAAGTTTCATTTTTTCCTTTAAGTTTGTTTTTTGGTGTTTTGAGGTCGATTACCAAAGGGGAAGAGCATGCATAGCCTGATGCTTTTCTCCCTTTCGGGAGGTGCACCGGCGCACCCCTCGAAAGAAGGAAAAGCACCACAGGTGTTTTTTCCCTTAGGTGGATGAGTGATGTCAATCTGTTCCCTTGTGGAAAGACTATTGTCGGAAAGGGATCCTTAAAAAACTAAAAATCAAGCAATATTTTCAAGTTTCTCCTCTTGATTTGGAGTCTAGAAAGTGTCTAATGGATGTCCCATTGGTTTTTGATAGGAATTTGACTCCTAAGGTGGTGACATGGAAAGAACGGGAACATGAGCTTGATGAAATCTAAGCAGCAAACAATCCCATGACTATGAGGGCTTTGAGAGAATGCGGGGTCCTGAAATAATTTAGGGTTCCTGAAGTACTACGCCTACGCTGGAGAGGACTTCAAGGGAGACCTGTATCTCACATTTCCTAAGGGGGATCAGTGGGACGATTGAGGTAAGAAGAATAACATTCCATGTGTTTTAATTTTATGTTGTATTTCATTTTTTGTTCATTTTGAATTATACTAAGACATAAAATGTTGTTTGTGCAAACATAGGGACGTCCTGTACAGTGGGAACCTCACCCATAGAGAGGCGAGGACCAGTGAGGTGGATGGATATCAGAAATGTGGAGGCTGAAGAAGAGATTCAAGAGTAGGAGTACCCGACATCTAGATAGATGGCCTTCCTAGGCACTACCAGTGCCATACTGCAGGAGTATCCGGACGCTTTGGGAGGATACTCCACTGAGTGGAATGTGCTATGATGTGCTACCATGAGCACGAGGATTAGCCTGGAGTGGAATCCTCATTTTTGTATTGTATTTATACTGAAATGTTTGATGCTTCATTTTTTTCCCTTTTAAATGTACTAAAGACTTGATAGCTCCAGATTTTGAGTGAACCTAAAGCTTATGGCTTCAGTTTATATCTCAGCACCAGTTTATATATAAAAATATTTATTTACAGATGTGTGTGTGTGTGCAATGTGTTATGTGTATGAATGGCTAATTATGTATTTATGTGATCCAATGCATGAAAATAATATTTAAAATGAAATTAAAATATGAGCAAGATACCAATCCAATACAAAGTTTGCCACTGAATCTGCTACTGTATTTAAATGTCTTAGGATGTGATGGTAGGAAACATGTTCAAAAGACCTTTTCAAAATACAAACTCTTCAGAATGTACAAAGAAGTAGGGGGTTCCAGATGGTGTAGACTTAGTTTAACTGATGTACAAATAACTCGGAATCTAGGTAAACCCTAATTCGACTCACATCATTAGATAGAGCTTCAGTCAACAAACCAATGACTGCTTAGTACTCTAAAATATTGTTTGTAGAGGGACCCAAACAAGTTCCTACCGAGCTCACCAAATCACTGATAGGATAGTACAATACCCAGGATGTCGATACGAGATTCAAGGTGTAGCGACTAACACCAACCTATAAATCCGAAATAGGTGGTTGTTTGTTCATTTTAAACATAACACTACATAAGGATGATTTTCTAAGATAAATCTTACATTCACACTTAATCCACACTTCAAAATAAACATAACACTCTATAAACACTATGTACATTAAACCAATGCTAGATGACCTAGGCATAGTATTTTTTGAGGTAGATCCCATTTAGAGGCTCTCTCAAGGGTATTCCATCATAATATATTAATTCATACGTTCCTTTTTCCAAGACAGAGATGACAAAGTAGGGTCCTTGCCACATGGATTCTAATTTTCCACCCCCCAACTTGTCATGTTTATAGTCATATGTCAAGACTAGGCCACCTTCGTTGAAGACACGAGGTTGAATGAATCTGTCGTATTGAGCTTTAATCCATTGTTTATGCACCTCATTTGCCAAGGTTGCATCTCGAAAAGTTTCATTGATCTTGTTTAAATATAAGAACCATTCTTCCTATGGAGTGGTGTTGGGTAGAAATTATACGGCCAGCTTTAGAGAAGGGACTCCACATTCTATCATAAGAGTAGCCTCAAGCCCATACAGTAACTCAAAAGGTGTGAAGCCGATGGATTTTTTGAGGGTATTCCTGTAGGCCCATAATGCAGAAAATAGTTGTAAATTCTAGTGGGATTTGGATCATCCTACCATCCATTGAAGCATGGTTTTCATCACTTTATTGATAGCTTCAACCTGGCCATTGGCCCATAGGTAGTAGGGTGTATATTTTTCATGGTGGAAACCTAACTTGGCACTCAATTCCGACATCATTTAATTCTAAAAATGTGAACCATGATCGATCACAATTGCTCGAGGAAATCTGAATATAGCGATAATATGGTTGAAAAGAAATAGGGTAGTCATTTTTTGTCTTCGGTGTCTGTAGGAATAGCATCAACCCATTTAGTAAAGTAATGCACAGCTACTATGATATAATCGTGCCCTCGACTAAGGTAGGATTAAAGTGCATGAAATTGATTCCCATTTCGTGAATGGACCAACAGCTATGATGGGATACAATGGAACATTGTGGGTGCACTTTATAGATCTGAAACACTAGCAGGGTGGGCATTTTTTGACGGCCTCCATACAATATTTAAAGATCGAAGGCCAAAACTACTGAGCGCATAAGATTTTCTGGGAAGTAGTCATCCCAAAATATAACTGCCACAAGATCGAGAGTGACAGTCATTTAAAAATACTTTAGCGTCTTCATGAGTTAACCAACGCCACAAAGGTACAATGTATCTTTAATGATAAGGCAGTACTTAGTGTGATGATGAATACGACGATGTTCGTCTCAGGTTGCATTGGGATGGAAGCATTGCGTGTGGAGATAGAGAATCTAATCTCCATACTAGGAGTCAAATGTACTAATGAGGAACAATGATTCATCTGCAAATGAATCAAAGGGTTGTGTATCCTCAGTAATATGAGGAAGGTCACACACAAGATTCGTGAAGACAAGATACTTCTTAGAACTATATTTCACAAATTCTAACTCAAATTCCTAGATTATTATAATCCAACGAGAATATTTCCCCCCCAAGAACTTAGCGAGTCAATATGTAATACATGGGGTTGGAATCTGAATATACTGTGGTTGTTCGGAGCAATATGTAATGACAAAATTTATGGACCGCGGTGATCAAGGCCAGGGATAATTTATCCACATGTGAGTACTGGGTTTCAGAGTCCAAAATACTATTACTAAGGTAGTAAATCGCATGTTCATGGTCGTGTTCATCTGTTTGAACCAATACAGTGTCGATGGTGGATAAGGATGCAACCACATACATGGAATAGTCCTTGGTATAATTTGGTGGTTGTAGGACAGGTGCATGTACCATGGTGTTTTTTAGAGTGTTGAACGCATGCTATGCTAGGTCATACTAAACAAATGGTGTATCCTTTTTTAATAAACACATGAAACTGTGGGTTTTTTTGGCGTAGTTACAGACGAACCGACATAGAAAGTTGTTCTTCCCTTGCAAACTTTGCAGTTCTATAATGTTCGTAGGCGGGGTAAGGCCAAGATGGCTTCAATTTTTAGTGGGTCTATACGGATGCCATCCCTGGACACGATGAAACCAAGTAGCATGATAGTATCGACACAAAAAACACATTATTGTGGATTCAACCGTATGTTTTAGTGGCGGTTGTTGCACCTGAAATATACACTGATGCATAAAAAACCTTCAAAACACTGGCCCAGGGTTTCTTTTGGATACTTTTTCACACTTTTAAGTATATTGGTGCACTTTCCCTCCTATGATATAGCATTGATTCATGTTTTTCATTGAAATTAGGTGCCACCAGTGCCTTTATCATGTTTACAAAAAGCGTCGGTGCCTTTACCCTCTCTGTAAGAAGCACCAATAGACTTAAAAGAGAAAAAAAGGAAGTTTCGATAAGATTCAAAGTGAAAGCTCTCATGGAGGAAGTTCCTATATGCTAGGGAGAGCTGGCACTCAACCTCCTCACCCATAGGATCATCCCTTATCCTTTTCCCAAAATATCTCATCTCATATGAGCCTCCCATGGCCTATAAAATAAGGATTCGTGAACTATGTGAGGGGATACCAAGAAGAGCATCCTTTTAGCATTGGATTGAAGTCTGGTATTGAGGCAAAGTTGAGAGAGTGTGTTGAGAAAATATCTTTTTGTGAGTGAAGAGTTTGTGTGTGTGTGTGTCCAAGATCTTGTGGAGACAAAGCTATTGACATCAAGGCTTTGGTTGTATCTTTCTCTTTTCATTTGAATAATACAAAAATATTCCCTTTCCCATATTTTATTTTTGTTAATATCAGGAATTTATTATTAGATTCCTTGATCACTAATATGGATTGTTGATCTATCTTGTTACTCTTATGTTTGTTGTCTTGTTTTCGATGCTTCTTTGTAGGTACTATAGATCGCATGAGGAACAATGAAACATAGAAAAAAAACATTTAGATCTGAGTTAAAATAGTTGTTTATTCAAATAGATTAACTATCTAGGGGAAGGATATACTACTATGGTGTTTTGTTCTAGAATTGTACCATACAGGCTAGAGGAACAAGCAGTGTCCGCACTGGTTGAAGAATTTCAACAACAAAATTGGTGACCATACTAGGGATAGCTTGATCTAGTCAAATCTAGGATACATTTGATCATATCTGGAGCATATCCAGTTAGATCTAAAATATTTGGTAACACTCTTATTTGTAAACTTGTCGTTCTCTTTGCTTAGCTCACTTGAGTTATTAAGTTGATAGATCCACCTTATTATTCTGTCAATTACCTCTGTTGAAGTCTGCATTACTTTTTTATTAGTCCAGCTTTGTCCACTTTTGGTTTCTTTTGCAGGTGACTGAAAATTTTTCACTTGTGGATCTGCTGGTGCACCTAGGTAGATTTGACAGAGTGCCACCTTCCTTTGGTACCGATTGCACTTTGACACTAACCGTCAATGGTGCCTTCATCCAGATAGTACAGAGCATTGCTGGCACCTTTACTTAGTTGACATAGTGCACCAACCACCAGTTGGCACTTTGGTGCAGCTCTAAACAGTGCGTCGATGTAGGTAAATTCCCATTTTTAGAGCATGTGCTTTGGTATTTTTTGTTCCTCTTGGCTTGTCGATCAATGTGCTTATTGTTTTTTCACTAAATTTGATAGTTTTATAGCATGATATCACTTTTTTTGTTCAGATCTATAATTTTTCATTCATAAGGAATTTTTAGTTGAGGAAGTTGTGTATGAATTACAGTTTGGATGCATTGTTTGCTTAGTTCATTCTCTGAAAGTGATTATAGGCTTGTGATAAAAGAAGATATGTAGCTTCTATGCAATTAGTCCATTTCAGTTGCTTAGTGTTCTTTATTTTTCAAATAATATTAAAAAGAAAAAAGAAGTAATTAACTTGCTTTGTTTCCATTACTCTTGCTTTGCATGAGTGCTTAGGAAATAAATCTTTTTCAGTTTGATTGAGAAAGCATATATTTTTTGGACATTAGAAGCTCGCCTTCTTTTTCCCTTTCAAGTATTTTGTAGTCTTAATGGTGAAAGTCTTGTGTGTTTGAGATATTGTTAAATATATTGAAGTTAAAATTGTTGAAAGTAGCTGGAATCTTGGATTTTAAAAGAACAAAGGTTTTCTCCCCTACTCTAGTTAGCTTTCATCGAAGAGAAGAATTGCATTGCAAATAGGTCTTAATATTGCATCTTGATACACATTCCATAAACATTCACTAACCATCAAGATAAGATCAACGGTAACTTAGGTTAATTTTTTTTTTAGTAATTTGAGTGATAGGATAGAGACGTGTCTCGACGTCCTAAAACATAGGAGTTGTCATTATTTTCCTGCATTGCATCTAGGGGTTGTTTGGTTCTTCAACGTACCGCTGGTATATTGAGCGACCTTTCACGTAACCTTGAGGTATATCGAAAGGTACTTCATGTTCTTGGTTGTATATTGAAAGGTCCCTTTCGGACGGTTGTGCATTAGACAACACTAATACGGATTTTAGCTCCCATGTACCTTGAGTATATCAGGAGACCCCTATAGGATACCTTAACCAACTGAGAAAATCCTTTTAGACGTCTTGTTGAAGAAATATATCGAGAAAAACACTCAGGGAGATACTACGCACGTGTTGTCCAGGTAGTCTGGTATTCAGGAAAGGGTACGGTCCTACTCCTCCTGGCCATGTTTTACTATTGGAATTTGTGGTATATCGCAAGTTGGGACAACTTGACAATCCTAGTGAGAAACTGGCTATCACAATCCCATCCTATCATTTAAGTTTGCTTGTGGCCTTAGCTTCCTTAGGTTTGTTTGTGTGTGGACTCTCCTTTGTTTAGAATTATAGAGTGGAAATCCTCAGCCAACACCCTGGCTGATCTTCCTACAAGACATTCTTGTAGGTTGCGGGGTTTACCACCTGACTCTCCTCCTGCTATGGAAGGAAACCAAGGTGAAACCATGGAACAACCAACTACTGTTGATTCTCATGTAGAAGGTGTTTTAGTTACTGAAAACAGGGAAGAATTTTATTCTTATGATAATCCCTTATTAATTTAGCAACCTTCCACTGAAGATATTGCCTTTCGCTTCCAAATAGAATGCCAACCTGTTTCACCGAATTGGGTGTTCAATCACCCATAATATGATACCGTAGCAATGGAGTTTGGTCCAAATGCTCCTTTTGGGGATACCTCTCTAGGGCAAGCCATTTCCAAATACGGGACTACCAGAACTTCCTATGTTACTCCTGTTAGCGCTGGGATTGAGCCCACAGGTTTGGAGGAAAAGGGTTCTCTCCCAGGAAACAGCAGAACCGCTTTAGACTGTGCCCCTGGCCCTGCGTAGTCAGAGAGGGATCCCTCGCTTGTTTTCAGGTTTGCTTCACGTAGGATACTCAATCAAGATTGGTCAGGAGGCCAGACTCCTGAATGGAGTGGGTGCGTTGATGTAAGGTGTAGGTGGGAATATCAGAGTAAGGAACCATTGGGAAATGGAGTCGAAGGTCTGGGTAGTGAACAAATTGTAGGAGGTAAAGAATGGCATAAATTTACAAACAGAGGAAAGATAGTCGTTGATCTTGCAATCAGGAGGTATTCAACGGGTGATCAGTAGATGAGAGGGAACAGTCCATCACGGAGAGCACCAACAAGATGAACTCTACATAACTTTAGAAGAAAACTTAAATAAATATTTGAAACAACAGACGTAGCATAGCATGTATGAATTTCAAACTGTTATACACTCATTTCAGACATGAAAGAAATTAACAAACTGGAATGAAAACGAGATGAATATTTCACGTAAAGAGATTACATATTGAAAGAAGCAATGACACATGAATCTCTGTCTTGAAAGACAATCCTTTCTCTACAAATTTATTCATAACACTAAAATCAGAGACTAATTACAATGGAGAGCCTCAGCCATTGTAAGTTTCCCAACCAACCTCTATCTCCCTCTATCGGGAGTGTATTTATACTATTTCAACACTAAGACTATTCTCCGAAACCAACCTAAAATTGTTTCCAGTCTCTAGCTAGGGTTTTCACCCTAGCTTGTGCTGATGAGCACCTACTAAGGAATCTGGATTCCTTAGTAGCAGTTCAATAATGTAAATAAAAAGAGACAGAAA
>LPNX010255051.1:0-25442 GCA_001517045.1 Pseudotsuga menziesii
TATAATTTATTTAAAGTAATGGTAGTCTACATTCCTGGAAATTTGGAAATATCAGATCCGTTTATTGGATGACCAATCTGGAATGTTCAATCAGTTGCCATAGCAAGGGATTTGTGAAAATGATGTCTTCAGGTGTGCGATTAGCATTTCCTTGTAAGAGGATGAATGGAATGTGAATTGATGGATCTAGGTGAAGCTCTATGGCAGCGCTTCATTCCTTTATATTTCCCCCTAATTTCATTGCATGCAAACCAGATTGCACTCCTCATGGTCATAGTTACCTAAGCCTTCTCTCCTCTATTTGAGATCTGGATATCGAATACACCCTCTATTTATTTCTTGTCGCTGACATTTGTGGAATAGGTTGATGATCCCTTGCCACCCACAACTTGATATAACCGCCACAACTCACACAACTCCTTTGCAATCGACCCTGCCTTCTATCTCATGGTGCCCAGTAGATGCCATTGTAATCATGGCTCTTTCATTCAGTTTGGCACCCAAACTCCACCAATTCTCAGCTGCCCCCCCTCCCCCACCATTTGTGACAGACAATGTATATATATATATTTCACGGCCACGACCCACCATTGTATCCCCCACCATTCAATCAAAACAAAAAGAAAATGCATTCATGAAAGACAACAAATATGCCTTGAAATACAACCAAATAAATAAATATCTGCAGAAAAAACAAATATATACAGAAAAAATCTTCAGCAAATAAAGGCTAAACTGTTACTTGACCAAAAAAAATCACGGAAACAATACACTAACATTAGATATGCGTACATCAAGGGAGCACCCGAAAGTGCTGAGAATCAAAGCTGTGATATAGGAGCGAGTAATTACGAGCATTTGCTTGTATCGGCCCTCTAATACTTGAGCCATTGAAACGTTAAATTCAAACCTTGAAATCTTTTTGAAGTTTATATCCCAAATGAAACCCCAAGACCCTCTTAAAAAAAATTTAGTAGAGCCCAGATCAGGGTTTTCAATGCCTTGATCCTTAGAACAATCTAAAACAATTGAGATCCCAAGTCCCGTGCCATTCCATTACAAACCCTCCCTACATGTCCTCTCATGTCTAACCCTTGTTACGGAGAGAAATTCCTATGGCTTGGGGTACCACAACAGACATCTTGACTCCAGAAATCAATCCTTTCCAATATGCAATAGAAATGAAATATCTAACACTAAAGGATCAGACCTCATACCTTATTCCGGATGGTTGAAGTAGATCCCCATTGAGCTCTCCAACTTCATCTTGAATTGATAAATCACTTCCTCAACAACAAGTAGACAAGACAAGCATACTATATATGTTGGTGTTAGATCTATTCTAGCATATATAATCAACAATGTATAAGCATTTGAAATCATCCATGGATAAAATATTCATTCAAACATACATTATTGGACAGCAACATATATTTCTATTATTATAAAATCAGAGATTACAATGGATACAACCTCTGTCGGCACGTCTGTGAATCGGAGAAACTGAATCCCCCACCTGGGCCTCCACCACCTCAATCCTCCATCTCTCGATAGCAAGCTTACAAGCAAAAAGAAAGCTTGGGAAGAACACAAAAGTGCTCCAAGGGACAAAGGGATGCATACTCAAGCACAAGTTTCGGCAACAATGGACTATAGTTTCTTTTCTCTCAATTCTCTCATATGCCTTCAATGTACCAAAGATTTCCTTATATAGCTTTTCAAAGGGGTAATGAAAGGTTGAATCCAAGCGATATCAAGGCATAGGGAAGGGCAGGATTCAAGTGAGTCAAATCCATGTCGAGGAAAAATCCAAAAGGATTTGGATTATGCACGCATCTCGATGTACATGGTTTTAGGGGTCAAACCTGCGTATATACACGATTATAGGTTTAAAAGTCACGTGTATTAATTTTCACATGTTTTTAGGGATGGTCAAGGAAACATCAAAGGACAAAAAATGGTCCAAGGGGTCTAAGGAGTCTGCAGAGGGATAGAGGAATTCCATACAAGTGTGATTCACCTGGAGTGGTCAAATCAGCTATAACAACCCTTCCCTCCAAAACCTATTAATTTTGGAGACTTTCATTGTGTTTGTTTTGTTGTTTTTGTTTTTGTTTTTTTATTATTTTTATTTAATCTTTAATATTAAAGATATTATATTATATATAATATATCATTATAATATGTTTATATATATTAACTTTATTATAAGATATATTAACTTATTATATAAATGCAAATAATATCAAATTAAGCATATGAATATATATAACTTAATATATTAATATTACATATTAGCTACAATATATAATAATTATATGATCCCTTTCTAAGAGGAAATTCACTAATGGAAAATTGCAATTTTGACAATACTTTTTTATAGTTTACTAAAATTTAATATTACATGTGGATTTAGAGACCCCCTAGAAATGGGTCTTTGAATCCATCTACGCAACGTTAAAATCTAGTAAATTGTAACACTATGGCACTAGTTTGAATTTCATGACATCTATTTTATTCTATCATAGAACTCAATAAAGAGCATGTGTTCTTGCTCAATACACATAAGGGGATTCCAAGTTGTTGAGTTGTGACACATGATATTAGGTCATTGTCAAAATAGAAAGATGATATTCAGTCTTTTTCGAAATGGAAAGGTGTTTTGTTGTATGGATCGTGTTTTTGTTGTGTCATTCTTTTGTGTTCTTCTTGCGTTTATTTTTTTTTTTATATGGTTTTGTTATTTATTTTATATTTAATAATGTATATCTATATTATAATATATAGATATGTGTGTTTATATATCATAATATAACAATATAATGTGTTTGGCGTCATTATATATGCGATAATAATATTAACCAGTATGTATTTTATATATATTAATTTGGTCAATTCATGTTGAGTTGTGACAGTACATTATTAATTTACTAAATTCGAACACTGCAAATGGATTCAGAGACTCCCTTAAGGGGATCTCTGAATCCATCTGCAGTGTTAGAATTTAGTAAAATGTACAAATGCATTCTCAAATTAGTAATTTTTTCCAGTGTCAAAGTGACACAACTAAAAATGACCAAATAAATAACCAATTGTTATCTAGTCATTTGAATTCTACATATAATGTGATCAAATTTGGTCATTTATCTTGGTCATTTTTAGTTGGTTTCTATCCCGTGACCAAAAGTGGTCATTTATCTTGGTCGTTTTTAGTCAGCTCACTTAGAATTATTGATTTTGGTCATTTGTTCCTTTCAGGAGACTGTGGTGACCAAAATTTTTGGTCTCCTGGTCACTAGTCTCTCATTTTCCACTAGTGTATGTTCAACATCTGGGTGTAAAACTGGATGCAAAAGTGGATAAAAACATGGATGCAAAAAAGGATGCAAACATGGATGCAACAAAAGTAGGCGCAAAAGTGGGTGCATAATGGGGTGCACCAAAAATGGATGCAAAAGGTGATGCAAAAGTGGATGCAAAAAATGATGCAAACGTGGAAGCAAAACATGATGAAAAAAGTGGCGTAAAATTGAATACAACCATGGATGTAAAATTGGATACAAAAGTGGATGTAAAAGTGGATGCAACAAAAGTAGATGCAAAAGTAGTTGTAACACCCAACGCAAAACCCGATGTAAAAGTGGATGCAAAAATTGATGCATAAAGGGATGCAATAACTGATGTAAAATTGGATAAAAAAAAATATGCAAACTTGGATGCAAAAGTTGAAGCAAAAGTGGGTGTAAAAGTAGGCGCAAAAATGGGTGTGAATTGGGATGCGACAAAAGTGGATGCAAAAGTGGATGTAATAGTAGATGCAAAAAAAGACATAAACATGGATGCAAAATGGGATGCAAAAAGGGATGAAAATGTGGGTGCAAAAGGGGATGAAAAAATGGATGCAAAAGTGGATGAAAAATTGGCTGAAACAAAATGAGATGCAAAACTAGACTCAAAACATGATGTAAAATTTGATGCAAAACTTGGCGCAGGAAGGGATGCAAAAAAAGAAGCAGAAGTGGATGCAAAAGTGGATGTAAAAAAGGATGAAAAAGTGGATGAAAACAAGGACGTAAAAGTTGAGGAAAACATGGATGTAAAAGGGGGCGCAACAAGAGTAGATGTACAAACTAGGAGCAAAGTTAGGTGCAAAACTAGGCTCAGAACCTGTCGCAAAATCTGATGCAAAACCTAGCGCATAACTAGGTGCAAAACCTGGTGCAAATTACGTCGCAATTTGTGCCATATTTAGAAAAAGGACGCAAAAAAGGACTAAAATATCACCAACCCATTAAATTGCACCATTTTGTCCAAAAAATGAAGAAAAATACACTGAAAGATGGTCTAGACGCAAAAATGGATGCAAAAAGAGACGTTAAATCTAGTTTTTGTTATAGTGGTTATTCAAGTTGACTGTGTGGTACTAGCTTGCAGCTGAGGGGTATGCAATTTGGGAGGTGTTGTAGACAATTTTAAGTTTGAGTAGCTTGCTTTAATGTTGTTTTCCCATATGTTTGGTCCCAGGGGTCCTCGAAAACTAAATAGCTTCTCCCACTTGAAATGCTAAAGGCAACTGAATAGGTTATGTGAGGAACACTATTAGTAGAATATCTTTTTCTTCTCCAAGAAATTCGACTGTGAGGCCATAAATAGATACAGTTGGCAGTTTTGGCAACTTATGAGACTACAATTCCAAGATCAGTTCCACACCGAAGGATACCTGAAACATTTCAGTGCTATCAGCCAGCCCAAATGAATAATATTCTTACAATGATCTCATCAAAGTGGACATCCCTTGTAGATATTTTCTCAATTAAAACTGACTGCAATCCAAAAAAGTTATGAATCCTGACACAAAAATGTCCTTTCCTTCAAGGACATATTCCATCAGCATGATTCTCACTTTGCAAACTTATTTCTTCCTTGTGGCTCTTTTGGAATATACGTATTCTTTAGGGTAAATTATGGTTCTCAAAAGACCTTGTCTTATAATCATCCTGAGTTATGTATGTTTCTTCAACAATGCTTTCAAATGTCTGTTTACATTCTTCATAGTTCAATTCAAAGTCATGCATGTGGTAAACTGAGATAGAGGAAGAAATTGCTTTGGCCCAAATAGCATAAATTTTCAATAAAACCAAGAACGTAATGCCACCCAAAAGGATTAAACTCAATACAATTGCAATAGAGATGCCAACTACTGCTCTCTTTGTTAGTTGATTCCTTCTAGATCTTGAAGATTCCAATGAAACCTGTGAGCAGGGAGCCAACGGATTTCCAGAGAGCCTAGGATTTCCCACAAAAGAGATCCAATGCCATTTGGAAGCACTCAATGGCAATTGTCCTTGGAGAAAATTATTGGATAAGTTCAACTCAGCCAAGCTTCTAAGATCCCCAATCTCATCAGGAACTTGACCACTAAGTTGATTATTGGAGAGATTGAGAAATTCGAGCATCATTATATCTCGAAGTGAAAAAGGAATACTTCCAGACAAAAAATTACCACTCAAGTCTAGCATGACTTGTAGATTACCAATATTTCCAATCTCCATTGGAATTGAGCCTGTCAAAGAATTGTATGAGAGCCTCAAGTCATAAAGTTTTTCACCGTTTTTTATAGAAGAAGGGATTAGTCTAGAAAAGTTATTCTTCTACAAATAGAGAACATTCAAGGAAACAAGGTTCCCCAACTGCCTTGGTAAACTACCTCAAAGCTTATTATTGTCAAGAGCAAGAGTGAGTAAAATGGTACAATTCCCAAGTTGGGATGTAATTGTTCCATTAAATTCATTGAAGGAGATTTTTATCTCTCCAAGCCCACAGAAATCACCAAACCATCCAGGGATAGGTCTAGAGAAATGATTATTATTCAAATCCATTTGACTCAGATGCGTGCACTTAGCAAGCTCTAAAGGTAACCCACCAATGAGCTTATTCCAAGATAAGTCCAATAGATTGAGCTCCAACATCTGGCCAATCTCTTTAGGAATGTTGTTGTTCAAGCCATTCCTACCTAGTCAGAGACAACTTAAACCTCTGGAATCAACCAATTGGGATGGGATTTCCCATGAAAAAACTATTATTTGTCAAGTCGAATGTTTTGAGAAAACTTGAACCACAAAGAGGAATTATGCTTCCACTCAATTTGTTGTTCCAAAAATTGACATTAGTCAGGTTTTTCAAATGAATCAGGTCTCTAGAAAGAAGTCCTTCAACGGAATTATTATATAGAACAATCATCTACAAACCTTCAAGAATTCCAAAATATTGTGGTATTGTTCGAGAGCTTATTGCAAGGAGCTTATTTTTTTTATTTCTTCTCCAATACTTCTCTTAACTCTTTGTCTTAAAAAAAATATAAATATAAATTTGTTTTCTTGAGTGGATTGCTTCCTCGATAGCTTCAACTATTTACACATTGTTTCTGTTTGTTTGGATAAATGTCCTAATTTTTTTTTCCATGAAGGTTAAGGTATATATATACATTATATATGCTCCGATGGCTAGGAAGTGAAAGCTATACGAGAAATCCACTAGAAATTGTCTTAATTTAGTAGTGGATAGCTTTTCCAGGTTGTTTTCCAATGGAATGGCTTGAACCAATCTAGATTTTCTAGTGTCTTGCAAAGAGTGGCATCAATTGTGTGCCTTCGAGATACATGAGACCTGGTGATGAGAAACCCTCAGAACAAAAGCTTGTGGAAGAGGAGATACCCATCATAGATATCTCCAGTATCTATGATGAATGACGGAGAACGATTGTGGAGGAAATATTAGATGCATATAGAGACTAGGGATGCTTCCAACTGATAAACCATGGAGTTTCTCTAGAGCTTCTCATGGTCGGACGTGAGGTATCGAGAGAGTTCTTTGATCTACCATTAGAGGAGAAGCAGAAGCACACAAATGATCCTCTAACTTATGTTGGATATGGAATTCGAATTGGTGGGAATAAAGGCGCAATTCTCGACTGGGGGGATTACTTTTGCAACCACTTTTTGCCTATTTCTATACGAGAGGAGCACAAATGGCCATCCAAACCAGAGGAATATAGGTGATGAAATAATAGTCAGTGTGCCCCGTTTTATTCAATGACACAATTTCATTCTTTTATTTGGACTAATTAGTTTCATTAGCACACCTACATAGTTTGTGGTTGGATCTGGTCGATGGAGATTGAAAGATAGTTATAATATGGAGCTGAAGCAAACAATACCCTAGGAAACTTTCATTGCAAGCTTCCTGAAAAACCTCTTGTATTGCAGCCTCATCTTGAATACAATAGGGTAGTTTTTCAAATTTAACTTTGGGACTGTAGATGTTGACATGCACCCCACACAAAATCCATTATCCCTCTTATTCCAAGAGGATGAGCTCTCACCATTCTTGATTTGTAGATATCCAGGATGCTTCCAAATCCTCACATTAGCTCACCTAAAAAAGCTTCATTTCTTCTCTGCACAGGCTGGTCTTCATATGACTTCTATAATAGGGACAGCATGTCTACATAATTCCTTCATTCATATCCCTATACAGCAGGCTCTGCAGGATCTGATTTTTCCAAATGTTGCTCAAAATATGTCTGTAAAGTATGCACAATAAAATGTCAAAACAGTCCCTAATGTGTTGCCTTAGCTACTGAGGTAGGCCAGCAAGCTCACACAAATTTGCATTGTTGTAAATAATGCCTCCAAATGCATGTGAATGCATTTTGAGGTGTAATATGACCTATGCCTACTATTCTTATGGTTACATCTAGAGCTTGAATAATCTTAGTCTTTTTTTTCATTTTTACCTTAGGGACATTGTGTCACATACATGGTGTGAAAATTAACATTATCTCCTTGGGAATATCTGATTTTCCATGGACTGTATTGTAATGGTTTTGTACTAAAATAGTTTACTGCTAACATTCTACTATGACATGATGAACTGTTATTTGTTGAGTTCATTATAGGTGAATAATTATGTTTTTTTCACAATTCTATGGGATGCATTATTAGGAACTTACATCCTGCAAAGTGGTAAATGATGCATGGAACTTTATGTAGAGTAGGTCCATTTGCTCTAGCTGATGTAGGTGGTGAACATAATGGACAACCATCAAATGGCTGGAGAGGGTTTTGCAGCATTGCATCATATAGGCCTTAATTCAATGTGGAAACATATGTTGTGGTCGAAATAATTATTGGTTCATTGTATCCACACCAAGTAGACTTTATTGAAAATATTTCCCATAATTCTGATATGTAAGTTTAACCAATGCTTCTATAAGATTTTGCAGTGAATGTAGATATTTTTTTGAATGATTAAAGTGTTTGCAGACCAGTTCAATTAAAATGGATTTTTATATAGTTTTCTTTCTCTTATTTAAATGGTAATGATGGTTTTTCCCCCATAATTGTGTATGATTTCTAGGTATTATCATATTAGCATAAGGATTCATGTATTTAAAAATTCTAGGTTTAAGGAGTTTTTTTCACCAAATTCTAGGTTAGCAAAGATCATTATTTTGTATGTTTTTAATGTCAACAGCTGCAGTTTCATTTTTGCATCTTTTATATGAATTACTTAGAAACTGGTATGGCAATTGGCCTCTTGACTGGATTAAAATGTTTTAAAGATACATACACAACATGAATCTTGAAGAGGAATAGATGGTAAAAAACAATCCAAGCGTAGGATAAAATACTGCACTGTACTTATTTAAAAGTCATGCACACTGATGTGATCCAAATATACATGCAAAAATTTATATGCTGTAAGTTTCTTTAGACAAGCATTCCTATTTCCCATATGATTCCAAGAGTAGTTTTGTGACATATTTTCCCTGGATTGACAAGAATGAGATGCGAGTTTCACAACAATGTAGCAAAATGCATGCAATGTAGTCTTCTAAGTTCTATTATGTTAGGACCTATTTCAGACTGAAAACACAAGCGCAAAGAAGAGAGTGATAATTATAGTGTTGGCATGTATGCATGCCTACCAACCAACTAGGGTATGAGATGACTAAATCCAACATTTCCTGCACATTGTTGCACCTATAGGAAAATTGTATTGCTGGCCAAACTTCTCACCATGCTTCTCCTCCAATGGTTGGCACTGTATGGTCAACACTAATGCTTATATACTGAAAGATAAGTTATATGCAACACCCCTCCTTTACCATATAGTTACCAGAAGATGCCTATCTGGATTCTAGTGTCTGGGAGCCTCTCACACATAAGCTCGGCTCATTTCATAACCTAGCAGTATTTCTATTACCTTGACATGTAGTAAATACTTGTAAGACATCACACACACACATTAAAATCCTGAGTAAATGTCTCACCAATCAGAGTAGAAAATATACACACATATAACTAGAGCTAACTATTTCCACAAATTATTTTGTGCTGTAACCTTTTTGGACTTCACCATGATCATGCTGTGTTCAGAATGCTCTCCAACTTAATACATTACCCTAAGGTATAATTTCCTATGGCTTATCATGATGAAATACCATGTAACAACCAGTACAGTATAATTATGGGCACAAGTGAATAGTTGTGTACCGTTTTTAAATAACCATGTACCACGAGTAAGCATGTTCCAATGTTCCATTTATAATTGAAAACTATAAAGATCTATTAACCATGCATTTAAAACCTCATTTTCAAAAATGTTCTCTTTTAAAATAAAAAATTCAGAAGATAAATAGAGTGAATTCATTGCAAAGAACCTCATTTCTATAATGAAAATAAGAATTCTAAAAACAAGGATTCAGAAAATAAGAAGAAACCAAGAACAACCAACAGCTAGCTAATGCCTAACAATCTTGCAAGGGAATTTCATCTCTTTGGGGACTACATATCTTGAAGGGGTGAAAGTTTGTTACAGATATGTACTAGAGGATTTCTATAAAGCTAGAATTATCCTTGTGCATCCTTGTAGTAAATGATAACCTAAATTCATGAAAGATAAAATTTGATGCAAAAAATTGGCTAACTTAAATATATAAGTGCGATGTTGATGAATCTAAAATGGGATTATGAGGTGCAAGACCACATTAAAACTCAACACAAGATATGCTACAATAGATTAGTATGGCAACCTCAACAAGGGACAAATACGGCCAGGGTTCAAGTAGGTCTCATTTTCTCACATCATCAAGTGACTTACTCATTTATGACACACTTATTTAGTTCTATGGAAACTTGGAAATTGCTATTATTTTGAACTTTCAAATTTCCAAGTTCATGAGGAATTGCACCAGTGAGAAAAGCGCTACATTCAAAGAATTGCACCAGTGAGAAAAGTGTTACCTTCACTTTTATCTAAATTATCTTTGTTAATGAATTGCTTGGAAGTTTCTCTGAATTATCTTTGCCAGTTGACAAATTTGGCAAAATTCGACCTTTTTCATTCTTGACTCTGGCGTGCAGTTCACCATATTCCTTGTCACCAACTTGGGGATGTTTCTTTCCCAGAACTTACAATTTTTTTGTCTCTGTGTTGCTGCCGCAACCATTCCCCCCGAATTTATTTAAATTCTGGGCCCCTCCTCATCATTTTTGCTTGGTGGGATCGTTAAATGCTTGAGCCTCTCAGACATATCTTCTTTTCGTTTTACTTTGAAGATTGGATGTCAGCAGGTTTATTTATGCCATGTTCAGTTTCGGTTAAGTCGTGGTTTTCTAGCCATGAAGAAGTAGAATTTTGTTCTTCAGGGCAGCCTTTGCGAAGAAAGCGACATTGGTTGTTAACGCTATTCAAATCCTTGAGTTTTCCTGTAGTCGGGCCTCTTTTTGCTGTTGAATCAGAAGCTGCAAAGTCTCAGCCTCTTCGTTGTTGCGGCTCCAACACCTTTTCTCCGTCCGAATTCTGAACCCATCCGACACCCGTTTCATTTTAGCCTTCGATCGCTTGTCCGTAACCTCTACTCATCCGCCGTTGTGGCTGGGAGATATTTTTCGCTCCCGATCTGAGTGTCTCCCAACATTCGACTAAGTTTTCCTGTCCGCTCCGCGTATCCTCTAACCCTCCTCCTCTGTTGTTGCGGCTCCTAGATTCTTCTGGTTTCTGAAACTAAAAATCGTCCGACGTCCGATTTATGGCATATCCCGCCCGCGTTTCGCTTGGCTGCGACTTAAGCCTCACCCGACGTTGCGGCTGGCAGATCCTTCTAGCCCCCGAGCTCCCTTCCTTCTGACTGCCGACTTGATTTTTTTCCCGCTGGTGACCATAGGATATTTTTCCAGGCCCGTATGTGGTGCACCCAGCCATTTCCTTGTAAGATGGTGGTTAATTGATAATATTTGTTGTTGAACCATGCTCATGAATTGAATGTAGGCAGTTTCAAGGAGACCGGTCAATCCACCACGATACGAAGAAAGACTAACCCATTTGGTGGAGGTATGACTGAAATGAGGCAAATGGAGAACAAAGTCCGGAGCTGTAAAGGCATGATCCCAGAAACGGATCAGTTACCAAGTGTTTCATGATCACATACTGACAAAAAATCAGAATATGAAGCGTTGAGGAAACTGAAAGACCACGCGTCTGGGGAGGAGGCAGCCGAAGGGTCTCAAATTGTAGTTTAAATATTTGAAAGTAGGATTAAGAGAGGGATTTTTCCCCTGGAAAATTTTGTAAATGTTTGCTTGTAAGAGGAACTACTTCATTTTGCAAAGGAAACTGCAATTTTTTACCTGTTGGAGAGAGTAGAATGGAATGTATCAATGCGACTCAATGAATAATGTTGAAGAGGAACTATTTCATTTTCAGTGGTATTTCATTTGCTGTGAGAATGTTTAATTTCCTGAACCTAAGTTCTTGTTGAATGTTCTTCGGTATCGTTTTTTGATATTTTCCACTGTGAGCAATTATTGTTGTTATAAAATGATCGGCTATCTGGTTATTTAAATATCTGTAAGTGTTCATGTGTCTTGAAAGAAATATCAGCTATCTGTGATTCTTCATAATGCATGTGCTAGATGTATGGCTCACCCAGAATGATAACCTTGCTCCCTAGGGATAGATTAGATAGTTAGTTTATTTCTTATTGTATCTGATTTTGTTGCTTGCGAGCATAAGATGAGAGGTAAGAACCTGCGCATCACATTGTGACCGCTCCCTGCATCTTAATCGCTCTGCATTTAGTTAGGCACTTGCATCTCATTTCTTAAAGTCAAAATACAAAACACGGTGGGTTAGGCCGCAATCGGTAAACCCTTGTTGTTACTTTGACCTACGGTAGCCGGACCGTAAAACCGGACGGATTCCCTATACCAAACAGTCAACAGGCTAGTTGGGAACGTTGATTGGGGAGAATCCCTCACTGTTGCCGCCTGCAAATTTCCAGGCATCAACAGTTTTGGCACTAGAAGGAGGGCCGCCAGTGCATGGCTGGCCGGGGAAACCCGTTTTCCCGAGATTATTCCGCTGGTTACAGTTCTGAAAGTAGTGGACCGCGTAATCCAATTCCGGAAGAAGAAAATAGAGAACATCTATATCCTGTTCTCAAGGAGATTGTTAATGATCTGAGAAGACACACCCATGCTTATGTAAAGAAGATTGGAGGGTTGTCGATTATCCATGAATTGCCTAGAAGAGAGTACAAGAAGAAAGACCATCCTATAGTAGAAGATTCAGTGTTGGTTGGAGACTGGGAAGAACTTGTGGAAACCGCCTTACAGGAAGTTGAATTGCCTTTGAGCCAAGTAGGCCCAGACACCCCTTACAGTTCTCCTGTTCACACCCCTGTTGGTTCACCTCCTCACACTCCTGTTGGTTCCCCTCCGCACTCTCCACCTCAACTCATGGCTGGTGTTAACGCCAACCAACCTCCTCCCAATCCACCTAATCCACCACCTGCATGGAAATCCAGGTCACCCCTAAACCTGACTCCCCATTTGCATGACCTACCTCAAGCCTTCAAGAAGTTACTGCCTAAATTTGACCCCAATGAGAAGATCCTAGTGGATGATCACCTACAAAGTTTCTACTTGGAAATAGAAGGTCTGAGGGCTAGGGAACATGAAGATGTAGTGTGCAGACTTTTCTCGCATACCCTCAAAGGAGCTGCTGCATCTTGGTACTTTGGGTTTCCTGCTAATTCTATCCCGGATTGGGATACTTTCGAGAGAATTTTCAGCAGTAAGTATGCAGTCAAAATACTCACGCAGCCCTTATGAAAGGATTATGTGCACTGAAGAAAGAGAAAAAGGAGAAAGTGCACAGTTTCACACAAAGGTTCGCTGCATATCTTAAGAACTTTTCTGAAACAGACAAGCCTTTAGACAAAGTACTAATTGAGTACTATACTTCAGCTTTGGGTCCTGATCTGGCCATGTTTGCAAAAGGTAGGGCCAAGCCTACTCTGACAAAAACCTATGAAGAGGCAGAAGTGGTGGAGGCTGAGAGAGAGAGTATTGAAGATTACCCCGAACAATCGGGAGAGAGAAGGAAAACTTTACTGTTCACTAAGCCTAAAGAGGAGAAAGCACCAGATTATGAGAGTATGGCCAAAATGATGCAAAAGATGTCTAATAAGATCATAGACTTGGAAAAAGAGAAGGAAACACAGAAGTTCTATAGGCCTTATTATAAGAAAAGGGAGGAAAAAAATCAGTCCCAGACTCCTCCTCACAATACTGCGTCTATGAATCTGACAGAGATAGGGATGGAAAACTTCTGTACCTTTCACCAGCAACCTCACTCCGAAAGGAACTGTCCACAATGGATAAATTCAATGACGTTAGTTATGAATCAGATGTTGGATTCGAGACTAACGGAAGAAGATGAGGATGAAAAGAAAGAAAATGATGCTTCTACTTCTACAAAGGAACGGGAAGAAGAGACTATGGCATTATGGAGTTCTGTCTCCTTACTCAATGCAGAAGAAGATATAACTAAAAAACACAAAGATATCAGGGAGGCTAATGTGACAACTAGAAGTCAAGGGATGATAAGTGATGACAGGCTATTACTCCCAAAGATCAGAAGGCTGCAAAGAAATATCAGGAAGAAATTTCAAGATAAATCCATGGCTGATAAGACTCCGGAATTCACTATTACTAGACAAGACCCTAAGCAGAACAAGATGCTTCCTGAACTAAACAAAGAAAAGGGGAATGCTGATAAATCTCAGTCCATTAAACAACAAATTGAATATGATGTTGTTGAAGATTTAAAAAAAATAAAGGCAAACGTCCCTCTATTTGAAATGTGCAAAGTACCTCAACAAAAAGAAAGATTGTTGAAAGCACTGGAAACATCAGAAGAGGAGCGCCCTGCTGGCAATCAACCTCTAGACGAAGAAGAAATTGGAGAAGCTAGCACTGGAGGTAAGTCTAAAACTAAACAGCCACCCTTCCTCCTGACGTTTGAAATTTTTAACCATAACGTTCACAATTGTCTAGTAGACTCAGGGGTGTCAATTAATGTCATGCCCGTATCAGTATGTAAGAATATCAATGGGCAGTTTAAGCCAACCACGTGGAGGGTGGTGCAATTGGATAGGACAGACATTAAGGTAATTGGTGAAATGGAGGACGTTCTAATTCGTTTGGCATCAAATGACAAAGTATGCCCGGTTATTAACATTGTGGTGGCTGATATACCAGAAGCTTACGGTCTGGTCCTGAGCAGAGATTGGTCAGCTAAATTAAATGGGTATTTCACCTCAGACTAGTCTCATATGTGGTTGCCATACAAGGGAAGTCCAAACCAGATTAAAATTTTAAGAGAGCCTCACATGAAGTACAATGTCACTCAACTGAATGAGAAGAATATACCAGTCGATTCTGTATTGGGAAACTACTTTCTCGAACTAGAACCAGGGAACTATCGAGCGGAGAAGGCCAGTGACACATCTGACACCCAGCCTAAACTCCTTCGATTCTCGTAGGCTGATGAGTTTGATTATAAAATAATAGATTTAGCAGTAGAAGTAGATTCTTTTTCAGTAGATAATGTTTTTTGGACTTTATCTTTTGATGGATCTAAAACTTTAGAAGGGTCAGGGGCCGGCTGTGTCCTCATTGATCCACAAAAAAATAAACACTTCCTGTCCTGTAGATTAAAGTTTGAGTGTACTAACAATACGGCTGAGTATGAAGCACTCCTGCAGGGACTCAAGAAAGCGATTGAGCTAAAGGTTAGTAATTTAAAAGTTTTTGGGGACTCAGAAATAGTTGTAAAGCAGATAAGAAATCAAATACATTGTGTTTCCCCCCACTTGAAAGCTTACCAAAGCGAGGTATGGGATTTGCTTAAATGTTTTCATGCATTCAATATTGTTTCAATCCCAAGAATGAAAAACGCAGCCGCTGATCTTTTGGCCACATCAGCTGCCAGGTTGGTACCCACTAATAACAGATGTTCTATTGAATTACTTTTTAGGCCCTCCGTACCAGATATGATTACCAATCTGAGGGTGTTCGATGATGACCAGCAAATCATAGAATGTTTGACCAATGAGGATGTATTCAAAGGAGCGATCATCGATGATGAAAAACACCAAGCTGAGATGAAATTTGACAATTTCGTCCCTAAAGGAGTCAGAACATTAGAGAAGATGTTTGACTTGAATGAAAAATTCCGAAGACTCGCTAATGTAAAGACGCACAGCTCAACCCTGTAGTTCGAACTGATAAACTTGGGGACGGAAACGGATCCTAAGTTTGTGAACCTCGGCGAATGCTGTTCACCTACCGAAAGGGATAGGTTTGTCAGTTTGTTCAAGCAGTACAAAGATGTCTTTTCCTGGACTTACACAAATTTGAAGACCTACGACACCAGTATTATTAATCATATCATCCCTATTAAAACAGGTGTCAAGCCATATCAGCAGTCGTTAAGGAAGATGCACCCCAAGTTGGAGCCACTGATTCAAAGTGAGGTAAAAAAATTGCTGGACTCTAGGATTATTTTTAAAGTCCGGCATTCAGAGTGGGTGTCAAATTTGGTGCCGGTCAGAAAAAAGTCGGGAGAAATCAGACTGTGCGTGGACTTCAGAAACTTAAACCGCGCCTCAGACAAAGACAACTATCCGGTGCCTCCCATGGAGCAATTGCTACAGATGGTTGCTGGTTCTGAATTGTTCTCATTATTAGACGGATTCTCTGGCTACAACCAAGTGTTAGTGGCCGAGGAAGATAGAATGAAGACAACGTTCAGAACTAAATGGGGAACTTTTGCATATAGAAGAATGCCTTTTGGACTAATTAATGCTGGCACGACATTTCAAAGAGCTATGGACATAGCTTTCCATGGACTGATTGGACGAAGTGTGGTGGTCTACCTTGATGATATCACAATATTTTCAAAGAAAAGAGGGGAGCACGCATTCCACCTAAAGCAAATTTTTGAGCGCTATCGGAAGTATGGCATTTCCCTCAATCCTAAGAAGTGCGTATTCGCGGTCACAGAAGGAAAATTACTGGGGCATATAGTTTCAAAGAGAGGTATATCTATAGACCCAGAAATAATCAAGGCCATTGAACAAATCCCCATGCCCCATAACAAAAAAGGAATGCAATCCTTCATGGGGACAATAAACTTCATGCGTAGGTTTGTGCCTAATTTTGCTCAGACTGTCAAGCCACTACAGCAGATGGTCAAGCAGAATGCACAGTTTAAGTGGACTGAAATTGAAAAGATTGCGTTTAAAAAAATCAAGACTGATGTTGCCCATGCGCCCTCCCTGAAAATTCCAGACTTTGATAAATACTTCATTATGTACACATTTGCATCCGATGATTCATTAGCAGCCGTGCTTACACAAAAAGAGGACGGGGGTGATGAATTCCCAATCTCTTTCATGAGCACTGGGCTTCAAGGGGCTGAATTAAACTACCTAGCCATTGATAAGCAGGCTTACACAGTATTTAAGGCAGTGAAGCTTTTCAGGCCTTATATATTAAAAAATCGGACCAAGGTAATAGTCCCTTACCCAGCAGTAAGATCTCTTCTCATTTAGAAAGAGTTGGGAGAAAGAAGGGGCAACTGGGTAACAGCCCTTCAAGAATACGACCTTGAATTCAAACTGGCTACTATAGTGAAAGGTCAAGGGCTATGCAAATTGATGACTGGAAGTAGAAACAATGAAGAACAAGCATGGGAAGAGGAAGCCGAATTGCATGTAATGGATGTATGCCCTCTGTCTACAGCTCCTGAGTCCTGGTATAGGGACCTTGTGCATTACTTACAGTTGGGGATATTACCAGAACATTGGAATTCCAAACAAAGAAGAGCCCCGCGTCTCAAATCGGCCTCCTATCATCTTGTTGAAGGAGTGTTATTCAGAAAGAATTATGACGGGGTTCTCCTTAGGTGTTTAGAAAAAGAAGATGCAAAGAAAGTAATGGCATAATTACATGACGGTCCGACTTGGGGACATTATTCCAGTGACACTACAGCCCACAAAATCCTTAGAGCCGGTTACTATTGGCCTACACTCTTCAAGGATGCACATGCACATGTCAGGAAATGTGATATTTGTCAAAGGTGTGGTGGAAGACAGCCCAAGGCAGCCGCACCCCTAAAGCCTGTTATGATCACAGAACCATTTGAACAATGGGGGTTGGACATTATCGGGGAAATAAAACCAAATTATTCCCTGCTGCACAAGTACATTCTTACTGCGACTGATTATTTCACCCGCTGGGTCGAAGCTATCCCATTGCGCAAGATCAACGAAGACGAAGTCATCAACTTCCTACAAGATCATATCATGACCAGGTTTGGAGTTCCAATTTCAGTAGTTTTTGATAATGCCAAATACTTTTCATCAATTAAATTGAATGCATTTGCTCATGATAAAGGGATAAAATTACATTATTCTGCTAACTACTATCCGCAAGGGAATGGCCTGGCTGAATCCTCCAATAAAAACCTCATTAGAATCCTGAAGAAGACTGTCATAGAAAACCAGCGAAGTTGGCACTCAACCTTACCCAACGCCCTGTGGGCTGACAGAGTCACCCCCAAGTCTGCAATAGGAGTGTCACCCTATACCCTGGTGTACGATAAGGAAGCTATCTTGCCTCCCAATATCATGCTGCCATCTTCCATACTAGCTCAAGAGTCTAGGGGGTCGGATGATGAGGTTCTCCAAATAAGAATATATAATCTCCTGAAGGCAGAAAAGGCCAAATCCAAGGCTAGAGAACGTTTTAAACAGCAGCAAGAGTCAGTTAAGAGATGGTTTGACAAACATAAAGTTGGGAAAAAATACTTTGAGGTAGGAGACTTAGTCCTCAAATGGGATCACCCCCATGAGGAGAAAGGAAAGCATACCAAGTTCCAGGAGTTATGGGTAGGCCCTTTTCAGATTGTAGCCAAACTTGGCCCTGCTACATATAAGCTGTAAGATTTATAGGGATGGGAGGAGAACTTGCCAGTCAATGGTTTGGTTCTCAAGCCTTACTTTTCTTGAGTTTCTTTCGTCTTTCTGCCTTGTATATAAATAAGCTGTGTGGTTGTTTTCCAGTCATGCTTTCATTTGATTTAATTTTAAGTTTTTGATTTTCAATAAGGGGAACGAACTTACGGTCGTCTGGAGGATATTAAGGTCTTTTAGGAATAGAAACTACGTTGAGTGTCAGCCTGTGTATTGCTAAAAGATTTCTTCCAGCCTAACAGTTTTCTCGAATCAAATGTTGTGTGCGTTGAAGTCCTGCTTAACCCCTGTGAATTAATCTGGATTCGAAGAGTCTGGAGTACTATGTCGGGCCTCCATCCACGTCACATTTAAAATGTTTTAAGGAGCGAAAGTAAAGGACCCATGGGCAGAAGCAAGGTGAACAGTGTATTAAATATAAATGATCCCATGCCAAGAAACGAATGCCAAAAGGCAAGTAAAGAGTCAAAACTTCTATAAAAGCATCATAAATCAAAGCAAGTGCTGAATCATAAATACTAAATTGCCAAAAGATCCTCTCGGTCCGTGAGCTGAAACTTAAAGTACACCACTCACACAAAAGGGCACTATGGGATAGAGGATCCTGAATTAAAATTCAGTAAGAAAGGCGTACGGAAGGACTCAGATGAAAGGGACAAAAGTCCAAAAGCACAAAAGTGTTAAAATGGCATGGGAACAAGGAACAAATGAATATTGTTGTTTACTGTCTGCTATAACCCCATGGTGTCCACACTGTTAGCTACCTGAAAACAGAGGTAATAATGAAACTCATACTCTGGCCTCAGCATAGTTGTCTGGACTTGAAGGTCTTGGTTTTCCCTTCCCCCCAAATGGACCATCATCAATGATTAAGGTACACACTTCTGTCGGTCGAGGAATCCATATCGCCGAAATAATTCATTAGAAGCATTCTGGTTAAACAGTCTATTGCTCAAAGTATAATCACCTAGAGATCTAGGTTCACCAGGTAATCGCCAGTTGGTGCTGCCGTAACCGTTCCCCCTGAATTTATTTAAATTCTGGGCCCCTCCTCATCATTTTTTCTTGGTGGGATCGTTAAATGCTTGAGCCTCTCAGACATATCTTCTTTTCGTTTTACTTTGAAGATTGGATGTCAGCAGGTTTATTTATGCCATGTTCAGTTTCGGTTAATTCGTGGTTTTCTGGTCGTGAAGAAGTAGAATTTTGTTCTTCAGGGCAGCCTTTGCGAAGAAAGCGACTTTGGTTGTTAACGCTGCTCAAATCCTTGAGTTTTCCTGTAGTCGGGCCTCTTTTTGCTGTTGAATTAGAAGCTGCAAAGTCTCAGCCTCTCCGCCGTTGCGGCTCCAAGACCTTTTCTCCGTCCGAAGTCTGAACCCATCCGACGCCCGTTTCATTTTAGCCTTTGATCGCTTGTCCGTAACCTCTACTCATCCACCGTTGTGGCTGGAAGATATTTTTCGCTCCCAATCTGAGTGTCTCCCGACATTCAACTAAGTTTTCCTGTCTGCTCCGCGTATCCTCTAACCCTCCTCCTCTGCCGTTGCGGCTCCTAGAGTCTTCTGGTTTCCGAAACTAAAAACCGTCCGACATCTGATTTATGGCATATCCCGCCCGCGTTTCACTTGGCTGCGACTTAAGCCTCACCCAACGTTGCGGCTGGCAGATCCTTCTGGCCCCCGAGCTCCCTTCCTTCTGACTGTCGACTTGAATTTTTTTCCCGCCGATGACCATAGGATATTTTTCCAGGCCCGTATGTGGTGCACCCAGCCATTTCCTTGTAAGATGGTGGTTAATTGATAATATTTGTTGTTGAACCATACTCGTGAATTAACTGCAGGCAGTTTCAAGGAGACCGGTCAATCCACCACGATACGAAGAAAGACTAACCCGTTTGGCGAAGGTATGACTGAAACAAGGCAAATGGAGAACGAAGTCCGGAGCTGTAAAGGCATGATCCCAGAAATGGATCAGTTACCAAGTGTTTCATGATCACATACTGACAAAAAATCGGAATATGAAGCGTTGAGGAAACTGAAAGACCACGCGTCTGGGGAGGAGGCAGCCGAAGGGTCTCAAATTGTAGTTTAAATATCTGAAAGTAGGATTAAGAGAGGGCTTTTTCCCCTAGAAAATTTTGTAAATGTTTGCTTGTAAGAGGAACTACTTCGTTTTGCAAAGGAAACTGCAATTTTTTACCTATTGGAGAGAGTAGAATGGAATGTATCAATGCGACTCAATGAATAATGTTGAAGAGGAACTATTTCGTTTTCAGTGGTATTTCATTTGCTGTGAGAATGTTTAATTTCCTGAACCTAAGTTCTTGTTGAATGTTCTTCGGTATCTTTTTTTGATATTTTCCACTGTGAGCAATTATTGTTGTTATAAAATGATCGGCTATCTGGTTATTTAAATATCTGTAAGTGTTCATGTGTCTTGAAAGAAATATCAGCTATCTGTGATTCTTCATAATGCATGTGCTAGATGTATTGCTCACCCAGAATGATAACCTTGCTCCCTAGGGATAGATTAGATAGTTAGTTTATTTCTTATTGTATCTGATTTGGTTGCTTGCGAGCATAAGACGAGAGGTAAGAACCTGCGCATCACATTGTGACCGCTCGCTGCATCTTGATCACTCTGCATTTAGTTAGGCACTTGCATCTCATTTCTTAAAGTCAAAATACAAAACACGGTGGGCCAGGCCGCAACCGGTAAACCCTTGTTGTTACTTTGACCTACGGTAGCCGGACCATAAAACCGGATGGATTCCCTATACCAAACAGTCAACAGGCTAGTTGGGAACGTTGATTGGGGAGAATCCCTCACTGTTGCTGCCTACGAATTTCCAGGCATCAACACTCTGCTACTACTGTGACTTACTTTTATTAATTTTAGGGATGCAACAAACCAAGAATCCTTAGAACATGCCCATATTCTCTTTACATTAAAGAGCTCTCAGTGCTATTGTTATGGGCTACTAAAGAAAATTACAAGCCATCCATGCCCACCATTAATAAGTTTCAAATGCACCCTTCAATAAATAAATGGATGTTGTGTTAGGCATGGAGTACGATCCATTGAATCTCTCCCGCACAATTTCACTTAACTGTCTGCCCAAATGTAGCAAATGTAGCAATGTACATGTTTCCAAGGGTACATAGCAATGGGTAGAATGTATCATAGGCATGAGAAGGCATGGCATACCTTTTAAAATGGTCCCTCCTCCAATGATAGAAATACCTTCACAAGCCTCCTTCTTCTGTAGTTTAGGGGAGTTTAATTTGAATTCATTCCACCATGAGAGCTTCCATGTTATGTCTAAGAAGATCTACTACTCGGCTGAACTGGGTTCTGCCAACCTACTTGCAGGTTGCAGCAAGGCCATCTATTTGTGATTCTATTAAACATGGTCTTACTGATATATCCAGGACATCTGGTAACTAGGAATCCCTATCTCTGTAGACCTTTCATTGGTGGAAACATCTCTTTTTTATTTATATTTACTTTGCATCTCTGTTAGATATGAGAAGAATTTGAAAAAGGTTGTACATACATTTGAAAAACACAAGAAGAAAACTACATGCATGTCTACCATAAAAACTTAAGTTAGAGGATTGGAAAGTCCATTTGAAGGAAATTTTATCTAAAGGGCATTATAAAGAAACAACTAATAAGGAAATTGGGGCATTCTATAAACAATGTTAATGCCATAATGGATATGCAAAATGCTGCAATATTTAGTGTCCTTATAACTTCTAAATTAGTTTATAGGTAGTTACAAGCCATATGCAGTTACAATACTCCCATTTATAAGCCCTAAATTAGTTTATAGGCAGTTACAATACTCCCATCAACTGCAAGTATGGAATCAATATCAGCATCATCCTTCATCAAGGCATCACACATCCCTTCCAATGACAACTAGAAGTCTCACAGAAATGCAATTAGAGTATTTCACATCCTCATCAACATGAGATGCAGTTAGATTATCTACAATTGATGTTGTACTTGTTCAATAGTTGCTTTGGTTTGAATTCATATTTTTTAGGGTCCTTGAGGGTGAGAGTTTTCTATTGAGGGCCCACCATTTGTGAAAATAAATAGTTGAACATATTAGCCACCCTTTCAACCAATTCTGGAAGGATAAATGGTGCTGTAATTACGGAAAATGTGTAATCTAACATCCCGGCATCCTCATTTTCCATTGTCATGTCAATACAAACATTATTTTGGTGCTGTTGAAAAAGCTGAGTTTTTTCCTTCCTTGCTTGCGATGGTTGCTATTATCTCCTATACAGCTGAGTATTATGTCATAGTATTCATCCCAACTATACTCTGTCAAGGATTGTTTTCTTAAAGCACTTGTGAAAAATCCTTGGAAATTTTTTAGCAATGCAGAAATGTATTTTTCTTCCAAACTTCGGTATCGCCATTTTCTACTACTACTCAATGAAAGCAGTCACACTCGATTTTTCATGTACTGTTGGTATTGTTCTGAAAGTAGTCACACTCGATGTCTCATCTATCAATTTTGTTTCCCTTTTGACAATGTTCAAGTTAATGAAATGAATGTAAGTACACAATTTAATTAGATTTTGGCTTTCATTAATAAATATTGGTTTTCCATTGTATTTTTGAACTCATTGATTTGTAATTACTACTGCTATTATTGATTGTCCTTGGATGCTTCAACTTTAACACAGGGACCTCTGGGAGTGTTAAGTTGAAAGAAATGACCTTCCTTATACGATGATGATAAAACTTATAATTATTGTACAAAACACATATGGACTATACCTTGAGAGAGAAGATAAAAAATTTACCCTTCGTCTTGTGGGTAAAATGGTTGTTTCCCCACCTTGATTGTACACATCGGTCTTGTGGGTATTTTCTTGTGGGTATTGTGTGTGGGTCTTGTGGGTCTTGTCTATCAAACATGATTTCTTGTCCCTTGGCTTTAGGCATGTCTACAGGGAGAAAAATATGAGTGCAAACCGCTTATCCAAGGAATCACTTAAAATGAAGGCTCGTCTTCTCTCCTTCTCAGACTCTGGGAAGGAGAAATTATTGAGGAAGGCTTGATACAGCTCTTTTAAGAGTTTTTTTCAATATTTGTGGCATACTCATGTTTTTCCCTTTTCGAGTATGGGACTCTTTATCCTGTCCTATTGTATTAGCTAGGGATATATTCTTGTTTTGATTCCCCTGGGGTGTGTTTGTTCCACCCAGGAGGCCTCCTGGATAAGCTGTCTGGGCTCATTCTATTCTCCCTGTGGTAATGCTTTTTCTGTCTTTCTTTGATATTTTGAGTTTTGTTGGTGGAGAGCTATTGGGTCGAGAGTTGGGTTGACAGCTACTGCAAATGAAAATAGATTTTTTTGTTTTTTTATATATTCTTTGAGGTTGACAGTATTGATTTGTGACCTTGTGGACTGTATTTGTCTCACTCTGCCCTAAATGGGTCATAGCATCAACTGAATGGATATTTAGTTTTGACATTAAGGAATCATGCACATTGTTTCCCATAAGGTGTTCACTTAATTTTTCATGAGGGTTTATGGGTTGGTTTCTGAGTTTTCTGGGCAAGTCTAAAGTATGATGTTGTCTTTTTCTTAGTTGTAAAACGAATATTGGGAAATCCATGCCACCTGTGGACAAAAAAAGGAAATGAACAGCCCATGTACCTCATTTATTGGTAGTTTTGGGCCCTATAACAACAAGTTACAACAATAATTAAGCCAATATGGGTATTGTTTTGCACATTATTGGGTGTGTTTCACCTTCTAGCAGCCTCAGCATTCAATTTGGGCCATTTTTGTGGATGTGAGGTAGTTATGGACACAAGTTAGGACTATCCATGATGTCCTCCCAGAGCAGACAATGAAAATATCTGAAGGATGGAAAAGCTAAGAGAAGAAATCCTGGTTGCGTTGAGTGGAGTTTGGACCTCAAGCCCCAAGCCATGAGGCAATAAGTATAGCTGTTAAAAATTTAGTCTAGTTAGGTGCAATTGTTTGTGGCCAGAAAGGCCTAAAAAAATTAACTGAATCTGGTTTGAATCTCATCAAGCTGGGTATAGAACCTCGATTAGGGATTTTGAGTTTTGTGGGTGGAGAGATGTTGGGTCGACGGCTGCTGCAAATTGTTGTAATCTCACAGATCACATAAGGTTACCAATAATACATAAAATATACACAGATACAAGAGATAAGAACAGATAAGATGAACAGATTATATTATTCTCAATAGATCATACAAAGCCAAGAACTGAACTACGTTCTTGAGTGGCTCAACAGCCTAATATACAGGTTACAAACAGTTACAATCATAACTACCTATCGGTTCACCGAACCGACACGACTATTAGTTAACAGACTAACTACTGTGTTTACTCAGTCGACCGACGTAGTCGGTCTCTCGACTTAGTCGGCTGATCAACTAAGTCGGTCTTCGTTCAAGTCGACTTTATGTCGACTTGCTCCTTCTACATCTCCCCCACAAACAAAATATTTCTTCATCCCGAAGAAAAGGGGAGGTAAAAAATAGATAAGAAGTACAAAAATAGATTGCAAAGGGAGACTGCTACTGAGGTGGGATGTGCAGGCGAATAGTTGGTCTCTTCTACACACAGATTTCGACTATTGCTGGTGCTGTGATGGCAAGCTGGTGTTGAAAGTCCGTCGATGTCTGCAAGGCTTTCTGAATGTCGATAGTCAGAGTAGTAAGATTTGAGAGTACCGACATCTTCTCTGCCATGGCCATTTCTGCAATATTGTCCATGTTGGGGCCCAGCAGCTGATTGTGTTCCTCCGCAGTCTCAAGGAGTCTCTTCATCTGCGGACAGATGTTGTCGACTTTATCCAAGTTGGGAAGGGCGTGCTGAACCCACTGGTGTGCCTCACGTTCCAACTACTGCAGCTTAGTGTTTTCCATCACTATTTGATCTTCGATTGTCTGCCTCAGTTCCGTCTCAGTCGACTTCCTTCTCTCCAAGGCCTGAATGCCCTGTCTGGTCTGCCTCGTCTGACTATAGACCTGCCCATAATGAGTA
>LPNX010255051.1:30889-82615 GCA_001517045.1 Pseudotsuga menziesii
CATAGTTTTCTATTTCCCAGTCATATAGTTCACCATCCGAATTGTAACCAACTGAGTCGGGGTTACCTAAGTAAAGCTCCCCTTGGGCGTTTGGTTCTGTGTAGTCAGTATTGTTTTGGATCTGATAAAGTTGTCGGATATCGAATTCCTCATCAATTGGTTCAACCCAGGGTTGGCCGTGGGAGGGGTTAATAGGTACTATGACCTTTTGACCATTTCCTTTAAGTTTAATACGTTCTTTATCTAGAGAGATAGAGGCTTTCATCTTTCTACCCAAGGTCAACCTACAAGGGCTGGGAAGGAGCTAGATCCTTCCTTTGGGTCAATAATTTCGAAATCAACCTTAGTCGATATGCCTTTAATGATAGTGTCTACATTTTTCCAAACCCCAATGGGTTCAATAAGGCCCTGGTCGGCTAGTTTCAGATAAATGCCTGACTCATAGAGTCGAGGTCGTCCCATTCTTTCCCAGGTATCGCGGGTCATTATATTTACCTGAGACCCAAAATCAAGCACCACTTGTCGGACATGGAACCCTTCAATTTCCAGGTCGACAAGAGGATCGACATCGTTTTTGTCTTTTTGATTTAAACTACAGATGTTCTTCGTTTGTTTCTCAGAGTTAGTGCTTTTGATTTGATGCAATAAATCAATGAACTGACCTACAGATTTATCTGTTTGAATGAGATGGGTTAGATGCTGGGTCGAGTCGTGTCGACTGTGACTAAGGTCTTTGTGCTGTGCAAGTTTTGAAAATATGTTTGTGGCTTCCTGATATGTGTGTTGTTCCTTGCAAGGGTCAGGGTATGTGTTTGTATGTGTGATCTTACTAATCTGAGGATTGTCAGGCCCGGTTTTAGTGCCTTGTCGAGTGACGATGTGCAAATTCTTAGTAGTTATGACATCATTCTTCTGGACACAAGACAAGACATTAACATGCTTTTTATTACTAATTTTTTCCAACATTGTAGGGCAATCCTCCAAGGAGTGATCGCCGACCCCACAATGTGTACAAAACTTCAGATCAGTCCTGTCCTTGTACGGACAGTCGGCGCATTTGTGCCCTTCTTTGTAACAAATAAAGCATTGAGTAGGTCGACGACTTCGTATTTCTTGACTTCCAACGAATCGACCTGTTCTTCCAAACCCTGGTCGTCGATTGTCATTTCGACGGTCGTAGCGTCGGCCATCATTGCGTTGCCCATTCTGGTTATTTTTATTGTTCTGCTCTGTGTTCTGGGCTACAGCATTAGTCTGGTATACGGCCTGGTAGTTTTGTCTATTTTTGAGGTTGATATGGCAGTCGACCGTGTTGTGATTTGCAGTTTCGCATATAGCACACCAGGAAGCTTTTCCATTATTCATATTGTAAGGACAGTCGGCGGTGGAATGGTCTCCTCGTTCCTGGCAGATGTCGCAAAACGCCTTTGTCTGTACAAAACGGACATCTTATCGACTGAATTGCTGTCGACAGTTATCTTTTGTATGTCCGGCTGTTGAACAGCTAGTACACCAGATGTCTTGGTTCTTAAGTGTGAGCTCCTTCAAGGACTTCTGCATATTCTCCAGCTGTTCCTCCAAGCGGTGGTCGGTCGGGCAAGCAGGTATGTCTTCATCCATCTCGACCTGCAAAGCTTTTGTCAACGCATCCTCGTACGACTTGAAGGTCTCCAGACTGATGTGTCGGCGAATTTTCTGTGAAAGTTTTGCAAGGAACCATTGAATGAGTAATTGTTCGTCGATGACATAGTCCAACTGACTCAATAGATCCTTCCATCTTTTATCATAATCGCGGACTGTTTCTCCTGGCTTCTGTTGGGTCGTCTTCAGCTTCTTGGCTGCCAGGTGTTTAGCGTCTGGAGTCTTGAAAAATGATAGGAATTGCGTCTTTATCTCTGATTTTGTTGCTCTAGGTTGCCGTTCAGTAAATGTCATATACCATGTGAGAGCTCTTTTCCGAAGGGCTCCTGCGAACTGGGCTATCTGTCGGTCTTCTTCTGTTACTTTGTTAGCCTCCCATATCGACTCGCAGACAAACCAGTGTCGTCTGGGGTCTTCGTCACCCTCATAAAGGGGAATCTAAGCAGATCCGTGACCCATGTCGGAGTCACTGTCACTACTCGCTGATGATGTCGGTGGTGGAGGTGGAGGAGGGGGTTGGGGAGGTGGTGTTGTAAGGGGTGGGGTTGTTGAGTCGGACGAATCTGTCGGGGTGACGATGGGGTTTTGGTCGACGGAACTTGTGCTCTCGTCGGGTGTCGACTCTTTCTCGTCGAAGAGCGGATTGTTGATAATTTGTCATCTTAAGGACCCACTGTCACTTTGCGTGCTCAAGTCTGACTCTTGTGTATCTTCTGAAGTTGTGTGTGGCAGGGGGGGTGCTCCTTCATGTGTCGGCAGGAGCAAGTGGATACTACGAAAGGAAGGTGCCGTTTGAAAGGTCACCCAATTACCTTCGATCGGTCGACGTATGACGAGATGTCGACCCGGGTATGGTTCATCGCCTAGTCGGCTCCAGAGTGTAATGTCACCAGCTCTTAGTCGAAGGTCATCTTCAATAATAGTTTGTATTCTGGTACGCGGACTTACTGTGGAAAGGGTTACTCCTTCGTTGGGAACAATTAGTTGGAGAGCTTCTGGCTGCTCTATCCACATTTCATCATCTTCGGGGGACACCTCTTCTTCTTCGCCTTCTCTGCGTCGATCATGACCCGACTCTAGCGGTAATTCATCATGGTCGGTGTCCCTAGGGTTTTGCTGCAGCTCTGCGGCCCTTTCTCGTCTGGCTTCCCTTTTCTTCTGTCTTTCATCCCTTTCGATTCTCTTAATGTCCGACATACTGTAGTACAATACTATGCCTTCAGTTCCTCTTCGGTTGATTATGCATTACTGGTGACGACGACTCTGGTCGACTAGGATCCACTATGCTCTAGGTCCGACACACGACCAGCTACCCCCCCATAGCCTACCCGACGCTTTTTAGAAAGCCCGGATAGTGTCTACTTACTCAGGAAGTATTCCCACTCCCTTTCAGCAATGAATTTTTCCCACTGCTTCTGCTTCTCCTCCCAGTTAGTGTTTGAGGGTGGTGCATGTAATAGAGGTCGAGGTTCGACAATGTGCCCTGCTCCTTTCTCTATAAGAAACTTGAACAATAAATCCGGTAAGGAACACAAGAATTGATCAGTGAGTTCTGTGAAAAATTTCTGTCGAACAGTTTCCACAGAAGTCCTGTCTTCGACTGCTTGTTCCTCACAGAAGTCGTCAGCTATCTTTTCGAACCACTCCGAGAGATTCGTACGTCCTCCTCGGATCAGTTTCTGGAGTAACTGTGCTTCTTTAGTCTCGTCCGATTTTCTCATCCAAAAGCTGCTTCAGTAGATGGGGCACGGATTCAACAAATTTTTCGTGAGTTTTAGTGAAAAATCTGGCTTTTGCTTCTGCGACTGTCAATCTATTCCTCCTTGCGTAATTTTGTAGATAGTTAGCAATTTTTCGCTCCCACCAGTCCTTGATCTCCTGCTCTGGTATCATATGTTAGCATATATTCCAGTTATGTACTACCGGCAACGGAACCAATGTTGTAATCTCACAGATCACATAAGGTTACCAATAATACATAAAATATACACAGATACAAGAGATAAGAACAGATAAGATGAACAGATTATATTATTCTCAATAGATCATACAAAGCCAAGAACTGAACTACGTTCTTGAGTGGCTCAACAGCCTAATATACAGGTTACAAACAGTTACAATCATAACTACCTGTCGGTTCACCGAACCGACACGACTATTAGTTAACGGACTAACTACTGTGTTTACTCAGCCGACCGACGTAGTCGGTCTCTCGACTTAGTCGGCTGATCGACTAAGTCGGTCTTCGTTCAAGTCGACTTTATGTCGACTTGCTCCTTCTACACAAATGCAAATAGTTTTTTTTTTTTTTATATATGTTTTGAGGTTGACAATATTGATCCGTGACCTTGTGGTCTGTATTTGTCTCACTTTGCCCTACAACTACCTATCTATCTCTCTCTCAGGTATGTTCATTTTTTCGTTAGTGACTTGTCTCCTAAGAGACAAAGTGTGATCGTATTATAAATCTGAGTATAGAAATTAAGGAAGGTCTAAACCACATTGTTTTCTTCTTTTTGTCCATTTATAATATTTTTGCATGTGCTTGACTGATTCTGTTCATACATATCCTAGGTAACTATAACTGATGGATGTACATAGTGTCGATATGTAGTAATCCTGGCTTGGTTTGGAGAAAAATGGGTCATAGCATCAACTAAATGGATATTTAATTTTGACATTGAGGAATCATGAAAAAAAAATTAAACAGAGCTCTGTAATTGAATCACATAAACTTGGAGAAGGCTCAATTGGGTCATGGGCACAGCTACAGCAGAGCCAATGTGAAATTCAATGTCAATAGAGTGGATAACATGGTTATATAGGCTATTAGTCTTCTAGATACCTTGGACAAGGACATCAACACCTTCTACATGAGAGTAAGGTATTGCAAGTTTAAACTTAGTATTGTTTTTACTTTTTTGGGGGTTTTATATGAAACAACATTTAAGATAGTTCAGTCAGGGTCAATTCTAATAGTTGTCAAGTTGATGTCAATTTCCCATATGTGTCTTTTAATTCTTTAGTTAGGACTCATAAATCATATTTATACTGAAAGGTAAAAGGATTTGTTTATTAACTTAGATTTTTGAATGCTTATCATCCCATGGGGTTGTTTATAGCTAGTATTATCTCGTTAACATTTGAAACAAGTATATTTAGTTGAAAAGGAAAACATCAATTATTTTGGTAAATGAAAAAAACTTAATTAAAGTGCATATTTAAAATATAAGATTCAGACAGAGAACAATTGCGATGGCAGTGATAAATTGAATTAGTGCTATGTAACAAAATAGGTTACCAATCATGAACTAGTTCTAATTACCTTTACAACTAATACCTGATGGGTTAGTTTGTGGGGTATCTTTCATCAAATGATAAATATTTGATTACCAATATGCTTTTCTATTTCCATTGATTCACATGGATAGACATTTCAAGTGATTTTCATTTGCATCTCTCCAATGCTTGCCTCACCATCCTTTTTATCTTCGTGTAATGCCAACCTCTTAAACATTCAAGAGGGGAAATTATTGGCTAATCTCACAAGGTGATTCCACTTTTAGTTGTTCATAAGATAGCTGATAATAACGGATTTATATCTCTGGTTCAGTTTCCTATTAATTCTTGGCACTTCATAAGATAGCTGATAATAATGGATTTATGTCTCTAGTTCAATTTCCTCTTCATACTTGGCACTTACTAACTTTACAATAGTCTGACGAGGTAGTTAAGGCCTTGATTATCCATGTTCTTGTAGTAAGTAATACCTAGATTCTAGGCTGAAACCATGTGGGGGTGAAATCTTGATAACAGACATTCTAGGACTAGTAATTGTCCAAAAACAGGGTACATACTAGAGTGTAATGTGTAGTCATGTGCATCTCCATGAGGTAGATCACTTTAGTTATTTTGACCAATTACATAGTTAAACCAAAATTTTCTCCGTATCTTTATTTATGTAAGGAGTCTTCATTTTTTTGGAGGGTTATGTTTGTTTTGCTCTTATTGTAATCCATTCAGTGTAGACATTCATAAAAAGGGTTTGTATAATTGTCTCTAGTGGTCAGGAATGTATGGTTCTTTTTGTCATCTGGAGCTTTCATAATAGGGACCCAAGAAAATTGTATTTGTTGCTAGCAGGCCAGTAGGATAAGGTGTTTCTTTGGTCAATATAGATACTGTGGATGGATGTGTATTTTTATAGTTAATCATCCCATTCTTTCTTGTTGCATGCCCTATTTGATGATTCTCTAGCTTCAGCATTAATTAATTATTAACTTATCTGCAGGGAATGGTATTCATGGCATTTTCCTGAGCTGGTTAAGATTATTAATGACAACTATATATATGCACGGGTGGAAAATTTTTTGAAGGATAAGTCCACTTTATCCGTTGACTCTCTACCTGAATTAATAGAAATAACTGAAGATGGATATCATAGAAGCTGCTAAAGCTTCCATGGATATAGACTCTAATCAGATAGATACTTGTTTATTGAAATGAAATAATGTTTATTTCAGTTGTAATTTAATCACATATCTTGAATCACATAGACTTGGAGAAGGCTCAATTGGGTCTTGGGCACAACTACAACAGAGCCAACGTGAAATTCAATGTCAATAGAGTGGATAACATGGTTATATATGCTATTAGTCTTTTCGATACCTTAGACAAGGAGATCAACACCTTCTGCATGAGAGTAAGGTATTGCAAGTTTAAACTTAGTATTGTTTTTACTTTTTTTTGGGTTTTATATGAAACAACATTTAAGATAGTTCAGTCAGTGTCAATTCTAATAGCTGTCAAGTTGAGGTCAATTTCCCATAAGTGTCTTTTAATTCTTTAGTTAGGAATCATCTCTTATAAATTGAATCAGTGCTATGGAACAAAATGGGTTACCAATCATGAACTAGTTCTAATTACCTTTACAACTAATACCTGATGGGTTAGTTTGTGGGGTATGTTTCATCAAATGATAAATATTTGATTACCAATATGCTTTTCTATTTCCATTGATTCACATGGATAGACATTTCAAGTAAGGTTCATTGTTATACCAAAATATTGTCATCATCATGTGATAAGACCTTTGGCATACCTATTTTCCCTTAATCCCAGCACTTGGAGTGGAAACCCATGTTGGTTGTCAATCTTTCATAAAAAGACTCAGCACTGTGCTTTCCCCTTTATCCATGAGCAATACCTTGCTCGCACCACCTGTTCCTTGTTATCCATAAGCGGTGCCACCGCTTATAGCCCTTGGTCCATAAGCATTTTTTGCCTGAACCGCTCTGTCATAAAAGGAGAAAAGCAGTACCCTAGGTAAAATGGGAAAAAAGAGAAGATTCTCTAGGATTCTAGATCATGAGCCTTGTGTCCTCCCTTATCCCTATCATTGTGGGTCAGTTGAGCTCGATATCCCTCATCCTAGGATCTTAGAGGCAACCTCATCCACAAATATCTCAACCATTCCTATCCATTGAGCCTTATAAATACAAGCTCATGTCCATGGTTGAGGGGAGAAGCATTGAATTATTGTTATGCTGTTGGATTGACCACTTGGCCCAAGCCATTGGAGAGCATAGAGAGAAAATTTGGAGCTTATGGGGATGAAATTTTTGGTTTCATGGAGATGCATGTCAACACTAAGGATTAATTGGTTGTAAACTTCTCCATTTTAATCTTAATGCAAAGCAGATTTTCGTCCCACTTTACTATTGTTGCTTGATTTCATAAGTAAATGTTGTTGGATTCCTTAGTCACTGACATGGATTAATAGATTATGTTCTGGTAGATTTGATGTGTTTGCATGTTTAATCTGATTATAGGTACACAGGTTTACTATCGAAGCAGGCATTCCAGGTATCTATGATATCCAGCGAGGGTCTTCATCCTTTGTCATTCATTTGTTCTAGATCTGAACCATTCAGACTAGAGGAACAACTTCTGTCTGTAGAAGGTGAAATATTCCTACTAACAAATCTGGTGAATCCACTGGGGAATGAATGTATGTATCAGTTGATCTGATCTTCCTCAGTTCTTCAACTCTTGTCCGAATCTAGGCTCCTTCTCCAACTCTCTTCAGTCAGATCTGCTATCTGACTCAGTGGATTTTGGTTTGAAAATTCTAGATCTGTCTAGATTTGAATTATTTAGACCTTTTATGCTCTTTTTTATTCTCAATCTATCAGTTTTTTACCTTGATGTGATCAATTTCTGACTTGATCTTTCATTCTCCTTTGTGTTTTGGATCTATACAGGGAAACCACACATGTGCCTTTGGCAAGGAGTGGTTCCACTGCCTGAGTCAAGTTAGCTAGAAGTGTTGCCACTGCCTAATCCAGTGAGCAAGGAATAGTTCTACCTCAAAACCATCTGTCAACAGCTTCATCTGCATAGTTCCAGGTAGGCCCTGTTCTAGAATTTGTATTTTCATTTTTGTTTGTTTTTGGCTTACTTTTTGATGAAAACGAAGTGTATTGGATTACTTCGATTGTTGTATTCTTTCTGCATTCAAAGAGAGTTTATGTTTCTTGCATTGGAGTTTACATTATTTTCTTTGCTTGAAACCTTTTGCTCTTTTCTGTAGATATTATTCATTGGAATTGGAAATATACATTTCATTTTCATGCGTGGGCTTTGGTTTGTTTTGGACTTGGAATGCATAAGTGATCCATGTTGTTTTAAGTCTTTCTTTGCTTGGGGTGATTCTTGTTTCCTTTTGCATGCTTATTTTTTTAGTGCTTGGTAGGAAAGATTGGTTCTTTCTTTCCTTGTCTGTTTCAAAGAGAAGTTTTAGTTTTCTCTCTCCTTTTCTTTATTCGCAAGAATGTTAATCGATTTTCTTCTTCTTTTATGCATGATTGTTTGAAATTCTAAAATTTACTTTCATTGAGAAGACATATCTGTTTTTAGCCTTGCGTGCATTATAGTTAGTTTTGTTTGGAAACGTTAGTGAAATCGTCTTTCCATCAAGTTTTTATGCATCTTTTTCAAGAATGAAAAGATAGGAAACACTTTTGGTTTATTTATGTTTGATGTTCTCTAGATCTCTTTTTTAATTGCTTTGAAGATTGTTTGGGGTGCATTGATATTTCACTTTTCGTTTGAAAAGATAGAATTACATTTGCATTTGGGTGTACATTTTTGGGAAGAAAAGTAAATCTCTCTCCCTCCATTAGGTAGAATTTCATTGAAGAGGAAAACTTGCACTATCATATAGATCAGTGTGTATCTTCTTTAAATTCAAGTTTTCACTCCATAGTTCCACCTAAACGCACAAGATAAAATTAATGGTAGTACTAGGTTAAAAATTTTAGCAATTTGAGTGATAAGTTAGTGACATGTTTGGGCGTCGTTAAGCGTAGGAGATGTCATTATTTGTTTGGATTACATCATGGGACTCGCATGGTTCTTCCACGTATCATCGGTATATCAAACAGCCTTTCACGTACCCCTGAGCTATATAGAAAAGTACTTCACATACTCGATTGTATATAGGAAGGCCCCTTGTGAATGGTTATGCATTAGACAACACTACTACCGATTTGAGCTCCCACGTACCTTGCGTATATCGGGAGACCCTTTTAGGAATCCTCAAACCATCTGAGTTATCCTTTTGGCTTGTCTTGTGAAGTTCCTGACTCTTATCCACTCCTTTCACATGTTTGCTTGTTGCTTTTAGTTTGAGTAGTACTGGCTTGTGGGTGGTAGTTAGGTGGTTATTAGATAGTTTAGAGATGGCATCCTCATCTGGGACTACCACTCAAGAGGTCCCTTTCCAAGGTTTACCTTTTGTATTCCCTCCAAGTGAAGGTATTGGTACTCCCTTTATTGCAACTCTAAATATTCCTAGGTTAACTATAGGATTTCCGGTCTAGCTGTTTAATGCAGTAATTCATGTTACACCCAATGTCTCAAATGTCATCTCTCCTTCGGGAGAGGATCAACCTCAACCTAATCCCTCTCCTTCTTCGTCGGTTATTGTTCCACCCCTTTCTTCTTCTTTGCTTGACCAAAGATCTATGGTTAGTAGTCATGTGGATAAAGAAGAAGAAGAAAGGGAAGGGTAAAAATAAGAAGGATAAGAAAGAGAAAAAGAAGCAACTATCTGCTCTTGATGGTGCTTGTTCTAAGAGAACACCCGGAAAACCCAAGTTCCCTTGTAGGCTTTGCAAGGGGGACCACCTTCTTAAGGAGTGTCCTGGTCTCTCCCGTGTACAAGAAGAGTGGTCTAAAAGATCCAAACCGTCTATGTCATCAACCTCTAATAATCATGTTGATGATACTCCCTCAACCAGTGACCCATTGGGAAAAGGTCGTAAGGGTAAAGTCTTGTATTCTTGTTTGATATGCAAGGCTATGCATCGTACTTTTCTTTGTCCAAGAATGGATGAAGCTTCGTGTTGGTTGCAAAATATTACTGATCATCAACAGGTGATTCCAATAAGTGATAGTAAATTATCCCTCAATCCCCCACTGGTTGACCAAGTGGTCAATTCATATTTATCTATGGTTGATCCCACTCTTCCTTCGAAGAGTGAAGTTAAAGTGGTCGAGTCGATGTCATCTCCACCCGATCCCACTCTTTCATTAGAGAGTGTTAAGACTAAAGTAGTCTCTTTGACCAAATATTTGTCTTGTTCTTCTCTTCTAGTAGAGCATGAACTGAATCCTGCTAAAGGTTTTATTCTTTAGTCTGATTGTTCTCGATAAGAGGAAATTTTTTCTGTTTTGACAGAACCCTCTCTGAGTAGTGAGGTTATTTCCTTTGATTGGAGTAACCTAACAGAGTCTCGTCTTCATTCGAGTGTTCCTTTCCAGATAGTTGTGAATGTTACTGCTAGGTGGATACTTCGCACTATTGTTGACGAAGGGGCTTCTATTAGTATTCTATCCTCAACTACTTGGAAAGCTTTAGGTTCTCCTCAGCTTGTGCCAGCCACTGATCAGATACTGGATTTTAATCGAAGACCTACAATTCCTTTAGGGATCCTACCTCAGTTTCCTATTACTTTGGAAGAAAAAACTATCTGTATTGATGTTATGGTGGTCCAAGGTCCTTTAGATTTTAATCTACTCCTTGGACGTGAATATTTTTATGCCATGAAGGCTGTTGTGTCCACACTCTTTAGAGTTATGCATTTTCCCCATGATGGGAAGATTGTGACCATTGATCAGATTTCTTTTGTTACACATGACCATTGCATCACTCCTAGTAGTCAAACCGCCCTAAATGTGCTGCATGTTCTTGTGGCTCTTTCCCCTTCTAGTTAGCTTATTCCCATCATCGGTAAAATGGGGGGCATGGCTCTATTATATGGACGTCATAATGGAGCTAAGCGTCTAGATTTTATGAAATGGGGGAAACCTACCAACCTCTGGATATCATGTTGGATAGGAGCAGGTTTTAGAGCATAGTTTACTTTTGGTTTCAAGCTCGTTAAAAAATAAAAACACTCCTTCAGCATAGTTTACCTTTTGGTTTCACGCTTGCATAAAACTGAAACCATGTGTTGAGCAAAGTTCCCATTCTATGGAAAGCTCCTTAAAAAATGAAACAGATGCCCCTGAGCAAAGTTCCCATTCTATGTCAAGCTCATTAAAAAATGAAATAGCAGCTGACCATCATGTCAGGTTCTGACCATCACGTCAGTTTTCCCTGAGCAAAGTTCCCATTCTATGTCAAGCTCATTAAAAAATGAAATAGCACATGACCATCATGTCAGGTTCTAACCATCATGTCAGTTTTCTCTGAGCAAAGTTCCCATTCTATGTCAAGCTCGTTAAAAAATGAAATGGATCTCCTTAAGCATAGTTTACCTTTTGGTTTCAAGCTTGCATAAAAATGAAACCATGTTCCAAGCATAGTTACCTTCTGTTTCAAGCTTGTGTAAAAATGAAACAGATCCCCTTCCCTTGATTCGAGTCTTCCCTTTAGTGTTATAACTTGAACCTTCTTTTCACCTACCTGATTCTCGTTCTTCCTATCCCCTTGGTGAACATTTTCATATTAGTAACCAGGTTTTTAGGTTGGGTATGGAAGAAGAATTGTCAGATGAAATGAATATTTGGGGGCATGTCGAGCCCCTATCAACCATGTTAGGGGTAGTCTTTGCTAGAAATCATGCTGGGGGCAAGATTCCAACCTCTGTATATCATGTTAATGGGATTTTCAAGCATAGTTTACCCATTGGTTTCAAGCTTGCGTAAAAATGAAACCAATCCCTGAGCATTCTTTCAACTGATCTTCGAGCTCCTTAAAAATAGTAAGATACAGTGTTGAGCTTACTTTTCATTTTTCATGCTCTGGTTAAAACATGAAAAGTGGTTTGAGCTTAGTTTATTACTTTTTTGTGCTCCGGATTCAAACATGAAAAAGGATAATAGATTCCTCTTTAAGCTCTTTTTAGACTCTTAAAATGTGAAAAGATAGTCGAGCGATATTGTATTATTCATGCTCGTTAAAGTATTTGAAGAGTCGTCCATCCGACGGTAGATTATCTCTTTTTTGGTTCGGATAGGACTATTTACAAAAAAGGAACACTCCAACCAATCATGACTGGAAGAGTTCTCTAAGGTATAATTTTACAATTTTTCGGGCCTTAGATACTAAATCATACGAAAAAGGACCCCTTTGGAGTCTTCTTCCATAATCGTTCAGACTCTCTAAACGTGAACGATAATGAGTTTTCTTTCATTGGACTCGTTAAATTAAACATTGAGAGACCCATTTTGGGAACGAACCCCTCTTCTCTCAGGTTCGTAAAACATATGAGTCTGGACTTGTCTTTTGACAAGCTATATCGAGTGTTTGTTACCCTCTTTGAACTCGTAAAACTGAAAAGAGGCACTCATTGATCATGATGGGGGAAATGGGAAGGGAATCATTTTTGCAAATAAATGGTATTAGTTTGTCATTACCTTTGAACATGGCACTTGTCTGCACATCATGTCAGTCAATTGGGTATTCAGCTAATCTCCATGAAGATCCACTTTCATGAGTCATCCCACTCCTTTGAGTCTTTCAAAAGAATGCATTGTCCACTATCGCATTGTGTGTTTTTCCTGTCCAGTCATGCTGCCAAGTATTTTGTCATGCCGCCTAATGTTCAAAGGGGATTTGAAGAATTTTACCTCTACAGTCAACACACTCTTTGTGTCAGTACTGTTGAGTCAGTCCTATGGTTACTACATTCACATCATTCCAGAACTATGTTCCAAGTTTCAAGTCATTGATGTGGGACTCATCATGGCCCTCCTTCGATGAGACTATTCCTGTCGACATCAGCTCATTATCCAGGAAATAGTCTTAGAAACAAAAACTTAGTGCCTTGAGATATGTATACCTTAATGACATATTATCTCACTCTGGACATAGGTTCACATCATTGACCTTTGATCGATATAATTGACTGGGTGTTCAACATCAGGACATCTATTCACACTCAGTAGATTATACTAGGGTACCTTGGGAATCATTGACATTAATGGTGATCTCCCTCTCACTTGTTAATGGTTCACATCATTGGCCGATAATCAAGTGTTTTCTACCATGTTCAACTTCAGATCATTGTAATCACATGAATAGAATCGTACTTTGTGGAAAATGAAACGAAGAACCTGGGAATTTGTTTAAAAGCACTCATTGCTTTTCCCCCAAGTTGCGATAGAGTTTTGTATATATAGAATGGATCCACATTTGTATGGTCATGGCTATGCTCAAATTTGCATCTGTGTGACATAGATCTACATTGTATGTTTGGTAGCTATGTCCAAGTTTGAGTCCTCTATCACATGGATCTACACGGTATTCTAGTAGCCATGCTTGTTTATTCCTTCCATGGATCTGCCTTGTATTGGTCTATAGCCATGAGTTGGTTACTTGTGTCTATGAGTCAAAATATTGATGTACTACAGATGCCTGCTTGATTACATGCTTCGATCAAGCCAACATTTTCACCTCATAGAAACGACTTGTTCTCTCAAAGCTCTCTTTTATCGTATCCCTCTAAGACTCATGCTTTAGGCGGGAATCCTGTTATACCAAAACCCTGTCACCATCATGTGATAAGACCTTTGACATACCTATTTTCCCTTAATCCCAGCACTTGGAGTGGAAACCCATGTTGATTGTCAATCTTTCATAAAAATACTCAGCACCGCGCTTTCCCCTTTATCCATGATAGGTACCTTGCTCACACCGCCTGTGCCTTGTTATCCATAAGTGGTGCCACCACTTATAGCCCTTGGTCCATAAGAATTTTTTACCTGAACTGCTCTGTCATAGAAGGAGAAAAGAGGTACCCTGGGTAAAATGGGAAAAAAGAGAAGATTCTCGAGGCTTCTAGATCATGAACCTCGTGTCCTCCCTTATCCCTATCATTGTGGGTTAGTTGAGCTCGATATCCCTCATCCTAGGATCTTAGAGGCCACCTCATCCACAAATCTCTCAACCATTCCTATCCATTGAGCCTTATAAATACAAGCTCATGTCCATGGTTGAGGGGAGAACCATTGAAGTATTGTTATGCTGTTGGATTGACCACTTGGCCCAAGCCATTGGAGAGCATAGAGAGAAAAGTTGGAGCTTATGGGGATGAAAGTTTTGGTTTCATGGAGAAGCATGTCAACACCAAGGATTAATTGGTTGTAAACTTCTCCATTTTAATCTTAATGCAAAGTTGATTTCCATCCCACTTGACTGTTGTTGTTTGATTTCACAAGTAAATGTTGTTGGATTCCTTAGTCACTGACATGGATTAATAGATTATGTTCTGGTAACTTTTATGTATTTGCATGTTTAATCTGATTACAAGTACACAAGTTTACTATCTAAGCAGGCATTCTAGGTATCTATGATATCCAGGGTGGGTCTTCATCTGTTGTCATTCATTTGTTCTAGATCTGAACCATTCAGACCAGAGGAACAACTTCTGTCCACAGAAGGTGAAATATTCCTGCTAACATTCATTTGCATCTCTCCAATGCTTTCCTCGCCATCCTTTTTATCTTCATGTAAGAAATAGAAGACTGCAAGGAGAATGCAAAAAATCTTACTGTTAAATCCTAGAGAGCCGGAAAGATCAAAATAAGTGAGGGTTCAAGGGACTTCAAGGAAGAATCCCAATACCAACAACGCGGTGTATTGTCAACTATTCTAACATCCAAGGCTATGCTCAAGGGTGTTTTGAGGTTCTTTCTATCCATTGGTTGTGTGACTCGAAGCCTACACCGCTTGATAAAACTAGTATTGGATTTTTATTTATAATTCCTCTTGTGATTGGAGCTATCTAGAGGTTGTAAGTAATAAAATATGAGCTTTGAGTTAGCAATGTAGAGAGTTCTATCTATGAAATTTTTCTGCTAGAACTGAAGTATCTCCTAAAGAAGCAAGGAAATACATCTCTTTTCCTCCTACTATATGAAAATATTTAAGGAGCTATTACAGTCTCTGAACAAGCAGTGATATCTAAAATTGATTTTGTAGAAGACAAGATGTCTAAAGATGAAATATTCTAGTTTAGGTTCCTATGTACAGTGTACAAGTGCAATAATCCCTTTGAAGAGGATGCTCTGTTTTTGTGTAGTTGATGGGAATGAGCCTGAAGCTAGGCTAAAGGAACACTAAGGCTGTCCACAAACTGATGGTGTTCACAATAGTTGGCCAATAAGCTATATTTTGATTCTTTGTTTTTAATTACTTTATAATTTCCATTGTTAGTGTATAATTTCCAATAAGCACAACAAGGTAAGAGATTGAGTTATTTATGATTGGGAATTTCATAGTGGGTGAAGGTCTAGATTGTGTATTAGATTAAGATATTGGTATGTTTATAATACTCTTCGAAGTGTTTTGGGAATTTCCATCATGGAAAAAATGTGCTTGAGGTTTCATGGAAAGCAATGTTTTTTTTTAATACAAAGTGGGTAGTGATGGTCCCTGCAGATGATGTTTGCTTTTTTACATGATATCTAAATTATGTTTTACTAGTTTTCTAAACGTGCATGTGCTCATTAGAAACTATATATTCAGTTTCTGAAAGTTTGAAACTTTGAACTGATGGGAGTTCACAATTAATATACCTGTGCAAGGACAGAACTTAGTTATGTTTGATGTATGATTACTGAAAAGGAAAAATCTCAGAATAATGGTGAGGTACCATTACTGGATTTTATACTTCAAGTAGGTTTAGGGTTATACTTCTATATCATGGACATTTATTAATATTCATTGGTCAACATATGAGAGGCCCCCCCATGGTTACATTAATTTATATGTGAAAGTCCATTAGTGGCCAAAAATGGAAAATAGTACTATAAAAATTACAAGTAGTAATCATTGATAGTGCTAAGGTAGCTCCATAAGAGATAAAAAAGTGTAAGTTTTTCATCATTAAGTTAGAATAACATTAGGATCTTTAACTGAGAGAATAACAAGTACAGAAATCAAACACAAGAGGCAATGAACATAGTGTTTATCCTTGGGGAAACCATAAATGGTGAAAACCCCGCAACTTCCTCAGAGATAGAATCAACACCAAAAGTAGAACCCAAAATAGTAAGTGATCTCCCGACAGTAGTAACCTTCTTCTTATCTAGCCTCGGTGTCTTTTCCTTCCTCAACTATGCACTACACTTGAGTGTGAATGAGATGTGTGCTAAATAGAGAGTCCAGCTCTCTATTTATACTAATCCTGACATGACTAAAACCCTACTAGGTTCGACCTCACTAGGATAGTCTAATAACCCTAATGCCCCGAAACTCTAGGGACTTTAACCCTTAGACAATAGGAGGGTTACCCACAATGACTTGACATGACTTGTTTACATTATAGATTTTCACGATAGGAACATCGGGGCATGACATGACTCAAGTACATACTAGATCGGGTTATAATATATAAGAAATACATTCCAAAGTTACATATACATCAACACTCCCTCTTGACTAGGAAGGTATTCTTTCGACACAATTTTCAGCACAAGTCTTCTTCTCTGTATTTTCTAGATCATCATCAAGTCTTCGTCATCTTCAAGTATTCTTCATCTTCAAGTCATCTTCATCTTCAATTCATATTCATCATCGGATCTAGATCATCACTCGATCTGGATCATCACTAGACATCATCACTAGATCTAGATCATCACTGGATCTAGATCATCACTCGATATGGATCATCACTGCTGGATCATCATCACCGCATCTGGATCATCATCACTCAATCTGGATCATCACTAGGTCATCATCACAAGTGCTATCTCTTGATTCTTCTCATCATAGGAATATCTATAGAGACATCCCTTTTTCATGCTGGATGTACATCTACAGAGCTAGTCCTTTTTCATGTTGGATGTATCATCACACAGAACTAGTCCTTTTTCATACTAGATGTGGCATCCACTCAGAGCTAGTCCTTTTTCATACTAGATGAGTCTTCACAGAGCCAGTCCTTTTTCATACTGGGTGTGGGATCAACTCAGAGCTAGTCCTTTTTCATACTGGATGTCGGATCCACACAGAGCTAGTCCTTTTTCATACTAGATGTGTCTTCACAGAGCTATCCCTTTTTCATGCTGGGTGTGGAATCCATACATACATCTGACAATGGAAGGAACCAATCCTCTCACCATGTCACAACTCTTATATCTGACCATGGAAGGAACCAATCCTCTCACCATGTTGAAAGAGCACAGCACTTATATCTGACCATGGAAGGAACCAATCATCTCACCATGTCAGAAGGGCACAACACCTACATCTGACCATGGAAGGAACCAATCCTCTCACCTTGTCAGAATGGCACAACACTTACATCTAACCATGGAAGGAACCAATCCTCTCACCATGTCAGAAGGGCTTAGTATGGACACATCACTTCCTCTTAGGAGGAATCTCGATCTAGAGAACACCAAGCTTCTCCATGAAGTACTCAAACTTCACCCTAGCCAATGGCTTAGTCAACACATCAGCTATCTTTTCAACCATCGCAACATACTGGAGCTTCATTGCTCCTCTCTACACCATATCCCTAATATAGTGATACTTGATCTCGATATGCTTCGACTTATCATGGAATACTAGATTCTTTGACAACTTTACACAACTCTGGTTGTCACAGTATATACAAGTAGCATCTAACTGGAGATCAAATAAATCAGACAGTAGCTTCCTCAGCCATACTACCTCACAACTAGATGAACAAGCTGCAACATACTCTGCTTCAGCTGTACTCAGTGCCACACAGGATTACTTCCTGCTAAACCATGAGATCATACATGATCCCATACTGAAGCAACACCCTGTAGTAATCTTTCTATCGATGACACTTCCTGCCCAATTTGAATCAACATAACCCTCCAGGTTAATATTCTGATCAGTCTTATACTTGAGCCCATAATCAACTGTACCCTTCAGGTACCTTAGAATATGCTTTGCAGCAGTCAAGTGAACATGTCTCGGATCTGTTAAGTACTAGCTCAAGGGGTTCATAGCAAAGCAAATATCTGGTCTTGTGTTCATCAGGTACATCAAGGACCCAATCATCTGATGATACATCATGGCATCAACTATCTCTAATGAAGCATCACTCAATAGCCTCAGATTTGGTTCCATAGGTGTGGTTAATGCCTTGTAGTCCATCATCCCAAATCTCTTCAGGATCTCTACTGCATACTTCCCTTGTCCAAGGAAGATTCCATCTGTAATATTCCACACCTCCATCCCTAGAAAATAATGCATCATACCCAATTCCTTCATTTTGAACTCGGGAGCAAGCTTTCTCTTCGTATCCGTAATCAACCCATCCATTCCTGTCACAAACAGATCATCTACATATAGTAGAAGTACCACTGGGTTGCCATTTTCAACCTTGTAGTAAAGGTTGGAATCTGCTTTACTCTTGGTAAATCCCAAACTGGATAGAAAGCTATCAATTCTGTCGTACCATGTCTTGGGTGCCTGTTTCAAACTGTACAGGGCATTCTTCAATTTGCACACATGAGAATCCCTGTCATGTGTCTCAAAACTGAGTGGCTGCTCAACATACACTTCCTCTTCCACTACACCATTCAAGAAAACAGTCTTGACATCCATTTGGTGTATCTTCCATTTCATCACTGCAACCAGGGCAAGTATTGATCTGATGGAAGTGTATCTGGCTATAGGTGCAAAGGTTTCTTCATAGTATATTCCTTCTTTCTATGAGAAACCACAAGCAACAAATATTGCTTTATATTTCTGTATGTTGTCGTTTGTAGCATGCTTGATCTTGTAGATCCACTTAGAAGTTACAACTACTTCCCTTCTGGTCTTTGGACCACATCCCAAACATCATTCTTCATGATCAATTGATACTCTTTGATCATCACATCCTTCCATTCTTTCTGTTCTGTCGCTTCTTCATATTTTGAAGGTTCTTAATGAAGTCACATAGTAATGCTACATAACTGGAACAGGATCTGGTCCTCTTTCTTTCTCTGAGATTCTCTTATGGAACCCCATATCTTTCCGCATATTGGATAATCTCTCGTACCCAAGCAAGTTTCCTCTTGTGAGGATTCTTCTCCTGTGGTGGATCGATAGGTCTTTGTGGTTCTTCTTGATCTTCTTCTTGAGTTTCTTTGTTCATGACTATATCATGAATTATGGGAGCTTCTGCTTCTTCAGGTTCTTCAGCAGGTTTCTTTCTGGATTTGATGTAGGATGAATCTTCGTCAAATGTTACATCCCTGCCGATGTCAATATTTTTGAACCTTGGGAAGTATATTTTGTAACCCTTCTAGCTTTCAGAGTATCCCACAAATATACCCTTCTTTCCTGAAGGATATAATTCTTGAGTACTCTGTGTGGAGTACGGTTCTGTACATACACTGCTATTCTGGCTACTTTTTCCCAAAGATGCATAGGAAGATCATGATCATGAAGCATAGCTCTTGCAGCTTCCATGATAGTTCTATTCTTCCTTTCTGCAATTTCATTTTTTTGTGGATTATAAGGATTGGACAACTCCCTCTTAATCCCTGAGTCTTTACATAGTTCCTTGAACTCATTCGAAGTGAATTCTCTTCCATTGTCTGATTGAAAAGTCTTGATCTTATTTTCAGTGTGGTTCTCGATCAAGGCTTTGAATTCCTTGAAATTGCTGAATACTTCATCTTTATTCTTCATGAAGTAAATCCATGTCTTTCTATAAAATTCATCAATAAAAGAAACATAGTATGCATACCCGCTTAGAAAATTTGATGACATTGGTCTGCATACATTGGAGTGGATGATTTCCAAGATTCCTTTTGCCTTGTTGTCGCTACTTGGAAATGTCTTCTTTGTATTCTTTCCTTTCGCACATCCTTTACAGACCCCTTCATGTTTTGCTTGAATTTCTGGAAGACCTTCAACAACTTTTCTTGCAACTGGTAGTGCTCTATAATGCACATGTGCAAGCCTTCTATGCCAAAGTTCATTTGGTTCTACTAAGTCATGAACCAAATCTTGTTCTAGTTGGCCCTTCAGCTTGTATAGTCCTCGTTCTTATTCCCCAATCACTATTGCATCATCAAAAGTCTTTCCCTTTGGCCACATAAGAACTTGGCCATATACAAAAGCAACCCTCATTCCTTTTGCATCCAATGCAGATATGGAGAGGAGGCTCTTCTTTAGTCCTGGAACAAATAATACATTCTTCATCTTCAAAGACTTTCCAGAGTCTAGTATGTAGGAGGATTCACCACTACCTTTTATTGGATACTGGTAGTCATCCACAAGTTTCACCTTGTGAGGTGACTCATGTTCAAATAGCTTCACAACTGATTCTTTGAATCTCGTCATGTGCTTGGAAGCACCACTGTCTATGAGCCAATCATTGCTTCCATGTGAAACAGTTCCCGTGAGAGCGGATATTAGTACATATTCTTCATCACTTGAAGAATCACTTTCTTGTATGATTATTTTTGTGGAAGGTTCATCATCCTCTACAGCATGAGCATGGTGTCTTCTCTTGTTTCCCTTCTTATTCTTTGAGTTCCCTTTGTTAGGACAGAATTTGGATATGTGACCTTTCTCATCACATGTATAACATCTAACAGTAGTCCAATCTCTTCTAGAGTGATAAGGCTTACCTTTGGAGTGATGATGGTCCCTTTTAGTTTTCTTGGTGTGGGTTGTAAGAGCTTGATATTCACTTCTCATATTTTCTTCTCGAGCTGCTATCCAAGCTTATTCTTGGGAGAATTATTCCCACATTCTGCTGAACTTGACTAACTTCTTTCTGGCACAGATCCCTTGAATGAAAGAGTCCCATGATCTGGGGAGACCATTCAAGGTGGTCATAACAATCTATGCATTTTCCACTTCTTCATCTACTGCTTCCAGTTGTTCCTTGGTCTGAGATACCCTTGTAAAGTAAGACTAAATAGTCTCAGCATTCAGGATCTTTACATTCTTCAATTGGTTTCTCAGAGTCATCTTCCGGTTTATGTTCTTCCCTTCAAACAATTTGGTTAGGGAATCAAACATAGCTTTAGGTGTATTGAGGGAGGACACCTATGGTATGAGATGATCCTTGATTGAATCAGCAATGATTTTATTTTCCATAACCATCTTCTTCTTATGTAAGGCCTTAGCATCATCTCCCTCTAGAACTGGAACCTCCTCGCTGATATAGGAGTCCAAATCATTTTCTTCCAGGACCAGGGAGATCCTATACTTCCAGGCTTGGAAGTTGTTAGCTCCCTCAAGCTTTTCATCAAGATTGGTATGATGAGACATCTTAAGCTGAGAACCTCAAATGGAAATACAAAATATTTAGATCTTACCAGGTCAAGATGTCAGATCTGAATTTGGAATTAAAATCCTGCAGTGTTGGTTTAGTAACAAATTAGGGTTTTACTTTTCTGGAGTTCTGTCCAACCAAATGCTTTGAATTTGATCCCTAACTTCAATTTTGGGGAGGAGATCAATCTAGTCCCGGGATCATTGAAAAATTCATCTTCTGTGAAAAACCCTAATTTTTGGTAGCAGTGTAGGGTCCAAAACTAAAAAACCTCAGAAATTGATTCTTCTTCGACAGAAAGATGCGCCCTAAGGAGGAGAGTTATTCCACCTTACTTTTGCTGAAAATCTGTGGAGGAAGATCGACAAACTAGGAATCCCTAGTTCCCGCAGTTGCATAGTGTCTTCTTCTCAGGTTAGCTCTGATACCATGTTAGTTTTTCATCATTAAGCTAGCATAACATTAGGATCTTTAACTGAGAGAATAACAAGTACAGCAATCAAACACAAGAGACAATGAACACAGTGTTTATCCTCAGGGAAACCATAAATGGTGAAAACCCTGCAACTTCCTCAGAGATAGAATCAGCACCAAACGTAGAACCCAAAATAGTAAGTGATCTCCCGACAGCAGTAACCTTCTTCTTATCTAGCCCCAGTGTCTTTTCCTTCTTCAACTATGCACTACACTTGAGTGTGAATGAGATGTGTGCTAAATAGAGATTCCAGCTCTCTATTTATACTAATCCCGACATGACTAAAACCCTACTAGGGCTGACCTCACTAGGAGAGTCTAATAACCCTAGTGCTCGGGAACTCCAGGGACTTTAACCCTTAGACAATAGGAGGGTTACCCACAATGACTTCACATGACTTGTTTACATTATAGATCTTCCCGATAGGAACATCAGGGCATGACATGAATCAAGTACATCCCAGAATAAACATCGGGTTACAATATATAAGAAATGCATTCCGAAGTTACATATACATCAACAAAAAGAAATAGAAGACTTCAAGGAGAATGAAAAAACTCTTACTGTTGAATCCTCGAGAGCCCGAAAGATCAAAATGAGTGAGGGTTCAATGGAATTCAAGGAAGAAGCCCAATACCAACAACATTGTCTATTGTCAACTATTCTAATATCCAAGGCTATGCTCAAGGGTGTTTTAAGGTTCTTTCTATCCATTGGTTGTGTGACTCGAAGCCTACAATACCTGATAGAACTAGTATTGGAGGTTTATTTATAATGCCTCTTGTGATTGGAGCTATCTAGAGGTTGTTTGGAGTTAGGTGCAGAAGCAAAAATTCGCTACCTTATAACCCAAACAACATTTTGATTTGATGCATGGAAACTCATAAACCAAAGTTTTGATAAACCATCATGCAATAACAACCCTAGAATCCATCATAAACCATCATCAACTTAAAGCCATTTTTTTAACAATTCTTCAAGATGGAGTCGTTGAAAGTTGCTGAGACAAGATGTGCCTCAAACTTCCTCATGTTGCATCGCTTTGTATAGGTGAAAGTTGCATTATTGTCTATGGTGAGTGAGATTTAGTCTTTTTGGAGACAGTCAAATTTAGAGAGGAGTGCTGTGTAGGCTGGTGATTGATGGGAAGTGGTGGATCAATATTGACTTCTGCTGAAATTCACAACACCTTTGAGCTTCTTTGAAATGCAGACACTGCAAGCCCTTTTGGGGAGAGATTTATGATGGCAGGGATACCATGGATGAGAAATCTATGGAAACCATTTGATAGGAGGGTTCCTGTGCTTTTATTTTTTGATGTAGATTTTGTAGAGGTTGTGTTGACAATCATTGATATAGATTTTGCGTTGTGATGACAATCATTGTTGACATGTGGAGCCAATTCAACACCCCCTTACACACTTTATCCCATGCTTTGCATCCTAGATTTATGTGATGATGACCTCATTTCTTGAAGCAATGAGAAGAGAAAGGCCCCACATGGATGGGGTTGGCTGCTATAGTGAAGAAAGCCTTCAAGAGATCATTTGGAAAATTTTGTGAAATTTGTTGAAGGAAATTGGAATGGACAAATTTTCAGACATCAGCCTTGGCTACTTTGTATATATGTACACTAGTTTTGGGTTGTAATATTTACTGTATTGTTTCCCCAACTATCTCTTTTAGTTCATTTTGAAACATTCGACATAATATTCGTAGTAATATATTTATATTAATTTAGAAAGTTTTTTTTATTGGGCTAAATTGTTTTAAAAAATATTTCACATTTAGCTTTTATGATTTTTTATTTTCTATGTCCTATTTTTCTAGCAGCAAAACTCAGAAGTTCTATGATGTTACAAATCCTTCACAGCAACACTGGGTACTTTGTTTACCTTTACCAGTGGTAGAGGTTTCCTTGCTTGGATCAGCTTCTTCAAGTAAATTGAGCAAATCACTGGCTCCTGTAAGTGACTTTAGGATTTTAGTATATTGTACTTTTGTCCAATTATCTTTAGCATTTGTTATTGATATCTGTGCAGACAAATTTTTCTATGCTTCCATATTAGATTAATTAATAGCTTCTGATTCATTCCTAAATAATCATTAGTATAGAAGCTAATGTGTATTTTCTTTAGACAGCTTATGTTTTACTTCAGTGATTGTCTTCTAGATTCTTTATACATGGCTTCATTTTCATTTCCTAATAATATATATCTATTCATATTTCCATGTGAAACTAAAACACAGGAGGTAATGCTGATACTTCCCTTACCAGTGGAGCTACTGGAAGATCAGTTGTATTGCTAGCTAGTGCATCTTGGTATGAAATCTATTTCTTTTCATGGAATATTTGTTTAGTTTTCCAGCACCCCCCTGGATTGGTGCAGAGTAACACTACACATTAATTTTAGTGAACATAAGCTTCCATATGATTTAGGAGTTTGTGGTGGAATATTACATATCTGACTGAATATTTAGACATTAATGGTTGTTGCAGGGGTTCCCATGTTGCACAGGAAAAATCATTTAGAATGAGGATCCCAGCTGTTCAGGGCTCCTTTAATCCTAAAACAAGTTCATCTCATTCATTTTCAGTGTCTCAAACATTAAATCTCCCTGCCTTAGTGGTGGAAGCTACGGCATCATGGTTGAGTTCTGATCATGGCAAGCTATTGGTCAATAAGGGTGGGTAGTCATCAACATTTATATCTAAAAAACATATTGATGCCAAACCTAATGCAATGAGTGGAACAGATATAAAATTAAATTAACGTGTAAATACCGCAGGGGAAGCTTTCCATGGAAAGAATGACAGTTTAGTTGATCCATCTATGAAATGTAGGAGTCATGAAGGTTTTAAAAGTCTATTGAAGAATTCATCCTCTAACACACACAAGGGTTCATCTGAGTTGGGTAGTGGGCACATTGAAACAACAAGAAGTGAAAGAATAGATGCAGCTTCAGTGTCATCTGGTATTGTCTGTGTTAGACTTTCTAAAGATAGCTTTCCAGTCTCTATCCCTCAAAGCAACTCTGTTGTTCAAAGCAACAGTGAAGTGAATGTTGTTTCTCTAAATAAAAGCAGTAGAATGCTTTCAGGAAACCATGTTGAGAATTGTCTGCAAAGGTCTCCATTTGATGATAGGTATCAAAACAATTATGAAGAACACTTTGTAGAACCATATGGTGAAGGTTTCTCTAAATCTATTTCTTCAGAAGTAGAGGTGCCTCCCTTTATGGAAAAAGTCCAATTTTCAGTGGATGATTATAGTTCTAAATATTGTTCTCTTCATCAAAAGTATGTAAATACTTTCACCCTTAATGGTGATGGTGACAGCTTTGGAGTTACTGATCATAAATCAGAGGAAAGATTAGTTTCAACTGCTAAAAAGACTAGTGTAGGTTCTATCCAAAATTATGAAAATTATCCTATGTTAGAGGAAAGATCATTTTCAGAAGCTAGAAATACTAGTACAAGCTCTATCCAAAATTTTGAAAATGAGTCTATGTTAGATGCAACCGATAGAAGTACAAGTACTGGTTTTCAAATTCCTGAGAAAGTAGAAATTGATAGATATTCTAATGCGAGTTCTGGAAAGCTAGAATGCTTGGAGAATCTAGTGTGTAATATCCTTCCAGAAGTTTATATGAATGGCTCATATGTTGGAGAAAACAGTATAATTTCAAACATATTGTCTTTGAATTTTGATTCAGATGATAGTGTATTAAATAGTCCTCACAATTTAGCAAATTTGCTCCTTGTTGAGACTGATAAATGCAATGGGATGTCAAAGGAAATATCAAGTTCATGGAAGTCTCAGAATAGCAAGCAATCAAGATTTTTATTTGCAAGGTGAGAAGGTTCTATAGAAAGATCAAGCCATTATTCCACTCCCAATTTGGCATTGTCTAGGCAATTGTAGAGGGAGTAGGCGAATGGACAAGATGTTTTGGAAAGCACAAATGGACATGCACTATTGAATATTAATGGATTATCTAATAATGCTTCTGGTCCAAAGGTGCAAGGATTTCAGAGTACTTCATAGGGAAGCACATTTTGGTTCATTTAGAGGCCAAGGGTGAGTTTTGTCTTCTTTTGTTGTTGGATATTAGTAATTTTATTTTAATAATTGTGTTTTACCTCTTGCTAATATGGCATTTACAAATTTTGTTTCCTTTTATCCAGCCATTTTAAGCCTTTGTATTTTTCCAAGTTTGTTATCTATGGATATAGACTTATTTTTATGGGTCTAAATGCAAGAGATAACCATTTTTAGATGAGCCTATATTTTAAGATATAACACTACATAAGGAATGTCCCTAATTTGCACTGGGACATTACCAATGTCATGTAGGATTGTCAGATATCCCTTGGCCATCTTGGGGACTTCTTAGCATCACTTTCCAAAATCGGTGCCTAAGAGAAAAGAAATATAAGGCCTTAGCGCTACACTCACTCACCGACACATTAGCCCTTACTAAGAGACTATTCAATCTCTAATTTATCCAAGATTTGAATTTTTTTTCTTTAAATTAGCTAGTTCAGACCCTCTCTTACTCTTACTGTCTGCTCTGCCCTGCCTCTATCTTCCCGCAGAAACATACCATATGTTACAATGTTGTACTAATGGTATGTTTTGAACAATTCTTTGTGAACCTTGAACTTTGTACTTGTAATTATAACACAACGGGATTTGAACCTGAATTTTGACATCATTCGACATTTCGCATGGATGTGTCGGACATCAATCAATCAACAAAATTCCAGCAACAAAATATTTATAGAGACGTCAAAAATCCGACACTAGTGAGTTTGATTTTCCACCCTGGTAGTGTCGAGGAACCAACACGACAAGGGTCAGATCTTCGATGTCTGTGAAAGAAAAACTAGTGGTTATCTGACACTTGGGTGTTGAATATCTGATGGGCAGGTGGGGGCTCCATGGAGGATAGCGACAGGTAAGGAATTTTAAATTGATTTTTACAGGAAGGAACAGTTATTGGTTTTTGGTTTTTTGCCGGAACATGGGAACGGAAAGGAAGGCCATGATCAGTATGGAGACAGACAATGTTTTACCAAATGACATGGAATATTATTCATCTAACCCATGGCATGGGTTACACATCTTCACACCTCCAAAAATTCCCTCAGTCCCATCACCGGGAGCTGTCCAGAATGCCCTTGAAAAAATGCCAATTGGACTAGAAGCTAGGTTTTTGGACACGCCATCACCCATAAAAGAAGCGATTTTAAGGATTTTTGCAGCAAGGCCTTTAAACCCAGCCATAGGGGGAACACCTTTCACCCTTTTTTCGGCAAACCATCTCTCTCAGAATGCAGAAGCCCTCCACAATGATCTACCTCAATCGGAGCTTCAATATCCACCTTCGGAGGAAGCCCTAAATAGAGGAGGAAACCCACTAGTAGCACAAACAACATTCAGCGTAGAACAGGTACAGGTATAGTCACCAAATGGGCTTTCGAGCAGCCCTCAGATAAACCCCAACTTAGGAAGCAAAGACACCCCATCTGATAAAAGCTCAGAGGAATCCTTCCCTAGCTCCAAAAAATGGAAATCCCACTGTATAAACCCATCCAGAGGAGAATGTAACCTAGTTTACGATCTAAATATTTCCATGACAGAAGCACATGAGATGGATGGGCTGGCCCTTGTTGGAAAAATCAGAGAACGAAACCCAACACAAGGGAAAATGGAATATTGGGTTAGACATAATTGGACTGGGCTTCAAGGTTGAAGCCCGTATATCACACCATTAGCAAAGGGCTAGTTCGGATATCAGTTAAATTGTAGAGAGGATGCAGACCACATCCTCAGGAAAGTTTGGACATATGGAAAAACCCCTTTTCAGCTTAAAATATGGACGCCTCCGTTCGATGCAGACACAGAAATATTAGACAACATACCAGTATGGGTCCGCCTTCCAGGGTTACCTTGGGAACTTTGGAGCCCAGACTCACTCAGCGACATTGGAAATGCTTTGGGGACTTTCATTGAGGTGGATCTATCCTACCAGTAAACAAAATTCTAGAAGGTTGCGAGGATCTTAGTTTCGCTGAATATCATAACAAGCCTAAGGGAATATTTAAATATGACTTGTCAAACCAAAACAAGAAAATAGTTGCTAAACTATGAGGGACTCCCATTTCATTGCCATAGATGTCATGAGACAAGACACTTGGTAAGAAACTGTCCCAACTACGTTCCCACAACCTCCGACAGAAAGAAATGTTTTAGGCGAATAGGGGCCTCAAGCTCAAAAGAAAACATCCCAAATCCAAGACTGGCAGAAGAACACCCCATGACAGAAGCTGAAGAACATCCGTTGGATCGCCTTGAAGGACTCGTAGTAGCAGCCGAGGGCATAGAACAACCATTGGATCAACCAAAAAGAGTGGGATCAGTAGCAGCAGAAGAGCCTCCTCAACAGACAGAACAACATCCGATCGCGTCTCCCCCACTGGGTATGAACACTTCTTCCCTTAGAAATCATCTGGATGATTTATCTTTGAATGAGAAAAAATATTTTCCTACCCCTATCACAAACAGTCCCCCTCCCCCAAAAAATGACACCTCCTCCCCTGCATTCAAAAGGACCTCCAATTCAAATCAGGAAGCTTCCCCTTCCACCATAAAAAATGACTCGCCCACTCAGTCCACCTCTATTTGTTTCAACCTTCATTCAAGGGAGGTTCCAATCCCTCAAAAACCAAAAATCCCTACAAAAGGTCTAGGGGTAAATCCCAGGATCATATCCAAAGGGAAAGGGAGAGGAAGACCATCTCACCTCTCTACGGCCCAATGCATAGCGCTCAGGGATCAGACAAGTGGCAGACAAACAACCTTTTTCGGGGTGCTTAGAGCAGTGCAAACCCCAGATGGGGTGCCCAAATGAAATTTGTCTCCCTAAACTGCAAGGGTCTGGCAAGCACCTGAAAAAATATTGCCCTAAAAAGGATGATGGAGGTTCTATCACCAAAATTCATCCTTATACAAGAAACAATGGGTCCAGAGCTGGAAGTTGAAACTAGTTTAACATCACTTCTTCCGCAATACTCTTTCACAGCGCAAAGTGCCATCAGCCACTCTGGAGGTCTACCAATTGGATGGAATAAAACAAGCATTCGTTGCACAAACTCAGGAGGTGCATGCTTATATCTAAATCAAATTCATTTTTTTCAAATTTCTTTGGGCCTGGGAATTGGAGCCAACAACTATGCAGAACTCATGACATTGAAATTACTTCTCTATTTTGCCAATGAAAAAAATTGCAGACAATTACAAGTATATCGTGACTCAATGGTGGTTATAAATTGGATGAATAAGATACAGAAATGTAGAACTACTTCTCTAGATGCATTATTTGAAGAGACAACCCATTCTTTCTCATTGTTTGAATCAATCTCTTTCACTGATGTTCACAGGGAGTGAAATAAGGAGGCAGACAGGCTCTCAAATAAGGGTTTGACATTACAATGGGGTGAATGGAAAATTTTGGAAACAGAGGACTCCAAGGCCAAGGAATATCCGCATAGGCCTTTTACAAATCCATCACTCTAAAACTTTTTGTAAATTTGAAATATATTTTTGAAAGGATAGCACAAAATCAGTCTTCATGCACAGGAAGGAAAAAATTTCTCAACTGAACAGTCCATGTATAGCTCGATGAATGGAACAGTTTTTGGTAATTCTTAATTATAATTTTTTTTGAGTAATTCTTATTTATAAAAAAAAATATTGCTTTTTTCCTCTGTTTTATGAATGGATGCTTTACTGAATTGTTTACTGATTTTTTTCTGCCATTGACTAAATTAATGTTTTAATGAATGAGTTAATGAATGATTTTTTCAGTTGTTGAATGATTGAATGGTTTAATGAATGTTTTAAAGAATGATTTAATGAAATCATTTTTCAACTATTGAGTGAAATAATTTGCATTGTAGATGCATTGTTATTTGCTTTGTGAAATAGTGAAATAAATTGTTATTTGCAAGTATAGGCATTGGGTTTGGGGAGTTGAGAGTGATGTGAGGGGGGGGAGGGGCCATAAGAGATTCCACCTTCACGTGGTTGGTCATGTTTAGTAGATAATATTAAATTATTCTCGAAACAAAGAGGAGCTCAATGAATGGTAAGGAAGAATACATTAAAAAACATCTATTTCTATATTTTTACTGTGTAATTTTCACTATTTCTATTTGACTCCTCCATTGGAACTTGTTACAGATAGCGTTGAGAAACATTTCCATAGTTAAGAGGCAACAAATGGAGTTTTGATTAGATCGATGGCCTTATATACATAGTATTTTTGGTTATCCATGTTTTATCAGGTGATATATTCTTAACAATTAATTTGCTTGAATAATTTAATAGTATTGTAATTTACATTGTAATAGAATTGTATTTATTTAGATTGTTTTTGTTATTTTCATAAACAAACATAAATATATTTGATGGGTCCTAACATGAAACTATTGCAACATGACAAAAAATGAAGTATGTTGAATGATGTTTTGAAAGGTAAAGCATAAGAAGACAGTGTGAAGATCTAGAAATCAAGGTATAAATATGTTTTCTTTTGTTTGATTGAGCTGTGTATTGGGTATTTATGCATGTACACACACATACATTTAGTTGAAGATGATGATTACCATACATAGAGGTGAACTTTGTTATATTTGATCTAAACAATTACCTTAAATATTTTGATTTATCGTGATAACTGGCCCCTTGGTAATACTTTACCAATACCATATAGCTAGGACAACAAAATTAAATGTAGGCATTTCATTACAAGAAATTTGATAGGCATTTGAGTTTGATGGGAATATGAAAGGTCAAAAGACAGAAAAAGATAGATAGACTTGTGAGGAAAATGGTATCTAAAGCGTTGTTTCCCTATTATTCCGCATGAGTATATTGTTATCTGCCCCAGTTTATCTTTCTCTAGTAGTTTTCTAATTTGTTTATTAATCTCATATCTTGTTCAACTTTAATGGTTGATTGTGCAGTGGTAAACCTATGTTTATATTTGTGCTTATCCCTGTAGGTTGTGAGTTGGGCATGGTCCACATTGGTATTTTCAGTTTCCATTGTAACTTTTCACCCCATTGTACACATTGGTATATCAACATGAATTACCAGTTGAGTTAACCATCCTTTTAAGGTTTTATACAAGTACTCCTTAGCCTAAAAAGAATGCTTTTGGAAGGCAGAATTCAATTATATTATTGAGATTTTCCCATAACTCAAATATGACCCTAACTTGGTTGATTTTGCAGGTCTTTTTGATAGGTTTTAGGGCTAGAAACGATACTAACACTGATCAGTAATGAAAGAGTCCCTAAATTTCCCTACTAAACAATTAAATGGGGTCTTTGTAAGGCATAAAGTAACCTTTTATCAAGGCCAAATTATCCCAACCCCTGAAACATGCCAAGTATGAAACCCTAGATATGACTTTTGACTTTTTTTTTAGGTTTCTTCTCAAGTTCGTGGATGTAGACAAGAAGATAGGTGACACACTGGAGGATCTAGGGCTAAATAGGCAGACCAAAATTTGAGGGTGGCTTATAATTTGAAAATTGTTGTTATTTTTGGATTATTGAATTTTATAAATTTCTAAGGTTTTCTAGTTTATAAAAATGCATATCTAATATAACACTACAATAATCACGCAAATGCATATATTTACACATGAAATACTACTATATTTACCTCTAGGTTTTGTTGGAGGATCCTAATTAGGGAAAAATTCAAAGATATAAGGACAAACAAGAGAAAATTCCTTCAAGAGGATGTTCAATTGTAACATGTAAAAGTTGACAAAAGCTGGTAAAAAGCCCTAATTCGGAGAAAACGCAGCATTACAACCACCATTCAATCCATAGAAGCATAATTTCACCAAACTTTACTAATGGAGCAACCAAGAAAACCCTAGATCCTCCTTGTGGTTGTGTTCTTCCAACAATGCTAGCATTAATCTTGCATGTGCATGAAACCCTAGAATTCACCCATCATTTTACCATAAATCCAAAGAAGAAATAGTAATATATTTGATAAGTTTCCCCTGTGAATCCATAGGCAATCCTATATCATTAGAATGGATTAACAAATATAGAGTAGGATTTTTAAGCAAAAACAATGAAAAAACATACAATTTATTTTTGTGATCAACTTTTTCGTGGGCTTCATTTTGCTTGTCAAAGGTGGGCCAATCTAATGCTCCTGCAACTCCACAGCCATTGTAAACCAGTCTTTATATGGAATCATTGGTTTATGCTCTTCAATATGAAGGCCCTCTTAAAGATTACCTCTTTGTATGAAGTCATAGACAATAAGGCATTCCTTGCCCCTTGCATAATAGCTAATACAAAGCAGTTAGATGGTAATCGTTGTGCTTAATACTTAGCCATCGATGCTGGTTATAATAGAACATTATGTTTGCTTGTAGTAAAAAGCAACTGTGAAGCCTTAAATAGTTTCTCTTCTTCTGGAAAATACTTTATTATTAGACCGTTAGATATCTCGACTTCAATATCTATTTGTTTTAGCATCCAAAGCCTTCATAGACTCCATTCACTGCATCAAAGGCATTGACCCACTGATCATTGGTCTTCTTACAAATAAATCTTTCATAAAAGCTCTATTGCCATCTCTCTAGGAAAATAAAAAGATTCACTAGCTGCAAAAGGATTGGATGTTATAAACTCATGCTCCCAGCCTGTAGAAAACACAACAGCAACAGAAAGCATAAAAATGGAAAGCCTATATAATAAATTACAAAGGGAAATGCATGATAAATTTGGATAAATTGGGTTATAAGGGAGATCAATGTTTTTCCTACATTTCCAGCCTCTCCCAGGGATCCACTTGTCACTATTTTGTTGTCTAAGTAACGGTAGAGGGAATCGCTATCTTTGAAAGGAAGTTGAGCAAGGATAGATAGTGATTTAGCTTTGGGAAGGTAAATTGTTGTCTCTGTTGTATTTTGGACAAGGACAAGGACATCATGAACACCTTCTACATGAGAGTAAGGTATTGCAAGTTTAAACTTAGTATTTTTTTATTTTTTGGGGGGTTTTATATGAAACAACATTTAAGATAGTTCAGTTAGGGTCAATTCTAATAGCTGTCAAGTTTAGGTCAATTTCCCATAAGTGTCTTTTAATTATTTAGTTAGGACTCATGAATCATATTTATACTAAAAGGTAAAGGATTTGTTTATTAACTTATATTTTTATTAGATCCATGATTTCTTTGTTCTCTGAGATGTGTTTTAAAATCTCTATTTTTTATATTCTTAAGGAATAAATAAAAATATACATTTGACTAGTCCTGCGAGGACTCAAGTGTGTTGGATACTGTTTTGTTGTCCATCATTCAAAAACAAAGAAATTTAAGAAAACTATTAAAAGTCTTCCTTACGTATTCTCTAGGATACTCAATTTGTCATCAATATAGAATCATCAAAAGAGTCCTAATATCTAAACCAGCAATACAACAAGAAGAGCATAACCAGTGTCTACATCCCTCAGCTATGACTCCGAGCTAACCTGCCATTAAGTGATTGTTAGTACAAGTCTTTTCTGAATCAGATAGGAAGTGACTTTTCTAAATTTTTGTTTGGTTTAGGTACCCTTCTATAACAACAAAGTATATTTAGAAATCTTGTCTGCCATTGAGTTGAAATCACATATCTTGAATCACATAGACTTGGAGAAGGCTCGATTGGGTCTTGGGCACAGCTACAACAGAGCCAACGTGAAATTCAATGTCAATAGAGTGGATAACATGGTTATATAGGCTATTAGTCTTCTTGATACCTTGGACAAGGACATCAACACCTTCTACAAGAGAGTAAGGTATTGCAAGTTTAAACTTAGTTTTGTTTTTAATTTTTTTTGGGTTTTATATGAAACAACATTTAAGATAGGTCATTCAGGGAAAAATTCTAACATCTGTCTTTTATACAAGGAAAAATCTCAGAATAATGGTGAGGTACCATTACTGGAACAAGCCCCAACCATGGGAACATACTCGACATACTTTTTTTCTGCAGGCCTGCATTCCATGACTGAGGAGGAATTGACCGCAAACAATGAACCATGTTGCTCAGAGAAATTTGACAAAATTGGCAGCTCTTTAGTGTTTTCTCTCAAATCCATCACTAACTGTTCATAAACTTGTTTATTCTTCTTGCCTGTAATATCAAACTCAGGTTTGTTCTCACTTGTATTCTCAAACTCAGCTCCCAAAATTTCTGACAATTTTGAATGAAAGACTCTCTCTTTGAGCCCTTTGACACACTCCACATATTAATCTCTGCTCGATCATCTGAGCTGCTTGTCAACTCACCAATGTCTGGTCCAAACAAGTTTCCTTCAATGGTCAAATTCTAAGCTGAAACCATGTGGGGGTAAGTGAAATCCTGGGATTTTTTTTTTAAATCCACCAATAGGCATCGCTTTTCCTATGTTCTTTCGACACTCCGGTAAACCCATTCGACAGTCGTGTCATGACCGCGACGCTTCCGCTCGTCAAACGAACAACGGTTAAAGTGTCGGAACACGTCGGAAGGCTGACTCTTCCAGTGTCGGATGGATTTGGATTTCCGACACTCTCTAGATAAAAATACCGATGGCATCACCATTCCTCTGGCACTTCTGTCTGTCAGAAGGCCAATGCTTCAAGGGTCGGAGGACATCGGATTTTCAACGGTTTATGCAATTTTGATTGGCACTTTGGAAGGAAAAATGGTCGAATATGCGACACAATGCTATGTCAGATATTTGACTGGAATTAGTAGAATGTAGAAGATCCGACGTTATGCCACCGACAGCAACAAAAATTGTATGTGTCAAAAATGTGACAGAGAAGTGTCGAATTTCAAACATGCAAGGTGTCGTATTTTGGGTTGAAATTCTGTTGTGTAACTCCACACCAAAATATGAGACCCAGGTCTTAGTGAGGCTCTTATACTCCATTGAAGAAGCAACGCATCTCATGTGGGGAGTTAGAGTGGAAGGTGTAAACATGCCATAGGGCATGAAAGGAATTGGAAGTTAAAACTAATTCATAATCAGATAATCAGGGTAAGGCACTTTCACATTCCACTCAAGTAAGATGGAAACATGCTTTATTACCCTTACGAAGAAATAGTTTCTTGTATGTAGTTCAAATGGGGAATATGAACCTCATTATGATTTTCTCTATCCTTTGCTTCATCATAAATGTGCATTTCATGGTCAAGTAAATTCCTTCATTTTGAAAGTCATAAATCTTGATAAGAATATGCCTTTATGCAACTGTGCATTATAAGAACACTGTAGAATACCAGTCTCTCCAACCTTTTCGATAGGTTTAGTCAATCTCAAAATCTTACTAGAAACTAAATTTTAGTGTAGTCTTATTTTAGGTGACCATACATTCTAAGGAAAGTTCAGTTCTTATCAATGCTTATTTCTCTCTGTGAACTGTTGTCCAATCATCATTGAAGTTGTTTCAGATCCTATACATCTCAACACAGAGCTGGTATATATTTTGTTATACCTAATAGTTTGCAAGCTTTTCAAGTTTAATTCATGCTTAACCAGTTGTCCTGCCTTTCAAATAACTGGTATCATCACCTAGAAGCCAAACATACAGCCATTTAAAGGTTTCTCTAAATACGCAATGTTGTAGGAGCAGGGTATTTCTCTTTGTATTTACAACATGACTCTTTAATTATTGAATCCACTATTAGGTGCCCTTATAGCCAAGGAATAATGATTCACAAAGCATAAATCCTCCATACAAAATGGTACCTTTGAAACAATAAATGATTCAATGCTAAATACTTGCAATACTTGCAATTCCCCAAGTCAAGATACTTTCAATTCTTTGAATTATAGGTCTAGAGATCATTTTTGCAAGACATTACGGTGCATAGGGAGTCAAGTCTCTAATTTTGCAAATGATAATCATCGAGTCTCCATTAGCAATAAGTTTATGAATATGCCTGGCTCTTAGAATGTTTATCACTTGATTTAAAGCTAAAATAGGATTCAAAATAAGAGAAGAAACCTTTTGCAATTTGATTACAACCATAGACCTGCTTATTATGGAACCTTCTCAAAGAAAGGTGAATATACTTTGCATAATTTTAAGTTTATTAATTATCAAAGCAATAGGTTGTGTTTTAATTTTGATAGCCCATTATGAGGAAGATCTTAAACACCTTGAAGCTCATGGATTCTTAATATTGCAGTAGAGAAGAGGGAATGTTTGTTTCTGACTCTTTGTTTTTTATGCAATGATGGCATTGGGCTTCGAAATCCTTTTAGGAAGGACTCTTCTTTGGACTATAAGAATGATAGTGATGAAGAATTGGAAGAGGTAATCATCACTAAATCTCTTTGGTAAGAGTATTTGTAGTATTTTTATTAGCTTTAGTTATAGGGAAAATTGTACATAGCTCTCAAGAATTAGTTTATCATAAATACTAGTTACTGGTAAGTTGTAATTGTAATATTGTTGTAATTGTTCGAATAAAGAATATTTAGAGGCTAAATGGTGTAATGCTCTCATGTGTGTGGAAATAACATTGTCTTGTGGCTATTGATGTTGCCAGTTTTTCTCTCAATTTCTGCATTAGAACCTTGTCTGGCTTGAATGATTCAGCTGAATCAATGGGAGTGTAGTTGGGAAAGTAAGATTACTTTTTTTTTGTATCTCATATAATATGTGTTTGAATATCTAGTTTATACATGTTTAATAAGCTTATTTGCATGTAATTCTTGTTTCTTTTTCATATATATATCCAGATCTCATAAGGTTTTGTGAAAGGTTGTGTCTTTAGCTTTCAGGCGGAAAGGATTGGATGAGCTATGGATATAGTCTGACTCCACTTTACATCCAACATTTTTGTGAAGGAATTGCCCCTCTATATTCCAATAACAAGTTTCCATTGCAGATCTATCCAACAACAGGCCTTTCCCCTTCTCTTCCTCCATTTCGTTAAAATCAATCGTTTGGTTACTTGTTCATCCTGTTATGATCAGATATATTTCTAAAAATTGTTTATACATTTTTAGATCTAGTGCCTAAGAGTCTTGTTTCTTAGATCTGAAATTTCATAAAGAATATCATATTTTAAAGATAGATCTAGGTGAAGAAATTCCTTTTTTGCAAGTAGCTAAATTGTAGATCTAAAGCTTGCTCATAGGGTAGTTTATTTTTTCATTCTTTAAAAATTTGAATTCTGCAAGAAAGTGCACATGATATTGGCTGCCCAAAAGGCAAGCCAAAATTCCGAGGAAATCTTTCTTTCCTTGGTTCCTTTTTGCAAAACTGAATTGTTCCTTTTTAACATTTTTTAACTTAATCTTTTTTCGGTAATTAGTGTGGTGACCCAAAACACTTTTAAAGTGTTTTTGGACATATTTTATTTTAATATATTGCTGATTTTTATCATATTTAACAAAAAAGAGAAGGAGACTCTGCCCGTTTTCCGACTCTTGGGCTAACCGGAGCTTCCCGGAGGCTTCCCCCATTGTTGTGCTTCCCTTTGGGCTTGTTTTAAGCTCGTTGTAATCCTTTGGATCCCAGATAACAAGGACCAAAGTGAAAATTATTTTTCTGATATTTTAACCATTAGTAATAAAGAATCACTTCGAGTAGGCTCTTTTCCACTCCCCATCCCCCCTAGGGGGATCCACGTCCATTTCACTTTTTTGCATTTTTTCCCCTTTTTTGCTCTAGCTTAGTCTTGTCATGCAGGATTGTATAATTTGATAATATTTGTCATTATTCCATATTTTGAAATCAAATTAATACTAATACTTACCCCATGAATCCCGGATTGAACCAAAAGGTGAAAAAAGGATCGTGGTAGAATTAACTAGAAAACCTGTGGTGTGTGTTTTTTCTTCTATTTTCATTGTTACTTTTCATAAGAAAGCAATAAAATTAATCCCTCCTTGAATTCCTGATTTAGGTCCACTTGGACTGAAAGAGATTCCTAGAGGGTCTTTTTTTAACAAGAACACACTCTTAAAATTTACTAAAATTTACAAGACTCCAGTGCGTATGCTCTACACTTGGTTGCGGTTCATCTAGTCTGTCAAGATGCATCAAAAGCAATGCAAGTGACTAGAATAATTAGGATTCAATTTCCCAATTAACCACCGTGGGAGAAAATCCAACGCCTCTATTAAACCATAAACAATGGCAAAATACCCAAAGGAAGTGGGAACTACTGTACGGTGACCTCGAGGTGCCAATCTCTGTTACATCCTAGTGGGTGTATTATGAACATAGTCTCACAGACTCCATCAAGCCCACATATTCCTTGCGGGTTTCCATAGAGGTTGTTACTTTTGGACATACTCCAAGTACCTCGGGTATATCTGGAGTCCTGCTGCCTAATTTAATTCACTCATCTTTTCACATTAATTTAAAACATACCAAGATACAATTGCACAACATTCTTTCCAACACTTGCAAGCACTCTTAATTATTTTCTACTTCATTTAAAGGCACTAGTCAACTATTTATTTCTTTCAATCTAGATGTGTTTGAGTGTCATATCGTGCTTATTTGTGATTGTCTCATCATGTTATCTGTTGTTTACAATTGTTAAATGAAAACTCCTAAAAAACTTACTCATTTAATACCATCATCATCTAAGTAACCAACCTTAGTAAATCGTAGGGTCTACCCCCCTTGGCTTCATTAGGAGTTTTCCTAAATGGACGAGTCAAGAACAAGCTGACAGCCTTGACTCGATACTTTCCCCCAAGGACACGACAAGTGGCTTGAATATCTTTGCCACATTCCCTCCTAGGTGTGTGAAAGGAGGCAATAGGAACACATATATAGATATATATGTAAGGACAGATTACGACCAAACAACATGCTACATCAAGACCTTCTACATTCTATGGTCAACCTCAAGGACTTATTACATCTAAACAACCTACATCTAGGATATTTTACGTTTAGACAACCTTTGGGGTGTATTACATCCAAGTAACCTGTGTACCATGCTAGGTCTCATTTTACACTCAGACAACCCACTGGGCATATTACATTCGAGTAACCTGCATACCACGTTAGGTCTCATTTTACACTCAAATAACCTGTCACAGGATGGATTACATCCAAGTATAACCTACGAGCTTCGCTAGGATCGATTACATCCAAGGACAACCTATAGGACTGATTACGTCCGAGAATCCTGCTTCACCAAGATTTTTCCTACTCAGAAAACCTGTCACATTTCCCATGTGAGATATCATGCATCAACTATTTCTAGCATAACACACATCAGGACTGATTACATCCATGTATAACCTACAAGATTCGCTAGGAATTATCCAAGGATAACCTACAGGACTGATTACATCTGAGAAACCTATGAGCTTCATCAATATGTTACGCTCAGAAAACCTGTCATCTCTTGATATGCTAGAACACATCACTCCCTCTTTCGAGGGATCTCGATCTAGATCACACCAAGCATTTCTCTGAAGTACTCAAACTTCACTCTCATAAGAGAATTGGTCAACACATAGGCTATCTTCTCCTCTGTTTCCACGTATTGGAGCTTCACTGCTCCTTTTTGCACCACATCCTTAATATATTGGGACTTGATCTCGATGTAGAACAACTTGTCATGGAACACAATATTTTCCAATAGCTTCACACAACTCTGACTGTCATAGACAATACAATTCACATCCAAATAGATATCAAACAAGCCAAACAATAGTTTTTGAAGACACATTTCCTCACAACTATCCAAGTAAGCGACAATGCACTCTGCCTCAACTGTACTTAGCTCCACACATGATTGCTTCCTGTTGAACCAAGAGATCATGCTAGATCCCAAACTAAAGAAACAACCCAAGGTTCTCTTCCTATCAGTGGAGCTACCTTCCCAATCTGAATCAACATAACCATGTAGGTTAATCTTTTGATTCACATCATATTTGAGCTCTTAATCCACTATACCTTTTAGGCACCTCAGTATTTGATTTGCAAATATCAGGTGAACATATCTTGGATCTGCCAGGAATTGGATCAGGGTGTTCACTGCAAAGCATATGTCTGGTCTTGTATTCATTAGATACATCAATGATCCAATCATATGACGATAGATTTTGGCATCGACCTTCTCGGATGAAGCATCACTCAGAAGCTTCAAGTTAGATTCCATAGGTGTGGCCATTTCCTTGCATTCCATTATTCTAAATCTCTTAATAATATCCACTGCATAATTTCCTTGACCAAGGAAGATCCCATCTACACTCTACCACACCTCCATGCCTAAGAAGTAGTGCATCATATCTAGGTCTTTCATCTCAAAATCTATAGCAAGTCTACTCTTTGAATCTGTAATGAGTTCCTCTTCACTTATTAGAAACAATTCATCGACATATAGCAGGAGTATCATTAGTCTTCCATCTTCCACCTTGAAGTAGAGGTTGCAATATGCTTTACTCTAGGTAAATCCCAATCTCATTAGGAAGCTATCCATCCTATCATACCATGTCCTTGGTGCTTGTTTCAATCCACACAAGGCCTTATTCAATTTGAACACATCGGTCTTCCTATCATGTGTCTTGAATCCCAGTGGTTGTTCAACATACACTTCCTCCTCAACTACACCATTCAATAAGGTTATCTTGACATCCATCTGGTGTATTTTCCATTTCATAACTACTGCCAAAGCAAGTATGGTCCTAATGGAACTGTACCTTTCCACGGGTGCAAATGTCTCTTCGTAGTCAATGCCTTCTTTCTGTGATAAGACTCATGATAGGAATCTCACATTATATTTCTAGATGCTGCCATCTGTAGCATGTTTGATCTTGTAGATCCACTTCTAAGTCATAATAGACTTCTTCTTCAGTCTCGGAACAATATCCCAAACATCATTCTTCATGATCAACTAATATTCCTCGATCATCGCATCCTTCCATTCTTTCTTTACTATAGCCTCTTCATAGGTGGAAGGTTCTCTATCAATGATGTCACATGACAGGGACACATAGCTATTGTATGTATTTTCCCTCTTTCTCTACATATGTATTCCTTCTCTAGCACCATACCTTTTAGCTTCTCGTAAGAGCTCTCGTGCCCATGCTAGTTTCCTCTTGTGGGAGTACTTCTCAAGGAATATCTCTACTGAATCTAATGGTTATGTCATGTCATGATATTCATGGTCCTATGGAATTGCTTCTCCAATTTCCATGTCTTGGCCTCTCGTCACTTTAGGTTCCTCAACCTCCTAGATCTGAAGTATGTCGAGTCTTCATCAAAGGTTACATCTCTACTGATGTCGATCTTCTTAATTCCTGGGAAGTATATTCAGAGGAATTTTATGTATCAATGTATCCTACGAAGATACCCTTCCTCCTAGAAGGATCGAGCTTCGTCCTTTTCTCCTTTGGGATATGTATGTACATCAAGAAACCAAATATTCTCAAATGGATGACTTCTGGTTTCTCTCCTAAGAAATCCTATTCAGGAGTCTTATTGTCAAGTACTAGATGAGGAGTATGGTTCTATACATACACAGCTATTCTTGTTGCCTCCGCCCAAAGGTGCCTAGGAATATCATGGTCATGCAACATAACTCTTACTGCCTCCATGATGGTTCAATTCTTTTGTTCTGCAACCCCATTCTATTGAGGATTGTGTGGAGTGCTCAACTCCCTTTTAATCCTAGACTCCCTATAGAGTTCCTTGAATATTACTAAGTGAAATATTTGCAATTATTTGACCGTAGAGTCTTGATCTTCCTATCTATCTGGTTCTCTACCATTTATATTCCTTGAACTTACTAAAAAATTCACTTTTCCTTTTCAAGAAATATATCCAAGTCTTACGTGAGAAATCATCTATAAAGGAAACATAGTACACATACCCTCTTAATGAGATAGAAGACATGGTTCCACATACATCCGAATGTACTATCTCCATTATTCCTTTATCCTTGTTTTCACTGCTGGGAAATGTCTTCTTCGCATTCTTTCCTTGTGCACATAATTTTCAAATTCATTCATGCTTTTCCTGGATCTCTGTTAATCCTGAGACTGCTTTGCTTTCCATCGGTAGTGCCCTGTAGTGAACATGTGCAAGCCTTCTATTCCATAGTTCACTTGGTTCAATTGAATCATGAACCAATTCTTGTTCAGGTTGTCCCTTCATCTTGTACAAGCCTCAGTCTTCTTCTCCAATAAGTGTTGCATCCTCTATTGTCTTTCCTTTGTGCCACATCAGAACTTGGACATCGACAAAAGAAACCCTAATCCCTTTTGCATCCAGTGCAGAAATGGAGAGAATATTCTTCTTCAATCCTAGAACATATAGCACATCCTTCATCTTTAAGGATTTTCTAGAGTCAAGCTTGTATGAAGCTTCACCACTCCCTTTTAAGGGGTATTGATAATCCCCCCAAGTTTCACCTTGTGGGGTGAGTCATGTTCACACATATTAATGAATGATTCTGTGTATCCCGCCATATGTTTAAAAGCTCCACTATCCATAAGACAATCATCTCTTCTGTGTGAGATAGTGCCAATAAGTGCTAAGATTAGCCCATACTCTTCATCTGAATCATCCTTCTCCAATCTGAATCTTTTGTTTGTTAGTTCATCATCTTCGACAACATGAGAATGGTGTATCCTTTTCTTGATGGGACAATATCTTGCAAAGTGTCCCTTTAATTCACAAGTATAGCATTGAACATTTGAAGTATCTCTTTTTGTATTCTTCGATTTCTTATCCTTCTTGTTGTGATGAAATTTCTCCTTATTCTCCTTCTTGAAGTTCTTCCTAGTGTGAACTGTGAGAGCTTGATCGTTAGTTTCTCGCATATTTTCTTCTCTTTTCACAAGTCTATATTTTTCTTGTGCACGTTCTTCTCGAAGTTTGCTAAAAGAGATCAACCTCATTCTTGTACAAATTCCTTGACTAAATGAGTCCCATGATCTAGGGAGACCATTCAAGGTAGTCATTGCAATTTCTCCTTCTTTGACATTTTCTTCAACCACTTCAAGTTGTTCTTTAATTTGAGAAACCCTTGTGAAGTAAGACTATATAGGCTCGGAGTTCTGTATCTTCACATTCTTCAATTGGTTCCTCAAAGTCATCTTCCAGTTGATTTTGTTTCCTTCAAACATCTTTGTCAAACCATAATACACCTCATTCGATGTCTTGAATGAAGACACATGGGGGATGAGGTGATATTTAATAGTATCTTTAATGATTCTCTTGGCCTTAGCCATGCTTCTCTTATGAGCATCCTTAGCCTCATCTCCCTCTGGTTCTAGAACTTCTCCATTGGTGAACCAATCCAAATAATTCTCTTCAAGGATCAAGCAGATTATGTAATTCCATGCTCAGAATTTATCAGCCCATCCAAGATTGTCCTCAAGCTGAGTACGATGAGTCATTTTTCAAATGATAACCTCAAATGGAAATAGCAAATATTTATATCTTACTAATTTTAGGTGTTTGACCTAGTTCCAAAGCTCACTAACCTAGGGTTTGTAAGAGAAACCCTGATTTTCCAAACCTAGAGTTTAGGAATTTTGTTTAGACAGAAAGATGCACCTCCTTGAGGCGAGTTTCTCATCTAGGTCTCTTCCTGAAAACTGAGGTGGGAAGCCTCCAAAACCTGATTCCCTAGTTCCTCTTAGCACTAGTGACGGGGTCAAAAATGAAACTTTTCCAATTCAGAAACCATCTCCACCAAAAGATGTTCCCTACTAAGGTGAGTTATCCTAGCCCTCTTTTCTTGATGATCTGTGGAGAGAACACCTTGAACTAGGAAGCCCTATTTCTCGTAGTTGCATAATGCCTTCTTTTAGAGAGGCTCTGATACCATGTTAGTTTTTTTTAGATCTGATTAGTTTATCTAGGATCTTTACTTGAAATAATAGCAAGTACAAAAATATGCATAAGATATAAAAGATACGCGAGACACAAATATTTTCACTGAGGAAACCATAAAGGATAAAAACCCGCAAACTTCTTTAGAATAGTAAGATGATCAAAAGCAGTAATAAGAAGTATTAATCAACTATCTGTCTTCTCTCTCTCTCTCTCTCTCTCTCTCTCTCTCTCTCTCTCTCTCTCTCTCTCTCTCTCATACGAACTTGAGAGTGTGAGGTGTGTATAAATGAGNATTTATACCTTTTCAAGTCACTGACCAAACATAAGACTAGGGCCCACATGTCTTATCTAACACGGTCGACTTCTCCCAGAGAGGTTCCAAATATACATTACATGATGTTACAATGGGGACTATTTCCCTAACTTACAACGGAGGTTGTACCTCAAGGTATAGACACAATTAAGACATCCCTCAATTGGGTAAACACATCCCCAATGGGGTTACAACAATATACAATGATAATACACATCATAATATCTTCCGAAGCTACAAATACATCAACATTTTTCTCTATATTCTTTTGTGTATTCTTCTATTGATGCATTTTATCATTATGAAATTAAGGATTTTTTTTTATTTACGAAGGTTCACTACAAGGAATAATTGATGGTGTTATCATATGTTAAGTTTTTTCTCTATATTATTTTGTTTATTCTTCTTTTGATGTGTTTTATCATTATGAAATAAAGGGCTTTATTTATCTATAAATGTTCACTACAAATGGTATTAGAGTTCTTTATTGGGAAAAAGATGAATTTTTTTTGTGCATTTTACTTTTTTTAAGGAGAAAAGTAGGGCCATTACATTCATATACATTTCATAAAATTTCTAAGCATAATTTAAAGGGAAAATGTTGATTTGAGTTCCTCTTGAGAAAATACACAATTAAAAAAAACACTCAAGTCAAAATATGATAAGATAAAATATCATCGATTTAAAATAAACTATTTTACATTTCTTTTTATATATGACTATGAATTTTGTTAGAATAATCAACCCATAGTTAGCTACCTTAGACATTAATTAATCCATTTTTGTCTTATTTGCCTAGTTTCCATATTCCACCTTATGCAAGTTGTCATCTACACATCCATACTGGTCCAACTTGCTAATTTTGAGTCATGGAGCACTTGGGAAACCTCCTGGAATCAATTCTGCTTTATTCCTGGCCTCCCTAGTGCATGTCTGCTTTTTCTGCTTTATTGCCTGCTTTTTCAGTGCTTTAAGGAAATTGGGAAAGTTTGACTAGGTGAAGTTAACTTGTTTTTTGTCCTCCACATCCTCCACTCTTTTCTCCTATTAAAAGCATGTATGATTTGTCCTTCCATCCACTATTATCTTGCCTAATTTATTTTGCCAATTTGTGAGCCCCTAGACAGTTTTGGAAACTGCTTTATGCACCTATGGGGGATTTTCTTAGATTTAGTAAGCCTGCTTTTGACTAGATTCGAATGGAAACTTCATGCATTCAAATCCCTCATGTAATTATTTATTGTGGTAGCCTATGAATTCATAGGGTTGGCTATTGTACACTTATTCAATATAGATTAGTGTTCAGCTCCATATTCAGTCTCTTTTGTGAGTAATTTTGCATGTGTAATTGGCAATTGATGTGAGTGTAATTGTTATAACACTGGGTTCAATTTCCACAACTTTATTATAGGTATTAAAAATTAGATAACTTTTGATAGGTTTCCCATATTAAAAATAAACCGAAGTTAGAGCACTATATCAACTTCAATTTGACATATTATATGATATATGTTTGATTGTATTGAGGAAGTTGTGGCCACTTCAAATGGATCTGTCAAAACCCCAAACACATATAGAAATCCATTAAAAATTAAGTTATTTCTTCAAAACCCTACGTTAGTTGTGGGTTTTACCAAGAAAATATAATGATACTAGTGTTTAAGAGTATATAAATGGGATGAAGTCACAATTTCTCTCTTATCAAAGATTTTGATTAGACTATGATATAAAGGATGATGCTACCATTTAGTGGAAGTCATTTGGATCCAAAGAAAATTTCTACTTTCAAATTTATAATTTTAATGCTTATTTTTAGATAGGTGCTCTCGTGCCACAAAGGAAGATAAACAAAGTTTCAAGGGTCTATTTTCATGTGACACATCCTAATATAGGTTCATGGATGGATTTAGTAGGAGAAGGTCGTTATCTACATATGTTAGAAAAAAAATTAAAAAGAAGAAAACAATATTAATAATAAAACATGAGATTTATGTCGAAACCCTCTTGTGAGTAGGTAAAACCATAGGGACATGTGTAAATAGATGTTTTGACATTGATCACCTGTAGACTCTAACATTCAGTGAACATTGATGTATTCCCACTGTTTATAGTGATAAAACCTATCACTTATGATTGCAAGCTCCAAGGTACTAAAAAGAATCTAGATCCTTATCCAAGAATAGATGTTTTGGTGTCGATGGGAAGTGATCCACTAGAAGGAGGGAATTAAGGCATCCTCGTTCATCCAACATGAGGTTGTAGCATAAGGAAATAGTTTTGGTGGAACAGATTGATTGATTTTAAAACATGCTTGACACAGTAAGGTTAACATACTAAAGTTAATAGTTTTAAGGAGTGACCAACACATGTTAAAAATTCCCTTGAACATAACACACCACGATAAGTGACTAAGGAATCATTGAATCAAGGATGAACAAGATGTAATCCTATGATATATGAGACATCAACATATTTCTTCATAATGACTGGAAGAGTAACCAGTCAGGGGAGATAATGCATAAATTATTTCATCTTCCTAAAGCCATACTATAATCCAAATTGTAGAGACATAAACTCAAGACAATGTGCTTTGTTCAAGAGCGACACAACTTGCTGCTAGAAATAAAGAAGAACATGACTCTTTCCCATCTGTCTTTTTGGAATATTTTTTTTTTGTCTTTTTCATATTATCAAATTTTGAAAAAAAACACGTGCTATAATACATGGGAGGAAACGAGTGTCAGGGACAAGCAGCTAGTTCCAAGCACAAGAAAACAACCTATGCATAATTCAAGGAACATGAGCAATATAAGGACACTCGAGGTTCCTTTCCTCTTGGTAAATGCGTGTCAATTTGAATAGGAAAAAATGATATAAATCTCAACAATAATGAGATATTAAATTAGGTCTTACAAAGAGTTGAAAGTTGGAAGCCAACATAAGTCTCAAAAGCGCAAGCATTTACAACTTAAAAAAAGTGGTGAGATTCCCCCATAAGGAAGTTTCTGGCATAAAATTTGAGGAATAAGAATGAGCGTTCAACACAAAGATATACAACACTACCAAGGGAATCTCAATCCTAAAAATACAACAACATAGGTACCATTAGACAATAGGATCTAAGTTAGGGAACCCATGTGAGGGGAGGCTCTATTGAAAAAAAAAACATATCAGTATAGTAGAGGGATAAATGTCATAATTCTACAAAGATAACATAAGGATATTCCAAACTGGATAAGATAATGAAAAATAAAAAATGAAGGAAAACCTGCCCTATGTGCAAGTTTATGAAACTATACCTTAAAAAACGATGCCGGGGCTGAGAGAAATCATCTTCGTAAATAAAATTTTGCAAAGTATGACAATATACACCTAAACATTAACACAATTAGTCCCAAATGCAAAAATAAATATGTAAATACAGGAGAGTGGCTAATAAATAGATATTAAGTAGAAGAATTTACCCTTGCATTTACAAATTGGAAAAAATTGTAGTTTGTGTATGAGAACAACCTCAATCCTTGGAGAGTGATTGCACGAGGTAAGAGAAAGTATTTTCATTATCGTCAAAACCAGGTAAGAGTTTTCAACTATTGTTTTCATTTATGTACAATCCATCTGGATGATGCTAGAGTGGCATGAAAGAGAGAACAAGTGCATTAATAATGAAGTCCTTGAAAATAATTAGGCTCATGAAGAACTTTGATTATGTGGATTGAAAAAGTTATTTGAAGCAAACAATATAAGGGCTCAAAATATGCTATTACAACTATTGATAAGATATTAATATCCTCAAGCAGATTCCTTCATAGTGGATGGAGAACCTCTCAAGATAGAAATTAGAGATATTTACATTCTCCCAGAACTTTCCTGCTAAGGAGAGGTACCGAACTTGAAAGTTCATAGTGATGGAGGCATGAAAATCAATGAGTATGTCGCAAGGTATTGCGTTGCTATATCTAAAAATATTGGAACCCAAGTTCCAATAATAGACATAGAAAACTTGAGTCTCAAGATCATAACCATGACAATAGGCCAAATTATTGGATCAATGATAGAGCACCAAGACTCAAAGATTCAAATTTATTATGAGATGAAGTACTTATAGACTATTGTGTTTTAATGGTGTACTCTACTTTTGGGATGTATGAAATATCAACGAAGAAAATTCAAAATGAGAAAGATGACGACTTTTGGATTTGGAAGCATCATATGTAGTTTCTTTTTGAAAGGGTGCCCACCATTATCCTTTGGGTATATGTAGAGACACAAGATCCTAGGAACCCCTCCATGGTTCGATGCATAGGTATGATTTTATGACTTAGAGGTAGACATACTAATATGCCATACAACGATTTCTTTGCGCGGTGCAAGTGCTAAGTGAAGGAATCAATGATTATCCAAAACGTGGAATAGATTTTAGTCATGAACCTGACATGGTAGTCCTTCCCGAGTATAAATAGTCATATTCAATTCTTCAGTATTAATTATGATTAGGGAAAGGATACTCATTTCTTTTCTCCACATCCAAAACATATCTCAGTATGTGCTTGACTCGAGATGGTACACCTATTTAGGCTTGGAGATTATTTGAGTATGTTTCTACACCACTTACAAGTCATAGCATTAAAAAGAAAGGACAACAATTACACCATGAATAACATGTTTATGGATTCTTCCTTTAATATATTTCATAAGTCTACACATTCTAATAATATCATTTATTAGCTTTTTCAAAAATATTTTTCTTAGGGAAAAAACTGTGAATAAGAATCAAATCATCCAAATTTACGCTAAAACATATGGCGCTAAAATATATGAGTGCAAAATTCAATATGTTAAAGAATTCAACTGAATTCAAGCACTACATTTCTACATTAATATTTGCATTGACAAAATTCTGCAATTGCAGTTAGTTTCCATTAAATAACAATATTTCACTATTTTCTTAGATAATCACATTCCCTTCACAGTTTGATTCTAGAACTAAATTCTATCCATACAAACTAGATAGATGTCTAATACAACCTTATATTAGGGAATTTAATGGATACTAATTTAGGTAAAGTTACAATAATTCATACTATTATTCGATCCCATCATGGTTTTATTTATAACAAACTTGCCAAATAAAACTTGGTGACAAGAATAGTGTTAGCACTCAATACTATGTTTGCTTTTCCACAATGAGAACTAATGTTTGGTGATCCACACTTGGAAACAAGAAGAAATTAGTTTGAGATTCCATAGGTACAGAAGGATTGTTCTAACTAAAATAGCTTCATAAACACATCCCTTGAAAAGAGACAGATTCCAAGCACTATATAGCACATACATTTCCATCATATAGAGTCTTTCCATAGGAGATAGTGTTGATGGAGTATTTTTCTTAATCACTTGGAAGATATTGATTTTTCGAAAGGAATATTTTACCTGGACATTAACCAATAACATGGATACCATTTTGAAATAGCCATGTTATCCTAATGTTCATCTCATGCAATTATTTTAACTTGACATTATTTGAAGCAACATAGAAACTACAAGCTACGTATTTGCATGGAATAAGCTTGTTCAAGGAATCATTATATTGATCCATCTAAGTTTAGTCGACTCGACTTTTCTCTGCCTTCAAAGAATCATTTTTTTTTACTTTCTAAAGATTGATTTACACATTTTATTTTACACTAGCTCAACGCCCAATAAGAGGCAACAATATTGCCTATGCTAGATTTATTTTCCAACTATATTTTCATTAAACATAAATACACTATGGAACTGCAACTTCACCATAATAAATTGAATTTACATACATAATTGAACATCAAAGGTTTTCCTACAAGGGTCAGTGATTTCCCTTTTGAGAATTCCACTTGCTTTCCTAATCTATAACCCAAACATGATGTCCATAGAAAAAAAATAAATACACCCTTAGAAAACAAAGTTTCTTTTTAAAAAACCAAACATGAAAACATTTCCACAATTGGGCATCATTTTCACTCTTGAAAATTTGATTTGTTGGAAAATATACAAAATAATGCCTATGAGGGCAATGATTTCAACTGTGCAATTTTTTTTGATAAATAAATGGAACACAAAACTAATGTCGATAAGGAAAATAATTCTCACTTGAGAAATTGATTTGCTTGCAAAAGATTAATCCCTTGAAAAAATTCTCTCTAGGAGGGAATCAAACAAACAATTAGGCAATTTGTAAATAAGTTTCAATAGATAGATGCATGCACAATCTTTCATTTCCACCTATTGACATGAAAAACCATAAAATTCATATTAAATATAGGAACTGGAAAACTTATGTAATATTCATGCAAGAGGCCAAACACATGCTTATTCTCTAATATGCATACTTACTTTCAACCACCAATGAATCTCAAAGAGTATATTTATGAGCAATTGACAAGAATATCTAAAAATACATAAATTATAAGAAAATCTCATGTACAATGAATTTTCCACACCAATCTAGAATATAGCAGACAAAAATGCAAGAAGATGGAAAGCCTAAAGTCATTCCATGATTTGAATTTATGATCTCTAGGCAAGGCAAAAATCCAATGCCTAAATTAGCTTCACAACCTAAGAGGTTTGATATTTGTAGCCTTATTTATGATACCACTCTATAACATACGTTGTTATGACTCTATATAACACATGAAAGTTTTCATGTACTATGAAGTCTGCAGGGTACTAGCGCATAGACATGCTCCTTACTTTTTTTCTTTATGGTAAAAATTTATCATTAAATTAACTATTTGATTTATTAAAAATGTGTTAGAATAATCAACCCATAGTATTACCCACTTAGACATTAATTCATTTATTTTTGTCTTATTTTCCTAGTACATGTGTCCCACCTTGTGCAAGTTGCTAATTGCCTATCCATAGAGGTCAAACTTGCCATATTTGACTCATGTAGCACTTGGGAAAGCCTTAGGAATCAAATCTGCTTTATTCTTGCCCTCCTAGGTGCCCTTCTACTTTTTCTGCTTTATTGCCTGCTTTTTCAGTGTTTTAAGGCACATAGGAAAGCAAGACTAGGTGAGGTGAACTAGTTTTTTGTCCTCTTCATCCTCCACTCTTTTCTCCATGAAAAAGAATGTATGAGCTTCCATTCCACTACTCTTTAGCTTTCCCATGCGCCCTTGCCAATTCGTGAGCTCCATGACAGATTTGGGATCAGCTTTTTACACCTATGGGGGATTTGCCTATTTTGAGTAAGCCTGCTTTATGCTAGTTTTGGATGCCTCCTTATGCATTCAACCTCTTGATGTATTATATATATTCAGAAACCTATGTTATTATAGGGTTGGTTATTGTACACTCAGTTAATATAATTTTGTGTTACAGCTCCATATTCAGTCTCCATTGTTAGCAATTTTGCATGATCAATTGATAATTGTTGTGGGTAAAATTAATCTACTGCTGGCCTGAATTTCTACATGGTATCAGAGCCATTGTAGGTTGTTACTCTCCTTCAAAAATTGTTTTGTAGGTTCAACATCAAGACTGGGATCCTTCTACTGACAGCCGGGACAGATTTTCTAAAGCTATGGATTCACAGAAAACTATCTTGACTCCCTTCAACTATTTTGAATG